>JAHTLZ010003518.1:1962343-1964843 GCA_023846285.1 Phrynocephalus versicolor | reverse complement strand
TCCTTCAAGGATAAAATGAGAACCCTGCTTGATGGGGGGGGCAATGTTGCATAATTAAATGAATGTGTTAAGCAGTATATAAGCAGAACATGTTGCTTTTATAAGATAAACAGATCAAAGGTTGATATGATGGAACACAGTTAAGAACTTCCATTGACAACATACTCAAGGAAGGCCAATGTATAAAGCCAGGTATTAAACTAGCATTTAAATATATCCAGCATAATGGCTAGGTGAATTTACAAAGGAAGAAAATTCCAAAGTTAAGGTTCAACCACTGAGTAAGCCTGACTCCATGTCAACACCTTTTGAGCCTCATTTGGGGTGGGCACCCTCAAACATCCTGCCTGGGATGAATGAGTGACTCAGGCATTACTTCTTGGAAGAAGCTGTTCCAAAGGTAGCAATGTCACAAACTATTTAGAGCTTTGAATGTCATCATTAAAACCTTGAAGTCAGTGCAGAAGCGAATTGGTAGCCAGTGCAGGGCAGCCAGAATAGGAGTAATATGATGGAATCTTTTTGTACCTGTTAGCAATCTGGGCACTGTCTTCTGCACTAGCTGGAGCTTCCACATTAGTCTCATAGGCAGCCCCACGTGGAGAGCACTACAATTGTCTAATCTCGAGATGATAAGTGCAATAACCAGCATGGTGAGAGCTCCAATATCAAGGTAGGCACAGAGCTGAGCAATCTACTGCAGCTGAAAATGAGTGGAGTGGACCACAGATGCCACCTGGGATTCCATAGTAAGGATAGTTGGATGCCTGGGCTGTGCACCCTCTCCTTCGCAGAAAGAGTCATGCCCCCAAATGAGAGGCTGGTACCCAATCCACACTTCCACCTGAAAGACTTTCTTTTCCATCCAGTCCAGTACAGCGGGCAGCTAGTGTTCAAGGGCTGGAACAGCATCCACTGCCATTGGGAAAAATGGAGATATAGATCTGGGTGTCATCACTAGCTGCCTCTGTTGCATCTGGTGAAGTCCATGAAGACTTACGTGTAGTAGAACATGCTGCTTGTGAAGCTGCCACAAGACTCTTTGACTTAAATGCTGTTGTAAGTCTGAACCAGAGCAGATTCATTCAATCAGTTGCTGAGTGATGAGTTGGCATTTGCATAAATGACCTTGATTCAACAGATCTCCTCACCTGGGACTATCAATTGTATTCATTGTTCTTTGAATCACCTGGCTGTTAGATTCATGGCTGCAGTCCTATTATATGGCCAAAAGCTGTGATAATAGTGCTGCTGTCACTGTGCAGCAAAGAGCATTTCCGCATGTAGTCACAGTGATGTAAACTGTATGGTTTGCTGAGATTCTTGGCATTTTAAAAGTCTCATGCAATAGTTTTACTGTTTGTGTATTCTGTCATCCATGGAGAATGCACTTACAATGCCAAAGAAGTAAGCCCCTGCCTGACATGGTTTAATCAATGATGATGTATACCAGTTCTCAAAACAGGAAGGTGCAGCCAAGCAAAATATTGAGTATGTGAAAAAGGATAGTGAAAATTTCATGAATTTAAAAGTTACATATGAATTAGCTCTAAGCTATTGTTTAGAGGTAGGATGATTAAGAAATCTATCTGGAACCTTCATTACCATGGTTCTAGATACTCAAGTATTATACTAAAATGATAAATTAAAATATGAATCAGATTGGGTTTTTTTTACTGTGAATGCCAGTTTGCCTCCATAGATTTTAAAAATAAATTGCATGGTACTAAAACAGAGCACAACAATAAAAATAAAAGATTATAGTACACTATTGCTCTTCTGCAGATACGAAATGAATTGCACTCACAGGACAAAAACTGGATTCCGAGTTCATCTAAAATGCCATGCTGTCTCAAAATAAACAGTGTTATAAAAGGTCATATTAGTGGCAGCAGTGGCAAACAGCAGTACATTTTTAAAATGATACTTAATTTGAACATTAATGTGTTTCTTCATGGATTTGTAAAGAATAATTCATGCCCGACAAAATCGATTGCTCTTTTAATTGAATTATGAAATTAGCAGATGAAATAATAAATGGTTTGCATGTAAATCTCTAGACTTCAATAAAAATTTAAACCTGGTATCGCTTCAAGCCTTGCTTGGAAAAATGAATTAAAATAAATTAGAATAAATGTTGCTGGAAAGTGTAAAGGGTTGATGCCCTAAATACACAGGGTATGGCCTTGCTCTCTGCTTGCAGCATGCCTCAATCTCTTCTGTTATTTGCTCAGCCTTCCTTCCTTTGAGGTATCACTGTAGGTCATACTTCCTTTCCGGCTTTCTTCCTCAATTCCATTTAAATTTCTGTGACATGAGGAAATAAAAAATATTTTTAAAATTAACTATGTAGTTTCTGAAGATTGACATTGTTGGAAATATTTCCCTATACCTCTGGTTCCCAGAAATACATGCATAACTCTTGGTAGTGGGGTGGCTAAAAAAAAATCTTGTAAATAAATAAATAAATAAATAAATAAATAAATAAATAAATAAATAA
>JAHTLZ010003518.1:1923589-1956749 GCA_023846285.1 Phrynocephalus versicolor | reverse complement strand
TGTGTGTGTGTGTGTGTGTGTGTGTGTGTGTGTGTGTGTGTGTGTGTTTGGGAGGTTGAACATTGAATTTATTGCACCCCTCCTTTCCCATGGCTGACTTTGAGAGAATCCAGCAAGTTAAGTCTTAGATGAGGCATGGTCAAAAAGAGTTCCTTGCTGCACAACTTCATACGTGGGCATGCTGCTGCACACAGATGAATTATTATTATTATTATTATTATTTATACAGCTTATATACCGCCCATCTTCCTGAGAGGAACTCCGGGCGGTTTACAATGAGTGTGCACACAACAGATAATAAAACAACAATTAAAATAAACAGTAAGACAAAACAGCGGCAGCAACAGATGGCGAGATTAAAAAAAAAAAAAAAAAAACACCAACTTGGGTCACCCAAACGCCTCCCGGAAGAGGAAGTTGGGCCAGCCACAGAGAAGGCTCGGGTACGGGTGGAAGTTCTCCGAGCCTCCCTGGGCGTGGCCACACGCAGCATGTGCGCCCGCGACAACCTAGTCGGACGGGCCGAAGTTGACCGCTGGTCGATCCGCTCCATCAGGTAGCCAGGTCCCAGGCCATGGAGGGTTTTGTAAACCAAAACCAAGACATTGAATCTAATTCGGGCTGCAACGGGTAACCAATGCAGACGAGCCAAGACTGGGGTGATGTGCTCAAATCGACGCACACCCGCCACCAGTCTGGCCGCTGCATTTTGGACCCGCTGCAGACGCCGAATGAGAGTCAAGGGCAACCCCATGTAGAGCGCGTTGCAATAGTCCAGTCTAGAGATCACCAGCGCCTGGACCACTGTTCTGAGGGAGTCCTCATCCAGGTACGGACGAATCTGGGTGATACGCCGAAGGTGGAAAAAGGCAGCCCTGGACACGGCGGACACCTGGGCTTCCAGAGTGAGCGCCGGGTCCAGGACTACGCCCAGATTTCGGACACAGTCCGATGGCCTGAGGGAAACACCCTCCAAGGTGGGATACGGGCCACCGTAGCTGGATGAGGAAGCCCCAAAGAACATATCCTGCTGTGGATGTCTGGTGTAGAGATGGGCACAAAATGAAAAACGACATACTGTTTCATCTTTTTGTAATGTTATGAAACGGCAGACCACATTTCACCAAGAAACAAAACAAACCACTTTACAGTTCGGAAACCGAACTGGGGAGACACCTAAAGCCAGGATCACAGCTGCCACCTCTCATTCATTGCCACCCCTGCTTCGTCCACAGAGATCCAGGCGAAGCATGGGTGGTGATGGTTTCATTCCTTTTTTTTTTTTTGCAATTTATTTATTTACCTGTTTTTATTTTGATGTTGTGAACTGCCCAGAGTCCTCATTGTGGGAATGGGGCGGTATACAAGTGTGAATAATAAATAAATAAATAAATAAATAAATAAATAAATAAAATATAGTTTTCTAACAAAAAAGTTGTCAATCAAAGAAAAAGAGAAGAAGAAAAAAACCATTGGAGCGATTCTAATCTTCTCAAACAAAATTTGCATCTCATCTTAACAATGTATGACCCTTAACTATCTCAATTACTCATAAATTAAACAGGAAACTTAATTGTCTTATAATATTTGTCTAAAAAAATTGTAGAAATCATGCCATCTTTCTTCGAAGTCTTCATAGTATCCATCTGGTTTCATTAGTGCTGAGATCTTGTCCATTTCTGCGCAGTTTAACACCTTCATAATTAACTGATTTTTGTCCGGAAACTTGTTTTCATTCCTAAAGCCAGGATCACAGCCACCACTCCTCCTTCTCTCACAGAGACCCAGACGAAGGAGGGGTGGCAGGGGCTGTGATTCTGGCTTTCTGGATCAAGCTAGCTGGCTGGCTTCCCCCTAGGGCAGAGGGGGGGCACTAGCCCTCCCACCATCAGCTCTCATGTTGCAGCTACAGCCATGGCACCTAGCTTTTTTTTTTTTTGACAGGTTGGGTTGTGGGGATGGGGGCAGCTCCCCTCCCCACAGCCAGACATGTTTTTTAAAAAAAACCGAGCTCGGTGCCAGTGGTCAGTTACGGGAGAGCTGAGCAGGCAACACCAAATTTAAAACCATGCTCTGCTCTCCCGTTCTTGCAACTGCCTCCCAGCTGGTTTTGACAGCTCAGGCTGTGGAAACCGTGGCCCCATCTCTTCATAGCCCAAGCTGTCAAAACCAGCTGTGTGGCAATAACTACAATTTTGTTGCTCATTTAATTATGAAATGAAACACAATGAGCAACAAAATGAGAGACTTTTTCCATTTCATGCCCATCTCTAGTCTGGTGCTTTATGCAGGTTTCTTGCTTTGGCTAATGGCTAATAATGCACACTAAAATATTAACAAGGATATCTTTACGGCTTATCCCCAACATTGTCACTTATCTTTCTCATTCTGTACACTGCCAAAAGGGGAAGAAAATCTGCCATATAGATACAGACGTTTAAAATGTTATAAGTATATTTGAGGCAATATAGTTCTTTGTAGAATTGTATTTACAAATCTCAGAAGGTGTCAGACCAATTCAAATTACACTTTGAACTTCTATGTGGTTTAAATTTTTAATTAATGAATACTTTTGCCAAGATCAGTTAAAAGCTTTCCAGTTTGTAAACTTCTTAATTATACTAATCACTTGGGCCAACTAGTTGGTATCTTGGTTTCCAGGCCAACTTTAATAGTACCATGGATCATTAACACATACAAATATTTCGCTTTCAAAACATTTTATTTTCACTTTGCAAATTCCATCTGTTGGAGTCAGATAATGGTTTTAAAATACAGAGAAGGCTGAGTGCAATGAAAACTATTTTCTAATAAGAGATTAACTATATTATAATTATTGAAAACACTTTATGCTATTTTTATTTATTTTATCTATAGGAAGGTAAACATGGGCTTATCATTTACAAAGGCATTATCTCTCCTATCTTGGAAGAAGGGCCATTACATAAAAAACGTCATCAGAGGAAACATATATTCCTCTTAAAAGTCTAGATTGTCCCTAAAACATGATGGTCTGAAAACAATGTAGATGTAGGGCTGTCATACTCTATGTCAGATGTTAAAAATTTGTGAAAGTAAATAATGTATTTGTGTAGATGTCAGATGAGCTTCCTTTGAGAAGATTTCACAAACAAGATGCCATAACTGAAAATTTCTCCATTCCTATAAATTTAGTTCTGATTGTGCAAATCCATCTGGTTTTGGTGATGGATTTGGTTTATAATACTTGCCTAGAAAAATTCATACCAAAGGAGGGTCTGTCTAAAATTATTCAGAAGGCTCTAAACATGAAGAAGTAAGCAGAAAGAAACCGAGGGCAATCCCACTTCTAGTCAAAGTTGAGTGACCGTATATCAATTAGTCTTTCATTGCTGGCTGGATAAGTCAGTGTCTGGATGTGGACAGCATGTGATAATGATGATGATTTAGTTTTGTGTAAACATACAGACTATCCTGCTGTAAAGGCTGCAGAAGAGTGATAAAGAAGGAATTGATATGCAAAAATACATGGATGTAAAATCTTTGTACATAACATTTCACAGGATTTTCACTTGGCCTTTACCATGCTTGATTCAGCAAACAGACATCTGATACACTTTTGACATCTATGATACATTCTTCTATATCAAAGCAGATGATCTCTTTCATGATACAAATTAAATTGGCCACCATTAGTACGTCCTAAAGTCTACTCAGGAAGAATAAGGAAAATATTATTTAGTTGGAAGTTGCGGATTCAGGACAAAAATGTGCTCAGCTATTAGCTTCTTTCACATCATTTGGTCTGCTTGGAAAGATCTATTTAATTATCTTCTTTGTTTAACACTGCAGGGTGTAAATTCAAATATAATTTAGGAGTAGATTGCTCTGAGAAAATCAAAACCATATTGGCAAAAAAGCAGTTTTAGTAACATGCATTCTCTTTCTCTCTTATCTCTTACTGTGCTAGGGTTAAATATGTGTGTTCACATGGCATCCAGAATATTCACTTATTAAATAAAAAGAGACAGAACAAAGTGTGCTGCTTATATACCACCCCATAGCACTTAAAGCACTATCTGGGCTGTTTACAAGTTGATTATGCAATCCACATATTGCCCCCATCCCCAGTGAGCTGGGTACTTAATGTTACTGATCTCAGAAGGATGGAAGCCTGAGCCAATCTTAAACTGGATAGCTGAGATTGAACCACAGGTTGTGAACACATTTTTGGCTACAAGTACAGCAGCTTAACTCCTGAGTCAGAATGCTCAGAATTTTTAAAAACATTTAAGGTATGATTTTAGAAAAGTTACTCTTAAATACTCTTACAAAATGGTTTCTAGTGGAAAAGCTGGACATAATGACTACATATGATATTAATTCATTAATGGAAAGAATCCCTGGACGCTCAGAGGGAAAAAGACTTGAGTTCCTCTGTTCAGATGCAGACACAAAGATCTCCTGTCAAGTGGCTAGATTCTGTGTGATGATACTTCGACTACGGAAGTTAAATGCCAACCAGCTGTATGTATGCTAACATGTTTTAATTGTATTTTTAATCCATGGTTTTATATTTATGTGTAACTGGCTTAAGAACTGTAAATAAATATTCTATTCTATTCTATAATTCACTGGCTGTTCTTTTCAGCTTAACACAAAGAGTTATGTAAACGAAATGTTACACGTCATCTTTACAAATCTATGCGCTATAGCAAAAAATATCATACTGAGTGAGACATAAATACTCAAATCAATAACAATGATAATTGTGTGCCATCAAGTAAATTCTGACATGGCAATCCTATTTAGAGTTTTACTAGGTAAAGATTACTCAGAAGTGCTTTGCCACCCCGTTGTTCTGAGGTTCACCCTGGGGCTTGCAGCTTGCCTGAGGCCACACAGGTTGGCTCTTCTCCCTGTAGACCAGGCATGTCCAAAGTCAGGCCCGGGGGCCCAATGCGGCCCGTTTTCAAATTTCGAGCAGCCCATAGCCTCTTCTCCCCACCGACTCAGCCTGTCACACATTCCCACCAGCTGGCATCTCCCCATACTGGGTGGAGATGTCAGCTTGCGGTTTTATGGTTTGCCTGTCCTCCCTGCCTCAATCCATCCCCCCACCCCCCACCCAGCCTATCCACCCCTGGATCCATTGCTTTAGCATCCTCCCCGCCTCCTTACATGTCCTAGAGGCTTGCCCAAAGTCAGGCCCGGGGGCCAAATGCAGCTGGATGGTCAGCCCCCACACATTTTCACCTCACCAAATCTGGCCCTCCTTGCAAAAAGTTTGGACACCCCTGCTGTAGACATAGTGGTGAATTGATCTCTCATCCCTTGGCTCTGCTCCCAGATACGTAATTCACTGAGCTATCCAGCCAACTCTATAATTATTATATTTTATTGAAATAAAAAGGGGAGCCCTATGGTCATTACAAAATTTATTTTATTTTATTTGTTTAGAATATTTTTATCCCACCTTTCTCCTTGAAAAAGGACCCAATATTTATTTAGAATATTTTTATCCCACCTTTCTCCTTGAAAAAGGACCCAATGTGGCTAACAATAATGAGGACAATATACAGCCCAGAACATTTAAGACATATTCAGATTAAGAAAAGGGAATAAGATGGGCACCTTAGAACATTAAAAGGTAACAGTAAAGCTACAAAGAGCACACCATTAACAAACTTCCATTATGAAGAGTGGAAAGTAAACATGGAAACACTGGTGTTCTTATGAAATCAGTCAATGCAGTCATGTATGGTAATCCACATAAAAGTCATATAGTAGGTAGTCCCTCATTTGGGGAAAGCCTGCCTGAAGAGGAAGTACTTTGCCTGCTTCCAGAAAGACAGCAGAGATGGGGCAGTCCTGGCCTCCAGCGGGAGGGAGTTCCAAAGTATAAATACAAGACTAGGCTATAGGTGATACCTTTATAGGCCACTAATAAAGAAATAAAATATCATTCCAAGCTTTCATGGGCAGTACCCACTTCTTCAAAGCATATACTAAAAGTCCAAAGATGGCAAAAGATGTGGTTTGCCAGGAGATTATTCTCAGAGGTAAAGTTCTTGGCAAGATGCTTTTTGCCAAGCATGTCTATCTTAGATGAGGCAGGAAGCAGCACAGGTGATATAAAATAAATTTTGTATATTGTAATGTTCTATATTCAAAGTTCAGTGGAACCTTGACTTACGTCATTAATCCGTTCTGGAGGTCTAGACATAAGTCAAACATGCCTTAAGTCAAATGAACTTTTCCCATAGAAAGTAATGGGAAAGTGGATTAATCCGTTCCAGACGATGAACCCCCCCCCAAAAAAACAGCAATTTAACACAAATTTGACTGGGATAGGATATTCCTTCTGGGGATGTAAATGAAATGTCTCTTCAAAGAGAGGAGGAGGCAGTGGAATTATAGTCCAAAAGTTATACACCTCCACTTTTTAATGTTCATAGCAACAATGTCTAATATTTAAGTTTTACTGATTTTTAACCTGACGTTCCAAGTTCTGAACAACCCCATGCTTACCATTAGAGTCTCACAACTGTACAGCTCCCCAACTAAAATGCTTCCATTGTGGACCAGACTTCTGCAGCCAGATTTTTTACAAGACTGAGCCGACTGTCTAACTAGCGAGGCCAGCCCCGAGCTCCCGGCCCTTCTCCTCCTCCAGTGGAAGCAGCAGCTTTGGAGAGGCCAAGGACCAGCTCCAGGTGCTCGGAGTTGGCCTCGCCGAAGCCACCACTGCCGGAGGAGAGGAAGAAGGCAGGAGCAGTTTGGAGGCAGCAGCTGCGATGCTGGGTCATGGCTGCCGCCCTATTCCGGGGCCTTGCGCCGGGGCTCCGAGCTGTAAGTCACAGCCTGCGGCACAAGTCAACAGGCCCCTTCTTGCTGCAAGTCAAATATGCTGTAAGTCAAGCGGCATGTAAATCAAGTTCCACTATACATGTCTTTCCACAGACCTAGTAGACAGTGTAAGTAGTGAAAGCATCATCCATGGTTTGCTCTCTGTGAAAAGGCCATTCCCCCCACCCCCACCCCAGTATTAGACACAACACAATAGTACCTCACAGTCAAATGCATCTCATTCAAATAGCAAACTTCTAAAATTTCAGTTTAGCTAGGACAAAAGTTTGGTCTCATGTAGATTTCCAGATATTGTATGATTTGTGTTCCATAAAGACCTAAGGAAATTCATCCCTCCCCTCTGCCAGAAATATGACTATTTCTGCCTTGCTCACTGTGGCCGTTACTTCACGAGGTGCCTCGCTTCGAATTGACCTTGCCTTCGATTTGAATTCGGAGGCGGTCACGTGGTGGTCACGTGGTCTCCCTTCACTCCCACCCCCGTTTCTCTGTACTCACGCGGGGCATTTTTGGGACCGAATCGATTACTACCTCACGTGCTCCCTTCGCATTAGAAAGCTGATTTGCAACATCCGGTTCCACTCTCCTTTTATTTTTTAAAAAAAATTTACTCGGCGTATCGATGCATCAATGCTTGGCTGTCATTCACGACAGAGCGTGGTTACTGTACGATCCTGTGTTTTGTTTCCTGGCATCATTGGCAGCCCCCCCGCCGCCGCCGCCGCTACTCGGGGGGAGCTCCGCATGGCACAGCCCCGGGTGCCCTGCTCTGGCTCCTCCTGCTCCCGCCGCCGCCGCCGCTGCTACTCGAGCGAGGAAGTAACAGTGCAAAGCGATGAAACAATATAGCGATGCATCGATATCCCTGTTTGAATATTTTTTTAAAAAACTTGAAATAAAAGCCAAAAACCGAGACCACACGTGACGTTGGGAGCGAAGCGAGATGCGAAGCGAAAAGATTCCCGGCCCATGGCAGGGGAATCACTCACCCCGGTTGGAGCACGGTAAAGGGGGCGTGGTCGGGGTGACGTCGCAGCCAAAAAGGAGGAGCGTGCGGACTGAAGCGATCGGTTCGCACAGAAATGACGGCTTGCCGCGAAGCGAGCGGCTCGTGAAGTAACGGCCTGTGGCAGCACTATAATCAAGGGGACAAGATGACTCCTTGAAGTGATGCTAACCTTACTTTTGTTTCCCAAACTGTGAAAATCGGAAAAAACATGTCAGACTATCAAAATGTTTACCTTTGCATGTTATATACAGAGGTTGCCCTGAGTTCTTATTTCTATATGCCTATATTCATGTATCCTGTGATCCCTTGTTTTCAGGTCTGTTAAGCAGCATAATCTTTGCTAATTAGTTGCTAAACAAATAAGTGTGAGATGCAAGTAGAAATTTCCGGGATATATTTTTTGTCTCCTTTGTGGCTTTCCACAAGGAAAGCCCAAGTCAGGGAACAGTTGAAGTTATGTGGTTCCGAATTGGTTAACTTAACTGTTTTTAATTGTTATAGGTTGGATATGGATATATTCACAAGCACTTGTACTGTGTGGGATTTATTCCAGTGGAAAATTACTATTTTCCATAAAGGACATGAATGACTTTTTAAAATGATTGATATAAATTGCTATTAAGGTTCTACATCTCTTGATTATTCCATCTCCTTTCAAGAAGTATTAATTTTTGAGATCTACATAGCATACAGAGAATAAGAGAGAGCTTGGCAATGCAAATAGGAAAGGAATAATTATAACATGATAATAATGTGATGTATTTGTTGAATTTCATTACCATATAAAACAGTAGACTGAAAGATAAGTACAACCAACACTCTGTTTACCTTTCTATATTTTCTTATCAATTTCAATGCTATATGTTATAAACAATCAATTCCATCTCTCTGTTTCATGCAGGAATAATAGTTAAAGAATACAGTAGGACCGCCGTATCCACTGATTCATTATTCACTTATTCAGTTATCTATGATTGGCAGAGGAAAAAAATAAATAAATAATTCAGCAGCCACAAAGCAAGTTACTGTCACAAAGAGCAGCTGTAAAGCAAGCTACTGTCACAAAACAGCAGTTTTGGGGACATTTTGGTGTTTTCTCTTATCCATGGTTTTCATTATCCACGGGAAGGCTTTCAACCAGTTCCCAGCAGATACTGGGGCCCTACTGTATATGAGAGATAGCTGTCTAGCTTTCTCTTGAATGGTTACGGTATTGGGCTGCTCACCACACCCTGAGGTAATTGGTTCCATTAACATAATGTTCTAACCGTTAGGAAGTTTCTCAAGATATTCAACCAAAATCTGGCTTCCTTAACTTGAGCTCATTATTAAACGTCCTGCACTCTGAAATGATTGAGAATAGATTCTGCCCCTCCTTTGAATGACGACCTTTCAAGTATTTGAAGAGAGCTATCATATATACAGTATATATCTACTCAGTCAATTTTATTTACTCCAGGTTAGAGATACCTAGTTCTTTTAATCTTCCCTCACTAAGTTTGGTTTGCAGTCCCCTGATCATCCTTGTTGCCCCTCTGTGAACCTGTTCCAGTTTGCTGACTTTTTCCATAAAATGCAGTGTCTAGAACTGGACAGGACACAGTACTCAAGATGAGGCATAACCAGTGTTAACTGATTGTGTAAACAGAGATTCAAAATCACATTTCCCACATTCCAAGCATCATGAAACTGTTTACATATCCAAAGGGTGAATCAGACGGTGCAGAAAGTGTTCAGGTTTAAATGAGCAGCTTTTTAATTGGAGATCCTTATGAAACATTGAACACATTCAATTGTAAATCAATATTTAAATGTGCTGGTTTGTAAATCAGGAGCCAGTTATTGGTCCCAGTTCTGTAATAATTGGAAGCCTCCTAGCAACCACTCAAATAAACGTTGACCTAATTTAGACCTTCCTACAAAAGTAATACTGTTTTTTTCCTTCAAAATCCTTAGGATTGGACTTTAGGGAACCATTATTTTAGAAACACATGTTCCTTGCCATTTTAATTTTTCATGTTAGTTCGTTCACTGCACAATTAGGTGTCCACATTATGGGCTGAAGAGGTAAATATGTAGCTCTTTCCAATTATATTATAGTAAACCCACAACAATTCTATTTAATTCAAGCATTAAGTTAAAATCTGCTGTAGGCTTAATAATGACTTCTTTTTAAAATCTTTTCTGTAGCCTGCATTAAGAATTCTCAAACTATCACAGTTTTCAGATGACAAAAGTGCTAAGTTGAGTGAAAGGCAATGGGATGGCACCTTTCCTAGAAAGTAGGGAGATTTGAACAGAAAAATGAACATGTGAGCGGTGTGTGTGCGCGGAGAGAACATGTGTGGCCAGTCCTGTTCCCCATCCCTGATTTGCTGAATGCACCAGACAACAATTACCTTTTCTCTGTGGTGCATTCAGATTAATGTTTGTGGTTTCACATTTACCAATAAGATGTGTTCCACTCTGAATTGTGAAAAAGATTGTTGGGCTCAGTGGTAGAGTGTACGTGGCCCTACAAAAAGTATGATCCACTGTAAAAATCATATAAAATCAGGTTGATACGTGTCTTGGATCCATGTTTTTGTGTCACTCCACAGCCATGTGCTGGAGGACCTATGATTATTAATGTGTAGTATTTGGACTTTAACAAGATGTATGATTTGATGGTATTTGAATAGGATCCCATACTGTTGAGTTCAGGCTAATCCCAAACTTTTCTTGTATCAGAATAACTTAGCCAAAAACTTATGAGACAAGCAGAGATCCAAATCACCATTCATTTATTCAGCTGGATAAAGGAAGGGGTTGACCTTTCCCCCTGAAGCAGAAGGAAAAAATCGCAATGAACAAAGGCAGGGTACACGTTTAAGTACAGAAATCATGAGATGCCCCTCCCCAACCAACAACATTCCTTAGGCAAGATGTAACTCTTTGTTAGAGACATCCTAACCCATTCTCCTTGCACCCCCCCATTGATGTCCTTGAACATATAACACAGGCTCTTTTTCTCTTGCCAAGGCACAGACATTCCAGTAAAGTTGAAACAGTTTCAGATAGCTTACAAAGCACAATAAGGTACAGATACAAGGCATACAGAGGAATCAATATGGCATCACTTTGGTTCACTTGAATCTGCTAGTTTTTATTAATTCCTGGTCTCAACAATATGAAATCAAGAGGATCTGTAAAAATCTGGCTATTACTTTCTTCCCTTCTGGAGTTGCGCGGGTTAGTGCTGAGGCTGCACATGCACCCTGGCATCCTTGCATGTTGCTGGACTTGCCACCACAGGAGGGCCAGACTGACACTGAAGGCACTGAAGGCTTGTGCTTCGTTGGGACCCTTCTAGGCAGTCTGAGCTGGTGGGTGGGCCCCTTTTCCCCAGGAGGGGAGAGTGCATGTAGGCCTTTTGAAAGTTTTCTTTGGCTGATGGGGGGGCGGAGATGAGGGGAGACTGCGGCCGCACAGCACCCGCCTCTGTGCCTGGCAGAAGTGTGGTTGGCTTCCTTCCTGTTTTTGGCCAGATCCTGCTTCCCGGAGAGGCTGGATGGGGCTGGAAAAGGGCTATCTCAAGGAAGCGGAGAAGCCCCCATTTCCTCTTCCTAAGAGCCACTTGGTAGGGAAGAGGGCAACTGGAGGGCAGGGTGCATCTTTTTCAGAAGGTCCTGAGGGAGGCGGTGCCAAAACTGACTTTGTCCCTGGGCGCTGAAAACCCGAATTACGCCTTTGCCCAGCACAAAGGCTTTGGGGGGGCATTGTCATTCTCTCTTGCTGCATCCCTTGGGACTTTAAGACAAACTCACGCTCCTGCCCAGAGATTCTTCTTCACCACCAAGGTTTCCTTCTTCAGCTTCTTCTCCTACTACCACACCACCCACCTTCTCCTCGCTCCACTGTCTCCATTCTACCTTCCTCCACTGTCCCTGCTCCTTTTATTGCTTTTTCCACTCTATCCCTGCCTCTTTTGTCTGTTGATTATTTCCTGGGCTCTTCCTCCTTCTCAGGCTTTCTATCATTCCTGAGCTTTCAGATCCTTCTAAGGAGGTGGTGGGTGATATTTCCTCACCTCTATCTATAGGAAAACTACCTGTTTCAATTGCCATCATGCTGGGAGGGGACAGCACACTGCCAGCACCCTATCCTTTTTGCACAGTGACTTTCACAGCAAGCTTTCTCTCCCTACCATTTGATATAGCTGTTACTTGTCAACACCCATAATAGATGCTGAGAGGGAGCAGCAATAGTTGTTTTGATCAACTATAACCTGTCCTTTTGTCCTGTGTGAACGAATGTGTGCCTAAGGGGGAAACGTTCATGTTTCACCGCTGGATTTTGTGCAAAATGGCTAAAACATGGCAGGGAAAGTGCTTACTGTCCTTTGCTGGAGGCAAGAATCCTCATGTGGTTTGGAATATCATTCCTTCAAAGGCTGTTTAGAGAAAGGCTGTATTGAGAGAACCAATCTCAATAAGAAATAAAATGCACAATTTTTTGTCATTTCCATAACTCCATAGACACCATTTAAATCGACAGGCAGGCAGCTTTTGTACTGAATATGGAATGCCAGTTTGACAACACCGGGCTGGATCATGGCAACCGAGTCATAACTTGCAGTAATACATTCCATTGATTTCTTGGGGAACTAAATGCATCTAATTTAGTCTGGATCCCATCCAGTATTTTGAGCAAGTATAATGCATTTGGGGCATGAAAGGCGCCTCCCTGAGCAATGTAAGCACATTGTAAGCGTCCCTCAGGCAATGATAGCACCTGTCAGTACAGATGCTGAAATTGGAAGATGTCCAACTAGATGTACAAAATATTGAGGATCTTCATGAGAAATCATTAACTTTCACCAGTACTCAATGAAGATCCAGATAATTTGGGATATCCAGGCATTGGAATGCTTATTGAAAGTTTCTACTTTTAATATTTTAATTTACAGAACTGATGTTTCCACATAAAAGCTGTTCCTAGCCTCCAATCTGTCCCTGTAGCAGGGACTAGGACTTGACAATAGAATTCAAGGGGCAAATGCCTTTTCTCCTTGATGCTATGTGCTATTTTGATGTTCTGTACAGCCATTGGAAGGATTTCCCCCGAATAATGTATGGAGTGCGGTGGTGGTGGTGACTTCCTATGGATAGTCTTTCTGCATTTTGTATTCACATAAATGCTGTAGATGCAATCTTCTGGTAGGAAATGTTTGCTCCATCTGCAGAGCTTTGAAAAATTAATGTTATGGACTATTAGAGACCTTTGGGTAGTGGGCGGCATATAAATTGTATAAATAAATATAAATATAAATATTATGCTCAGAATCCCTCAGATGGCATAACAGCCAACTGGGAGTTATACTCCAAAAAGTAACTTTCTCAAGTTCTGTCCATTTGCAGAGCAAATTCTGCACCCACCCACCCCATTTCACAACATGCAATGCCCTGTCATTCTTACTGCAGCAAAAGGGAAAAGAAGCCAAATCCTGCCTCAGCTGGGCCACCCCCTTTTTCTGTGTGGAGCATCTGAATTACCTTTCCGTCCAAGCCTGTGTGTAGTGCAGCTGTGTGACATGAAGGTCTGGAAGCCAGAAAGAGGAGACATGAAGGATATGTGAATATGCTTCATCCTAAGGACCATTGGGTAGACCTTGACCCATGACTGCTCTGCCCTTCTGTAAATGGCAATTACCCATTTCCACCAAACATTTACAGCTAGCCATGGAAAGCATACTGTATTTTAGCCAACCATCTGTACATTCAACACAACAAATGTTTCTCTGCCTTAAAATGATTTTAAAAGGAACACTAATATTTAGACAACTGCATAGCTTATAGTACTTGGCATATATTTTAATGCAATGAAACTATTTATTTTGCCACACAATGAAATGTATAAATATTTGAAGTTTAATGTAGCCTGAAACATCATGCCTATGTTAGGAGCCTCGTGGCGCAGTGGTTAAATGCCTGTACTGCAGGTAAAGCTGTGCTCACGACCTGGGGTTCAATCCCAGGTAGCAGGCTCAAGGTTCACTCAGCCTTCCATCCTTCCGAGGTCAGTAAAATGAGTACCCAGCTTGCTGGGGGGGCAATGTGTAGCCTGCACACTGTAATTAAATTTGTAAACCGCCCAGAGACTACTTAATGTGGTATGCGGCGGTATATAAGCAGAACACTTTGCTTTTTGCTTTGCTTTGCTATGTGTATGTTTATACTTACACATTTCTCTTTCCATTTGTCTGCTTCTCTGATGCCGAAGGTTCATCAATAAGCTGAAGAGTTTTAATAACATCAGTATCTGTGATATGGATATAAAGCAGACCGCCACTCATCTAAGGACATTTTGCATAAGGCGAGAAAAAGCAGATCTTACTTGTGTTGGCATTTGTTAATGATTTTCTAATGGTTAGGTCTTTGATGCCCCTTTTTATGCCCTCTGTCAAGATAATGAGTTTAAAACAACAACAACAAACTTACTGTACAATGAATTTTGAAAAATATTGGGATAAGTGATGTAGTGTTCACAAATATATCTATATAATGAGCAGGCAAAAGAAAACATCTTTTTTAAAAAAAGAATAGTTTTATTTATTTTGAGAAAAATATACATATGAATTGCTTATGATCCAAAGAAACTGAAGTTATGACCCCTGAGTGCTCAAAATTGTGTCATAAATGCTTCATCAAAGAGGACAGGGGTTCAAGGGATCCGAAAGAAGCAGAGAATATAATACACTAATTGTCACTGAACACAAGATAGTAATCAAGAAAAAACACTGGCACCTTCCCTGATCTTTGACTGATCAATAAACAAATAAGGATGGTGCATCCACTTAACCAAGCAGAAAGCACTGTTTCTTCTTACACTTTGTCAAAAAATACAACTGTGCATCATGACATATCATAGTACAGTTTGAGGGATGTGTTGGATATTGGAAGACACCAGGCTAGTCCTAGACCATTTAGTTTTGACTTGCATTTATGGCTTCTTGTGATGGACAGTCATTTGTGCTAAAAAGCCAAGCTTTGTTAAAACATCTCACATGTGTGTTTTTGATTTGAAACCTCTGGCACATTTAATTCATGGTTTGTTGTGAGCGACAAACCTGCAGCATGACGCAGGGTGTGCCCCAAAGTAGTTTTCTATCTGCACACCCAGAAAGAGGAGCTGGCCAAGTGAGCGATGTAACAAACAAACAAACAAAAAATTCAGAAATGGAGGAAACAGGCTATGGTTGGTTTGGTCAACTGCTCTGCAATTCAGGCTTTAAGCCACAAACTATGGTTTGTAGGACCTGATTTTGACCAAACTTTAGCTATTGGACAGATGGCTTGATTCTAGAATACTTTGGCACACAAAGGAGTTCATGGTAGATCCAGTGACTGTAAGTGCCTGGGTCCTACAACTGGAGATGGGCACAACTCAAAAAAATGGTGTTTCTGTTGTCGTTTGGTCATTTAGGGGGGCGTTTCGGTTCGTTTTCGTTTTCGTGAGGTTTTTTGCAAAAAATTTCATTTTCGTTTCGTTACGTAATGAAATGAAAATCCGAACACGAAAACAAAAAATTGCTGTTTCATTACCATTTAGCACAATTCAATGTATTTGCCATAACGAAAATGAGGCGGTTGACAAAATTTTTCGTGTTTCGGGTCGTTTCGTTTCATTTGGGAGTCAAAATTCATTTTTCGTTTCGTTACGTAACGAAACAAAAAAATGAAAACGAAAATGAAAAATCGCTTGTTTCGTGCCCATCTCTACCTACAACTGTAAAGTTGTCATTTAACTGTACAGCTGGTCTCTGAGAGATACGTACCTGGCAGAGCGTATCTCTCAGAGACCAGCTGAGGCCAGGCCCACTTGAATGTCGTGGGCGCGCTCACTCAGGGTGGCCACCCCAAGGGAGGCACGGAACTTGATGACTCGTAGCCGCGCCTTCTCGGTGGTTGGCCCTTCTTTATGGAATCAGCTACTGAGTGAGCTGCACCTTGCATCGTCCCTGCCGGCCTTCAAAAAAGGCTTTAAAAACTCTGCGCTTTAAGGAGGCCTATGGCAACCTTATTTCTACGTAAAGTTGTTTTGTTGTTGTTGTTTGTTTTGCACCCACTGCCTTTTTATTGAGGGCCTTCTCCTTTCTATGCCCTATTGTTGTTCCCCCGCCACTGTTTTTACTACCTATTTTTATTAATTGTATTTACTGATGTTTTGTGTAAACCGCCCAGAGTCCCTTTGGGAAATGGGCGGTACAGAAGTATAAGAAATAAATAAATAAATAAATAAATAATAAAACAAGTCCAAATCATCATCCCTCTGCCACTGTGCTTGACAGTTTATGAGGTGTTTGTGCTGATATGCTGTGTTTGATTTTCAAATGTGATTTCAAATGTGATACTGTGCATTATGGCCAAACAACTCCCTTCTGGTTTCGTTTCTCTAAAGGTAATTATTCCAGAGGTCTTATGGATTTGTCTAGATGCAGTTTGACAAACCTAAGCAGTGCTGCCATGTTCTGTTTAGAGAGAAGAGACTTTCTCTTGGCATCCCTTCCAAATGCCATACTTGCTCAATCGTTGGTGCAATTTGAATTCTAAAAGTGACTGAAATTAAATTCTCACCCATTTGCATAGATTGAATTCAGTGAGTACTGCTTTTCCAAGCATGGAGAAGAACACATTGTACTTGCATTCCATACAGGTATAAAAGACGAGATGCTTCTCACAATAAGAAAAGCAGTTCCTTTAATTCAGGACACACATGCCTGAATGCACAGGGATGGAAAACTAGACTCCTAAGAGTGAAGGATTCTGAGTTGTTTCTCCCATATTCAGTTTTTTTTTAAATATCAAGTTTTTAATATCCTGAGTTCAATAAAATCTTATCCAAATGGAAGCAAGACTAAATGCTCACCCTTCCCTATTTGTGAGTATAACCACTTAGCACATCCCCCTGTGTCCTTGTCCTTGCAGAATTTTGAATTTCTGATCGATTTCCTTTTGCTACACTCTACAAATTCCAAGACACGCAGATAATAGCTGCAAGTTCTTCAAAATCCACCCCCTTTTCATTAACTGGCACTTAGGTGTCAATAACTCATTCTGAGACACATTCTTTATAAGAAAAAGGGGGAAAACTATTTCTTTACTTACATGTTGTTGTTTTTTACTGCCTATATATTTAGCAACAAACTGAACAGATCAACAGCAAACAATGGCAGCACTCTCTTGAATTCAAAGGTTGGAAGAAACTATTGATTCGTGTTGGATAAATAAGCAAAGAGCCAGAAAAGTCCCTCCCAGTTAAACAAATTACAGATAGCATGTGAGGTTGCAAACGAAAATCCAACACTTGCAGCTGGATTCCAGAGCTTGGGGAAGGGTTCCCCCCCCCCTAGTTGTAATTTTCAGAATCCCCCAGCTAATGAGGCCACACTTAATGTGACCATTTAGGTTTAACTTCAAACCCCATTATATTTTGGAATTGAGACATGTGGAATATACTTGGGAAAGTGCAACATGCCTAGAAAATTAACTGAATGGTAGAAAATACAGTCCTAAATATGCACTTAATACAAGAATGACAGAAAATCTCTGAGGTGAGATTTTTTTTAAAGTAACTACTGTTTTTGTCATTATTAGATAGTAGGTTCTCTTCATGCATTCATTGCTGTGGTAAAGAATCCATTAGCTTAACATGATGATTAAATTATCCTGAAAGAGCCTTGGTAGAAATAGCAGTTATCATTAACAGATGCACATCATCGTTCAGCCAGTTTAAAGCCACGCAAAATGACCTTTTTGTGATAATACCACAGTGTGTGTGTACACCTCGCTCCTATCTCCAAGGTTGTTGGAAATAATTTAAAGTCTCTCAATGGGAGGTTGGTGGATTTTCCTCACTCTATTATCAGGGAAATGACAATATTTGCCGGTCACTGATGAGATGGGTAGAGATTATTTTAGTTCTCATATTTTGTGCAATAGTGTTTTGAACAGTGAGGAACAGGCCTTCAAAATTAATTTTGTTCATATTGATTTCAATTGACTGGTTGGTACTATATATTTAGCAGAAGTAACTCTGCTGCCATTTCCTGGTCAAATCTTGAATTTATTGGTGATACATTGTATGAAATAATGCTCCATGTGGTACGGTAATTGAATTTTCTCTCCGTCTGAATTTATTGCTTGTCTACTGGCCACCTCTACTGTCAAGCATGATTTAATTTGACCATCCCATAATTCTTTTCCTGGCATCCTATAGTCCAGATTATACAGGCCACTCTGCTAGGCTATTGACTCCAATATAGGGGATTTTACTTAAATATATTTGTGTCTTTTCTATCTTTCCAGTTCTGAAATCTGCGCTTTTGTTTCTGGATGTCTCTGTCATGAACTATGTGAATCTCTTTTGACACCAATATCCCAATACAATATTATCAGTGATGATACAAAACCAAGTACTACAAGGACAGAAGTGTTTGCATTTTGCCTGGGAAAGTGACCCTTCCTTTTGTGGTATGATGTTGATAATAAAACTCAAGGGCTTTGTGGCGCATTGGTTAAGTTGCAGTACTGCAGCAAGACTCATGGCCTGAGTTTAATCCACACAGGCTCAGGTGGCCAGTTTAAAGCTGACTCAGCTTTCCATCCTTCTGAGATCAATACAGTGGTACCCAGACTTAAGAGCAGATTGACTTAAGAGCAATTCGACTTGAGAGCATAAAACTGTTAGCATGTTAACTGCCGCCTTACAAATTTAGATATGGTCTGCTCGACTTACAAATATTTTTTTTTCATTTTTTGGATTTTTTAACTTATTTTTTTCAATTTTTTTAGATAGGTGCCCTGACTTAAGAGTAGTTCAACTTAAGAGCATGCATTCAGAATGGGTTAAATTTGTAAGTCGAGGTACCACTGTACATTGAATACCCAGGGAGTGGAGGGCAATGCGGAGTTTGCATAACTGAGTATAACCCCTCAGAAAGTGCTCTAACATTACTTTGCTTTGAAGTCATAGTCTTAATTTGTGTTGGTTGACTACTGCGACTGTCATGCAACCATGTGGTGGGGTGGGGGGCTGCCAGAGCTTATCCTACACTCTGAACAGGATACCAATGTTCAGTTTAGCTATGATAAATACTGGAGAGCTTTCAGAAACTAAGAGTAAAACCATTTTACTGAAGTACCTTGCCTTTGTGTTATCAGTCAGCCAGAGCTCAGAAAAATTACATTTTGGACCACAATTCCCAGAATTACTAGCCTGGAGATTTTAAGTATGGTAGCCCAAAAGTATGACTTTTCCTAGCACAAGTTATTATGGACTATCTTGCTTACTGCAGGTTCTAACTCCCCCACTAAATATATTTGAGATTAGTTGTTTCTTTCTCTTCTTTCTCAATAAACAAATGTATGCCTGAACGTTGGCAATGGGCACCTCTATGCTACTGAGATCTGCAGCACCTTTATATCTCACGACATGCTGCTCAGATGTGGCAGGCTGTGGACTTAGAGTCTCAGCGAGGGAATAATCATGGCCTTGTAGACATGAGAAGCCTTGAGGCTAAACTGGCATGTCATCTCAATGATGAATTCGTCAGAGGTACATTTCTGAATAAAGCTGTTGCTCTCTTTTGGTATCACATGTGCTATTTCTTTCAGAAACAAATGTTTGGAAACATTTGGAAATGACCCTGCTTGTTCATGTTCAACGTATATGGCTGCTACAAATTTATTATAGTATCAGTAAGCTTTAATGAGAGGTTTGCTGCTGGAAGAAAGAGAATTTGCTTTCCAAACATTCTTTCTGGAGGGTGGAAAAAGTCAGAGGGGTTATGTAAGGTTGCTAGGAAACAGATATAACTGAAGCCTTTAGGAGACAAGGGCTTCTTATTGGCTCCCTTACAGTATTATTTAGGGTGATGCTTCACTTGTGACTACATTCCACAGCCTCTCTGTGATCGCTGCTAAAACTAATAATTTCCTCAGAGTATCTTTAGCTAGTACACACCTAACTGTGAAGGGAAGACTGTTAACTGAGTGAGGTGACATTTGCATTGCTTCGCTGCTGCCTATGAATACATCCTACACAGCACTGCAAGCATATGTACACTTGGCTCATTAAAATATGTTTTACTATTATTTCATATTTTAATTCTCCTCTTGCTCCAGCACCAAAGAGGTGGAAGATGCCACCTGGCTGAATAGTATGTTTTCTTAGCTGCAGTAATGAACTGGATGAGGATGAACAAAATGAAACAAAACCCAGACAGAGGTGCTCCTGGTCAGTCAAAGGGGGAAACAAGGGATAGGGATGAAATCGTACTGGATGGGGTCACCCTCCAATTGAAAATAGAGGTACACAGCTTGGGGGTGCTGTTGGACTCATCCTTGAGCTTGGATGCCCAAGTCACGGCTGTGGCCAGGAGTGGATTTGCACAACTTAAAGGTAGTACACAAGTTACAACCATTTCTTGAGAAACCAGCTGTGGCCACAGTGCCCTTGTGATGTCCCGGCTAGACTACTGTAATGTGCTCTATGTGGGACTCCTGTAAAAAGTCTCAGGAAACTCCAATGTGTCCAAAATGCAGCAGCCAGATTTGTGACTGGGGCAAGGCAACTCCTCTGGCTGCCAATCACCTATCAGGCACAATTCAAGGTGCTGACCTTGACCTACAAAGCATTGTATGGCCTGGGTCCTAGTTACCTTAAAGATCAAATCTCACAGTATGAACTGGCTCAGGTGTTAAGGACATCAGGAGAGGCCCTTCTCTCCATCCCACCCCCTCACAGGTACATTTCGTGGGAACCCATGAAAGGGCCTTCTCGACTGTTGTGCCCAGACTCTGGAACTCCCTCCCACTAGAGGCCAGGACTGCCCCATCTCTTATGTCTTTTCGGAAACAGGCTTTCTCTTCAGGCAAGCTTTCCCTGAATGGTGGACTACCTATTATGTGACTTTTATATGAGGCTCCGAAACTGCTGACTGCAAAGATGGTAGCTTGGCGGTTCGAATCCCAGGTGCCACGCAGCGGAGCGAGCTCCCGCTGATAACCTGAGCTCCTGTCAACCTAGCAGTTTCAAAGTATATAAATGCAAGTAGATAAATAGGTACCGCTGTAAAAAGCGGGAAGGTAAACCAGTGTTTCCTTGCAGCCATGCCGGCCGTGTGGCCATGGACTTTCACAACACTGGCTCATCGGCTTGAATACGGAGATGGGAACCACCCCTAGAGTCGGACACGACTAGCCCACATGTGTGTGGGGAAACTTTACCTTTATCATACATGAACACATAGATTTTGTGTTTATAGACTTTGTGATTGCATTGACACAATGTTCTCAATGTTAGTTTCCCTCACTCATAACTTTACATGGAATTTTACTTTCTTTTTAACTGCTCGCATTCTCTGGTAGCTTTAATGTAATATTGTTTTTTGATGCTATAGGATGCTGTTGTTCTCAATACTTAAATATGTCTTAATTGTACTGGAATGTATATTATCCCTCATAAGTGTGAGCTGCCTTGGGTTCTTTTCAAGGAGAAAGGTGTTTTAAAATGCCCTAAAATAAACAAATAAATTATATTCTAGGTACAATAATTCATTTGCTGCAGTATTGTACCCAGAATGAGAACATAAGGTTTATTGTCCTTGTATTGGAAAATGAGATGAGACAGATTATGTGGTGATTTTGGCCATCTGTCTTCCTACCTGAATTGAAAAGTATTGGTCTCAGAGGTGGGTCTGAGGCCTTCCAGAATAATGTTCTGCAAGATGTTAGTGTTCATTCTGGGACCATATTCAAATAATTTTGTACATTTTTAGGAACTTGGAAAATAGCAGCTGAAGTGCCAAAAAGCAGGCTCGGGACAAGGGGGGCAAGAAGGGAAAGATGTATGTAAAGCAGTGAAAACATTATGTTTGCCATCCACCATCCTATTAGAATTCCTGTTTCCTTTGGTGGTGAGAAGCTGTTGTTGGCATCAAAGCCAACCTCTTCTTTGCAGGTTTTAACGTAGACCAAAGCACAAGGGTTTAATCTTTCCCCGTCACATCATTTGTGGACCTCCCTCCCTCCCTCCCTCCCTCCCTCCCCCCTCTTTCTGTGTGTGTTTAAATGACTGAAAAATTGATACTCAGAAGTTTTGTTTCATAATAGGTTTTGAAGCTTTAAAAAGATAAATAGCTACTATGGAGAGAATTTTGTGGATCCAAATTGTAATTCTAGGTTCAGTCTTCTGTGACCTTGGGCCACACAGCTTGTGCTGCATTGTCTGTTTACTTTGACAAAGTTCTTCCTGACCAACCTCTGGTGCACATATCGATTTTCTAAATACAAGTGAAAGAACTCCTTGTTGAAGAATGGTGGGAGGTGCTTTCTGTCTGACATACCTGTTATTTCAAAAGAAAAAGCAAGACACACTAAATGTGTCCACAGATTTAAGGTCTCTCTCTTCTACTGTATCCTGGTGGAAAGTGTCCTTGCTCTGATGTGTGGAAGCCTTGAATGTCTTTGTTCAAGGATTATTTGCCACCAGAGGTCGCTGCAATCTTGTTAGGACTGGATGTGGATGGACAATTAAGGATGAGTGGTGTTTTGTTTTGCTTTGTTGAGTATAGATATTTCAGTATTTAATGACTTTTCTCAGACAATCAAATGCAACTCTGAATTATCTCTCGCAGGCAGCATGAGAGGAAGCTCATAACAACGGCTGCAGTGTAGAGGAAGGACTATGTAAAATATGGGGGAAAGTAATGGCCCAAAGCAGATGGAATCAATATCAACCACGGAGTCAGCGTGGAAGCATTCTTCGTGGCAATAATTCAGAATAGATGCCTGTGACCAGAATGGCAACGTTCCAAGAATAGGAGCCACATTGGATCCAACCCACTCGATAGAGTTTATAACCAGCAATTGCTTCATTTCTATCCTTGCCTCTATGCAAGTGATGGCAAAAATACTACAGTTTATTTTGAAAACAAACCATGCCAGGAACATGCTCTTCATTTTAGATTCTGAGAGCATGATACAGCTTTAAAACAAAGTGTGTGGTCCTCCTATACCTTTTTTTTTTAAAAAAAAAATTAAGAAGTTTTTGCCAATTATGCTGTTATGGGAATTTAAAAGCAGATAAGCTTCCTAGATGCCCTAACACATCTGATCTCGGCTGATTTAGAAAGCTAAGCAGGATCAGCCCTAGTTAGTACTTGGATGGGCGAGGGAATACCAGGTGCCCTAGGCGCCTGGTGTAGGAACTGGGAAGCCACTCCAGTATTTCCTGCCAAAAAAACTCCATGGACATGGAGTCACGAAGAGTCGGTCATGACTCTAATGACACAACACACACACACACACACACACACACACACATACACAAGGGGAATGGAGGCCACAAAATTGGTCTCTGTGTTTGTGTGTGTGTGTGTGTGTGTGTGTGTGTGTGTGTGTGTGTGTGTGTGTGTGTGTGTGTGTACAGGCGGCATATGGGACATGGTTTATTGGACCCTGCTGTACAATAGAATTTTCTTCCCAGAAGGAATTATGAACAGAAGGCCATTGTGAACTGGACACTTGTGGGGACAAAATTCAGGCAAGACAGCTGCACTGGATCTTGCATCTGGCATGCGAAAAGACTGTGGTGTCTAGAGGGACAGTGTAGAGCCTGAGGGACACTGCAGATCATCCAGCAATGTGATATTTATTTTAATTCTTTTGCAGGCACATTTGTATTGTGGCAAGCGGAGCCTCTCCTTACCACAATGGTTCTCTTACATCTGAGGAAGGTAAGTTTAATGCTTCCACAGATGTGTGTTTGCAGTACATGAGCATGAGGTTCAATGAACACGCAATTATGTGTGAGATTCAATTAGGGCCTTTCAAAGGCCTCTCGGTTTCATTATAAAAAGTGCTTGTGTAATTCCTGCATGATATGCACATTACACCTTTCTTAGCTCACATTTAAAACAACTAACTAAATAGAAAGGGATGTGTGGAATAGGTCTTTCTCTCTGCCGCTGTCTTTTGAAGCATTCATTCTAATAGGATGGAAGGTATAAGATAGATTTTAAATGTTTTGGTTTCCATTAGGGACATACATTAGCCCCTGACTTGATCCGTGCCTTAATAAGGGAACAGAGATCAGGGCCTGCCCTGTCCTCTGCTATTCTGGAGATATTTCAACTTGATCTTTGCCTGGCAGTTTGCCAGCATCTATTTCCAGATCTCCAGAAAAACCTCACTCCTAAAAAAAAAAAAAAAAAAAAAAAGGAAAAAAGAAAGAAAGAAAAGGCAATGAGTATTGCTTACATGCCACCCTGTAGTGCTTAAAGCACTCTCTGGGCAGTTTACAATTTATTTATGTAGGCTACGCATTTCCCATTCTACCCCATCAAGCTGGGTACTCATTTTACTGACCTTGGAAGGATGGAAGGTTGAGTCAACCTGAAGCTGGCTACCTAAGACTGAACTCCAGGTGGTGAGCACAGTTTTAGCTGCACTACAGCAGTTCTAACCACGAGGAAATGCAAATAGCTATTGCCTGGGATGGGATGGAGGTTGCACAGTGCCATTGTAAATTATCTCTGGCAGAATCAATTGCCTGCTTGACTCCAGAGAACACAAGAAAACCCATGTGGGAAGGGACAACTGATTTTAACATCTTAAAGTGAATTTCTGCCCTAATTACAAGGATCCAGGCATTCATCTGTGTACATATGCTCTCTCTCTCTCTCTCTCTTACACACACACACACACACACACACACACACAGAGAGAGAGAGAGAGAGAGAGAGAGAGAGAGAGAGAGAGAGAGATTAATATGTATGCATTAATTTAATACTGCATACAGCCCTGGAATACAAATACAGATCCATTGAATGCAAGAGAACTGTCTTTTTGTGCTATGCTTAAATAGGTAAAGTCACATGTAACAAACACAAACAAACTGAGCTACAAATGGCCCTAGGCAGAACATTATCTTATTCACCGCATGAAACAAAGCCAAAACAAAGCCAAAAGTATTTGCACTTCTTGAAGACTAACTAACAGAAGGATCTATTAGTCTCTAGAGTACAGCACCACACTATTTTGGGTTTTACTTTCATTTTTCTTGTTTAATAGGCAGAAACACTCATACAATTCCTTTGAAGTTTTACTCTCTATAGATTCTCCCAGTTCTGCCCACTGAATGATAATGGCCACAGACTAAAATAATAGCTGTAAAGGTTACCCCCATTGTGGTATAGTGGATAGAATAATAAACTAGGACTCAGGAGACCTGAGTTCAAAACCCCAGTTCTGCCATGGATACTCACTAGAAGAGTACAGCTGGTAAAACTACTCATTAAATATCTCACTTACCTTGAGCAGCCTTATCGGGGTTGCTATGATTCCTATTTGATGGCACATAACTAACTAACTAAAGGTTACACAGATACATTGTGTAGAGACATTTAAAATGCCCTGTAGAAAATCCTCAGGATTATTATGATAGTCAGTTAAACAATAAAGAAGATTGGATAGAAAAGCCCTTTGGTGATTTATTCTTCATGTTATTTTCTTAAGCTATGTTATAAAAGCCAAATGCTTCTGTGAAGGCTTGCCGACAGTGTGGCGAGTTCTCAAAAAACATATGTATCCTGATAATTACCTAGGTGTCACTTTTGATACAGAATCTACTTCGTGAAATGTCAATAATCAATTGGAAAGTGACAATGCTTGGCCAAAGTATTTATCCTTTCTGTATCTTAAGAACATCCTTTCTCTGAAGGGATAAACTCTGTCAGTCTAGACTCTGTAATCCCATAATGACCCACAACTGGTATCTCCTTCAGCCTGTTAAGGAAAGGTTAGCCAGACTGATATTGATCCAGTGCTTGCACACTGTTCAGGCTGCTTTCCAATGCAAGGCTGCTTCCACCCTATTTCTAGAGTCCATTTTAAAAAGGGGGACTTCAGCCTACTATCGTCATCACAATCCATATTTCTTTCAGTTGTCAGAATGGTGTGTTTACTATGAACACACAACAATCACGTTGGGAAAGGTCTGGAGGGAGAGATGACAATTTGAGTTATTTATTTTTGCATTTACTGGGGAGGCGCTTTAAGTATTTCATTTTCATGACTCAGCAAAGCAGTGAAAAATCCAAAATTTATGGCACACAACACCCAAATAGCACAAACTTTTGGCATAGGTTTTATGGATAAAAAAGTGGTGCTAAATCAGATTCTGCTAGATTAATTCCTCATTAATTCTATAAGGAAGAAATCCACAATCTCTCTCTCTCTCTCTCTCTCTCTCTCTCTCTCTCTCTCTCTCTGTGTGTGTGTGTGTGTGTGAGTGAGTGAGTGAGTGAAAGAGAGAGAGAATGAACAAGAAGGCTAACTGTTATGTGTCAGTACACATTTCTGTATAGTGGGATAAACCATATAAAGTTTTGGCACCAAACAGCAGAAGAATGGCACAAAACTTGTTCATGGATTTGGAGATGACATCTGATTATCATAGTTAACATAGCTACCAGAAGATATGACTCTTCCTAAGATCAGATTCCAGTCAGGGAGATGATCTGTCCATCTGAACATATGAGTATGCTAGAATAGTAGTTTAAATTTTAGTCCAGCTCGCCTTAAAATATCTGTCAACGAAGACTGCACAGGGAAATTAAATTCACTTTTTTTTTTCATTCTTCAGTTGTCAGTGTTGTTCGATGTTTTCCTACCTCTCTGTGTGTGATCAATAAAAATCTTTCACTGTTTTCAAGTTTTCCACACTGGTGTGAGTCTGCAGGTTGACAAACCTGCTCAGGAACTTAGCTGTTTGACAACCTGACAGGAGTAGGAAAAGAGAGGTCTTGAAATAAATACTTCTCAGAGAAATTAGAAGACCTAAATTGTTCCATAAATTTACTCTCTCTTGAGTGCTGTCTGGAAGGCACCTTCAGCAGAAATAAGGAACATCCGTGGAAGGCAGATGGTAGCATGAATTGACGCGGAGCAGCTCCGATGTATGAGTTGTCAGAAACATGACAGGCTGCACCTAAGAACGGGTTGCAGGGGAGGGAAGTCTCTAATCCCTCTGGTAAATATTTCCATCACTTCATGTGACATTTACATCTAATTTTGTGCAGATATGGATATCTTACACAGTAGTTATACTTGAGCAAACACACAGTAAGAGGGAACATTTAATTATGGCAATACAAAAGCTTTGTCAATAATATTACTATAACAGCAATAATACAGTATTAGCACTGTATGATCAAGACATCAATACAATTAAAGT
The DNA here is from genome assembly GCA_023846285.1 of Phrynocephalus versicolor. NCBI lineage: Eukaryota > Metazoa > Chordata > Lepidosauria > Squamata > Agamidae > Phrynocephalus > Phrynocephalus versicolor. The sequence continues at coordinate 1,929,613 of JAHTLZ010003518.1, read as the reverse complement.
TCGGTTGTATAATCACAGAAACTGTTTCAGTTTATCACCACTCTTGTCACAGAATTGCTGCACAGATTCTCGAATTGCAGTACTTCAGTTCCATGTGAACCCCAACAATTCAGCTACTAAACGACCTCGGCCCAATCACTTTGATTCAGTCTGACCTACTTTGCCTGTAGTGTGTAAATGAGGTGTGCAACTGCATGCGCCTCTTTGTGCATCTTAGAAGAACAAATGATGAATGCTCTAGCAATGATACAGGAATGGTAAATGCAATCAGTTATATGTACAACCTGTAAGTGAATGCAGTTACAACTGAAGGTCTGCTCATTTTCTTAACAACTATTCTTCTTTCCTTCTGATTTGGATATACATGAAGGCAATTTGCTTTGAATAAATAAGTTACAAAGGTACTTGGTGAGTCCAGGAAACCTACCTGTATTACTCGGTGAAAGCTTACAAAAATATTGCAGTGAGTTCAACAAAAGGGAACCTTATTAGAGATGGGCACGACTTAGCGGAATTTCCGTTTCCGTTTCCGTTTTTCGTTTCCGTTACGTAAAGAAACGAAAAACGAAAAACGGCTCAAAACTGGAACGAAAACGGAAACGAAACGACTAATTTCGAGCTATTTTTCATTTTTCGTTACTGGAAAAGCACTTAATGGAGCTAAATGGGAAGAAACGAAAAAAAATTGTTTTCGTTTTCGTTTGTCGTTTTCGTTATGCAACGAAACAAAACAAAAATTTTTGAAAATTAGCTCACGAAAATGGAAACGAGCCGAAACGGACCCCTAGACGAAAATGAAAACGAACAATTTTTCTGAGTCGTGCCCATCTCTAAACCTTATTGCACTGAATTAGTGTAGATTTCAGAGCTATTTCGTTCACTTTTTACATGGAGTACCAAGTAATATGGTTATAGCTTATCTATCCCTATGTCTACATGAGACTTCCCCAATCTGGCTCCCTCTAAAATGCACCAGAGTATGACTTGAAACACCACAGTCTGCCTGCCAAGGATGCGGGTTTGTGGTTCTCCTAAATACCTGGAGGGTGCCAGGCTGGGCCTATGTTGCCACGGAGCGTGTGAAAAGCACAGTCTGTGGTGATGTACAGATGGCTTTGGGAAAGCATTTAAGACATGTTAATTGTTCATTTCCATAACAACATTATACAATTTCATACCGAGCGTGACAGATATATTTCCAAAATAGAAGTGATAGACTTACTCCCAGAAATTTGTCTGTGTTGAGGGATAATTGTTAAGTCGTTGGTACACATTTTGTGTTCTTTCATCTCATAGCGTATGCAGGAACACAGCCTGGACATTTTGTCTCTTTGGGACTACATCTTCTAGAAGCCACTAGCCAAGATGGCCCGTTCTCATGCTTTCTGGGTGGGAGGAAGGGATGGATTTCTGGAGGTTGTAAAAAGAAAAGAAAAGAAGCAATGTTATATCCTGGGCCAGCCCATCTCTGTCTAATACTAGGGACGCTGACTGGCAGAATATTTAAGTTCTTTCTGAAGATACCTGGAGGTGGGAGGGGGAGGGATAGTGGGTTTTTAACTTCACTATACAAAGCACAGCCATTGGAAACCTACTCAAATTTCTTTATGCAGGCATATGCTGACATGTCCCTGCCAAACTCTCACACCTATAGTACTTTGGTAAATGGTGGTTTGATTATGGAAATAAATAGACTCCAATGATAGTTCTAATTTAAAAGGCTGGGTAAGGTCTCTTGTAGGGCCAAAGGGCTATTAGGAAACAATCTAGGTTTGGTATGAACGTCACAGTTGCCTCTTAGGTTTGGGACGTCCTGACAGAAGAGTTTTCTTTCCCTGCATTTCTAGGGAAGGAAGGAATGGTAACAACCAATATAGTGAAATGTAAGATCTCAGCAAGCACCAAGTCGACACACAGCTCACCAACAATGTTTTGGTGGCCTATGAACTTGCCTGACTGTCCCCCTGCTTCTGGACTCCCAGTCAGGTAGCTCTACACAAGAGACACTTTAGGGCTTATATGACTTGTTACTGCTGTGAGCTACATTCAGCTGAGCACATCACAAGTTGTTCGTTAAACCAAACAGATTCCAAGAACAGCCTGAGCAAATGGCATCTGTGGTGTTATGAAAAATTGCCGCACCATTTTCCTTCGATGGTATATTAAACCTGAAGCTCTAATGAGAACATAGTGTATGATTTTCATGCTTCTCTCTTCAGCTTCATTTCTGCCTGGTCATAGATAATATGATATGGCGATGTTTAATGCTCTTTAAACATGGATCTCCCTTTTAAGTGCCCATTAATTCTTATGTGTAATTCAGCCTTAGTGAAATATATATTATCAGATATTGGGAAATCCATATTTTTATGATGTGACATTCCAAAGGGATTTATGAACACCATTCTATTATTTAAGTTGTTTGTCTGATTAATAGGTGGATATGCTATCACTATACTCATTTACAAATTAAAATGGCAATGACACATTTCACTTTATCTTATCTGTGCCGGCATTATTATTCTAAAATGCTTAATGATGCTGAAAAGGAATCTTTCATTTTGAATGTACAAAACTGGGTGAAGGAATAGGAATGAAAAGGAAGAGCAAAAGCAGCTTCCTTTTTGAAGAATTAGATTAGAAGAATATGTCTTGAAGGAAGAAATATAAAATTGTCAAATAATACCTGATATTTCTCTCTCTAATGCTCTTAAGGCAGCACGGATTCCTGAGCCCAATTCATATCAGCCTGATTGCAGCTGCATGCTCCTCCTCTTCTTTGTGCCTGTAGGATCAATTTCCTAGGTAGGATTAGCTTCTGTGTTATTCCAAAGTCATCTGCCGCTGACTGTGAAGAGTGTGGGTTAAGAATAAGGCCACTGCTTCCTGCCCTCACCCCCAAAATATCAAGCCAACCATCTCCTTTCTTGCTGTTAGCATGTTCCTAAGGGCCTAAAGCAGTGAGGGTCACTTTTAGAGACTGAGTCCCCAAACTGTGATTCAGTACACATTTATTTTTCACAAAGTGCCAATACAGCTACTTAACCTAAATACGGTGGTACCCCAGGTTACAAATGCTTCAGGCGCTACCCTTCAGGGAAGTGAGGACCAAAGAGAAGGCTTTTGAATTTCCTGTGGGCACAGCAAGAGTGCTGACACCACAGAAAATTCATAAACCTGCTCTCCAATCCCCACTTTCCTAAAGGGTAGCATCCCATCCGCTTCTCTGCTCTGGGCATGCTCAGGAAAGCCGGGGCGGGGGTGGAGTGGAGGCGGCTTGTGGGCTCACTCATTTATAACCCTAGTTTACTCTCCAGGCACTCTGCTCTGGACATCCATAGCAGGCTGATCCACTCCCTCCTTCCCTTTGTGCCTGTGGTTACCCTAGAGTTTGTAGCCATTAGAAAGTTGGGTTATTAGGATTCAGGCAATTCATACTCAGATTGCTACTTGACCATGAAACTCTTTCAGTGGATGAGTTTGGCCAGTTTACAATTTCCGAGGGTGGTTGGAAGAATAAGGAAGGGAGGAGGAAAAACTATGCATGGTGCTTTGAACTCACTGGAAAAGTAGCAGAATATAAATATACCAAGTGCATGTGCAAGGATGTACGTACCTACATACAAGTAATGCAGGAAGAGAGATCTGTCATTCTAGCCCTGGGATTCCTTGTTTAGCCCAAGCTATACTGGAGATGATGAAAAGGGGTCCAACACTATCTCTTGCACCACAGACTATAGATATGTTAAAATGTAAATTCATGTGTTTAATTCCCCCCTCCTACCAACTAATACCAGTATGCTTTGGATCAGTATAGGGGGAAAAGTTTTATATTCCATGCCCTTCTGCTCTCCTTGTGCCATGGACTAATCCAAAACAGAGCCTCTTGTCATTGCTTTGTAGAGCTTGGAAACTTTAGTGGAATTGGCTTAATCATTCATTGCTACTTAACATTTTTACTGCTTGTATTAACCTTGGCTACTATCTACCCTGCTGCTTGGTTTAAAAATGACACTGCAAATAGGAAAACTAGTCCCTAATTGTAAAAAAACCTTTTGAAAACTTTCTCAATGTTATTAGCAAAATTAGGTTACAGGCAATACCAAAACTTATAAGGCACTAGTGATAAAGCTAAAATGCAAAAAAGAAAAAAGAAAAAAAAAGGTGGTGGTGGTGGTGGTGGTGGTGGAATGAAAAACTAGAATAAAAGTGCCGGCGAGATTGCAGCTCTTAATGTATTATTTCCAAGATCCATGAATACTGGGGTAGCGGGGGGGGGATTACTCCAGGACCAGGAGATGTCCTGCTTAAGATGGAGAAAGGTCATCACTCTCAAAATATTTGTAAAGATCATTGAGATTCAGGTTTGATGAGTTCTGTCTTTGAATTCCATGCATTATTTTAAAGTCTTGAAATGTACCAGGAGGCAAGGGGCAATCCTGCTTCCCCTTTTCTTATTCTTTTTGCTGAAATTGGCCCCACCCTACTCCACCAGCTGAGGAGCCTGAGGGTTGCTCGCTCCAGTAGGCGGAATCAGGGTTGGATCGAGAGATTTGACTGCCTGGGGCAAAGGACATGGTCATGCTACTTCTCTGAATCATGTAAGAAAGCAGATTGGCCTGGAAGTCAAATTTTACATCAACATTTTTATGGGACAATGGCTGGAATCCAGTATTTAGTTTCACATGGAGTAGGGCTTTTAAACCTGGGGGGATTTGATGAGGCAGTTCTGGTGATTTAATGGACCTACTCTTTTCAAGCAGTCTGTTCTGCCATACTTCAGGGAAGCAGTTTTGCACAGGGTGCGTAGGCCACAACAGCTCTGTCCTCCAGTTGATGGGGATGTCTTTGAGCTCCATAGATATGACCAAGTGCATGCTCTTCTCTCAGACACTTGTAGAGATGGGCACGACTCAGAAAAATTTTTCGTTTCCGTTTTCGTTTTCGGCTAGGGGGTCCGTTTCGTTTCGTTTCCGTTTTCGTGAGCTAATTTTCAAAATTTTTCGTTTTTGTTTCGTTACGTAACGAAAACGGAAAACGAAAACAAAAACAAAATTTTTTCGTTTCTCCCCATTTAGCTCCATTGCGTGCTTTTCCAGTAACGAAAAACGAAAACTGGTTCAAAATTAGTCGTTTCGTTTCCGTTTTGTTCCATTTTTCAACCGTTTTTCATTTTTCGTTTTTCGTTTCGTTTTGTAACGAAAACAAAAAACGAAAACGAAAACGAAAATTGCGCTAAGTCATGCCCATCTCTAGACACTTGCAGCTTGGGTTGACTGTCTAATGATAGGGCCAGACCTGGGAAGAAGAACTAGCCTTCTACTGTATTGTGAAATTTACATGAACACTGAAATGAAAGCATTTGATTGCATTTGGTTTACAGTTGTCCAAAATAAATAAATAAGTAAAGAAGTAAAGAAGTAAACCAACAATGGTCAGCTGGGAAAGTCTGATCATTAACAGGATCATTGCAGAGAGATTTAGTCCTTTTCTCCTCTGTAGTGTTTCTATGGAAAATTCTAGAGTTTTTAAAATAGAGATTTCCTCCTGGTCCTAATAGTACCTTGGGAAGAATGGCTTCCCGGAGGGCACAGAAGAAAAGAAAATGTTTTAAATCCCCCTTCATCCCTGCTGCAATTCTGATAATTAGTAGCTGTGCTGCCCACCCTGAACTCTGCTGATGCCATTCACATTTTAAAACACCTGCTCATTAAATGCAAAGGCACTTCTAAAGTCATGCCTAGTTGGACCTGAGATAATGTATGTGAAGCACTCTGAGCTGGAAAGGCATTATACAAAACACTAAATTTTATTATTCATTACATTAAGCTGAAACATGAACTAAGGAGGAAGTGAATTACGTTAACCTTCTCAGGTTCTCTGGTTGGTTTAATGATGTGCTGTACCCACCATTAGGAAACTGCAAGGTTTAACAAGTTGGCTGCAACTATCTTCCAGGGAACATTACCTTACAGCACTGGTGCAGAAGGCTTTGTATAAGTGGGTAGAAAAGTCCATGGCTTA
>JAHTLZ010003518.1:1887846-1923579 GCA_023846285.1 Phrynocephalus versicolor | reverse complement strand
TTGTTGTTGTTGTTGTTGTTGTTGTTGTTGTTGTTGTTGTTGTTGTTATTATTATTATTATTATTATTATTATTATTATTATTATTATTATTATTATTATTATTATTATTATTATTATTATTATTATTATTGGCCTTAGTGTCATGTGGTCAGTAAGAATACTTTGGATCCACCTGTTTTATAGGCAGAGAAAATGCTACAATAATTGTCCAAGTCATAGCCTAGGAAAGTGGAAATAGAATCAATCAGGAAAAGCCTTGTTAAAATAGTTCCTTTGAAACATACCACATACAGGTGCCTAAAACAGAACTACAATACCAGCAGAACCAAATGTTCCAATGTGATGTCACACCAAGACAATGTGAGTTCATTTGCATTTCCCTTATTGTGTGTATCCTGTACAGTCTGACACTTGTTTGCCTCCAAGATGGTGTATGCAAACATTTCTCTGAAATGCCTCCCTCTCAATACCCCCCCCCCCCCAGCCTCCACAAGCTGCCCACTTCCAATGAAGTAGCCTGGAAGTTGTTATTTCACTTGGCTCACTTGCCGTCATATGATAAATTCTTTTTCATTCCACACAGGCATGTTTCCCTCCTGTTAGGAGCTGCTATGTGCGTGACATCTGTTTCATGCGAAAAAGGATCCCTTTGCATGTTTTGTGAGTCCAAAGAGGCAACTCCACATTGCCAGTTTTTGATGCAAATGTTGTTCTGTGCCTGCAACTGAAGTGAGGGGAACGTGAGGTGGGAGATGCTATCCTTTTGCCTTGGGGGAGCTGAGCTAATTTTCCCAGTTTTGTTATGGTATATATAGTTCTTTTATCAGACTCGTGACACTTGTCAAGTCTGTAATTACAATCCCCTCTTCCTAGGCTGCCTGCCCATAGTGTGGTGTGAATGATAAGGTACATTGTTGCCTGCTGTTTTACAAGCAACACAATTCCAAAATTAGTTGGAATATTTACCGTCCACCACCTGGGAAACATTGCTCTTGCCATATGTTTGGAGGAGCTGAAATATGTCACTTGGCATGCATTTCTCCTCGTACTGCAAGGTTTACAGAAACTGATGGCCCAAATTCCCAGTCTACTACTAACACCATTCTATGCAACCGACATGTCTCTCCACAGTTCCTTCTGGAATCATGAATACTTCACACGTCATACTTCACAATTTCTATTTCTCATTTCCTGTCTGATTTACCTAACATTGCTCCAGTTTAGGGCTTTATTTTACCGTGGGGCCCACTGTGCTTCTCACGTTGTTTAATCTGATAAATGCGTACAAGCTCCTCGTTTATATTGTCTTGTCTAACTCTCACTTTTGTTCTATCCATCAAGTCCCTCGAAATAAGGCAACCTAACATACAGTAGTGTGTCCCTCTCTGCTTTATTTCCTCCTATCATTTGTCATTTCTCCTCATTTTTATGTCTGGTGCTCTTTCAACAAATATGTGGCTGTTGTGTGTGTTAAACACAGTTGAACAAGGATGTCAGGTGTACGATATCTCTTATCACAATTAGCAAAACACATGGCTTGCATAAAATAACAACAAAACCCCCAAAAGCCAAAATGAGAAATGGAGGCCAATCTCCAATTAGATTAAACCCACTGAATCTGCACAAAATTTGTAAGTTAGCACTTGTGTAAGAGTTAGGCCTATGCATGGTAGAAAATCTTGTCTGTCTGCCAGAGGGGGAGATATTACGCTCTTCTTGCAAATCAGAGGATGAACATAATATGAGAGGCATATGGAGGGTGAAGGTAATGTTAATGGATATTAATCTGTCCTAATAATGATTGCTATTATGTATTTATTGTGTTTTTATCTATAGCCCATCTTGCTCCTGTTCTATGTTTTTGTTTTATATTGTTTACTAGTTATTGTGTTTTATTTATATGCTTGTGCTTACCTATTATATTGTATTTTACTGTTTATGGTTTTGATTTCTGTTCAGTTTGTAAATCACCCAGAGTAGCCATGTAGCTAGATGGAATGGTATATAAATAAATAAATAAATAAATAAATAAATAAATAAATAAATAAATAAATAATGCATAAGAAGAGGCAAACTTGCATGATGTTGGCTGGATCCATGAAGATTGCTTTATTTTAAAAATCCTCATGAAAAGCCAAATCTAGGATTCCACCGGTAATACAAAATATTGCCAAATAGAAGCTTATAATCCCTTCAAGTACCTTTTGGGTCCCAGATGATCAGTAGTTTGGGAGAGAGCTCCTGCATGGTTCAGATTGCTCTCAAATTTCCAAACAGATTCACCCCAAATTGTCTAAGAAAATCTCTAGTCCACATTTAACAAATGGAAAGGCTCTATGAAACTAATACTAATTTGTCCAATCAAGTCACGTCTTCACAGCTCCAGCTCTTAAGAAAATAACAGCTGAGAGGTGTGGGGTGAAGCAGAACTGAGCAAGCAGCCCTGTTTGAATTTCGTCCTGCTTGTTCAGTTCTGCCTCGTCCTGCGCCTTTCAGCTGTTTTTTTATTTAGAGCTTGGGCTGTGAAGACATCTTCAAACAGCCTTCTGCTGTGGCAGACCGCCCGACACTCTCCTCCTCCTCCTCCTGACTCTGCAGTGTGTGTGTGTGTGTGTGTGCTGCCCGCTGCAGCAAATTGTTCTTTGGGTTACCCCACCTTCGGCTGTGGCAGGCGCAGAAAAGGAGAAAGGCAGCAGGGCTTTTGTGCCTGCTGCAAGCCCCGCTGCCTTTCCCATTTTCTGTGTCCTCCACAACAGAAGTGCAGTAACCCAAAGAGCCTTCTGCTGTGTCTGGCAGCCCACATGCACGCATGTGCAGGGACACACACACTGCAGAGTCAGGAGGAGGAGAGTGTGTGTGTGTGTGTGTTTGTGCATGTGCATGTTTGTGTGAGTGGGCAGCCCGCTGAAGCAGCTGTCTTTTGTGCACCCACCACAACAGTAGGTGGGGTAACTCAAACACACACAGAGAAGCCTACCCAGACCCAGCAAACCTTGCTGGGTCCCCCCCCCCCCCATTGCTGTGTTAGGGAGAAAGCCCTGCAATCAACTGGCTGCTCCTCCCAGCCCAACACCTAGCTAATTTTGACAGCTGTCAAAATCAGCTGGGTGTCAGAGCAGCCTTCCGCTGCTCATTGATTGCGGGCTTTCTCCCCAACCTAGCAATGGGGGGAAAGCTTTCCACCTGGTTTTCTGGGTCTGGGCAAGCTTCCCTTAGGAATGGTTTGTAAACCAACTAATCTGTTCCCCCTTTTAACCTTTTTTTTCCAGCCTCTGGAATAGATTAATTGATTTTTAATACATTCCTATGGGAACCCATGTTTCAACTTAATGAAATTTTCGACTCCAAAAATGCATTTGGAACAGATTAATTTCATAAGTCGAGGTACCACTGTATTTGAAAAGTGCTATCATATCACCCCTCATTCTTCTTTTCTCTACCCTAAACATGCCCAATTTTTTCAGTTTTTTTCTCATAGGTTAACATTCACTTGCTTCATCCAGGGTAATACTATACAAACCTGTATACAAACAGCAATATTTTAATAGAGGGGAAGAAAAGAATTCAGGCCAGGCAATGTTCGATGTCAAAGTTTTAACCTTGCCTGGCTCAGAAGACCTGACATAGGATACTAGAAATCTTCTAGCTTCAGATACAAATCTGGAACAAAACCGAATACAACTGAACCCCTCTGGGCTATTCTTATTGAAGGAAGCCTTTAATATCTCTCCAATTTTCAGTCTGGAGTCATAAAACTCTCACACCTGGCATTCACAGAAGCCCTCAGTGCCTGATATTTTATGTCCAGTATGAGGTTTTAAAATCCATTTAAATTTAATATTGCATGGTTCCCTTTCATACATCTTCTGACTAATTGCTCTATTATTTCTTGAGGGGTTTACTTAAGTGTTGAGAGGGTCTGACACAACAGGGGCCTTTTTCACCTCCTATTCTTTGCAAATTACCTTGCTTTATTTTTGAGATTCTTCTTTTATGATAAACTTTTACTCCATTTGCAAACCTGAATGCTCTATATCTAAGCTCTGCTTTAATCCCATTTCTGGAACACTGAAGAGTTTCTAGTTGGCAGTTATGGGCTATCTGTACGCACAGCTTGGACCTGTAAGGAGAGAATGCATACATGCTTGCAGGATTGTGCTGGCAGAGGATGGGCAGCGCTTAGCCCACCCTTAACTGCTATGCTCTGCTGTATTGGCATATTCTGGGAATCTGCTCAAGGCATGAATTAAATGTATGTTTTACAAACATGATTCATGTTTAACCTCCCAGAAGAACCTGGTTGTCACATTAGTCTAAAAGGAGCTTTGCATGTACTTTGCATCTATGTTCCTTTATGTGTCCATGAGCTTTAGTGAATTGGGTCTAAGTATGGTGAGACATGCCTGATATTAAATTTTGGTTGCTTTGAACCTCTTTTGCTATAGCTGTGGCAGAGGTGCTGGAACTTTCTCTGGGCTTCAGTTTTTTCATTCAAGTCAATGGAACCTTCCTTCTCCAAGCTAACAGCAACTTTAGAGGTGGGTGATTGTCATTTGGACCATGAAATAAAATAAATCTTCTCTTCTATCATGGGGTTGAATCTCCTTAGGGCCCTCCATGCCTGCCCCTCCTTTGAAAAACAACATACATTCATCTCCTAATTATGTAGTTAATGTCTTGTGTTGTTTCACCATTTAACTTTGAATTTTCATCTGTTTACTCAATACCTGTTTGCATCTGATCCCAAATGGCCTTAAATAAACATGCCACTTAAATTCAACATGCTGCCTCCATTCCCCCTGCAATGGTAGCTCCTGTAAACCAGAGACTACTGGCGTAACTACGGAGGGGTAGAAGAGTGCATTTGCCGTGGGGCACGCAGCAATATGGGGATACCTGGAGAGGAAGCAGGCGGAGGAAGTCATGCACCATCACCCCAGCAGTCCTCTTTTCACCCCACTAAGGCTTGGTGATCCTTAGTTGGAGGAAAGGAGGAGAGGGAAGCAGGTGATTTTTTTTCTAAGCAGCACCTCCGTTGATTGCTCCCCCCTCCTTCCCCCCCTCACTAAGGCTTGGTGATTGTTAGCCCGGGGAAAGGAGAGGGAAGCGTGTAACAGAGGTGCTGCTTGGAAAAAAAATTCAATCGCCAGATTCCCTCTCCTCCTTTTCCCGGGCTAACAATTACGAAGCCTTAGCCAGGGGAAAGGAGGAGGGGGAAGCGTGCTATGGAGGTGATGCTTTTTTTAAAAAATGCCTGCTTGGTGCTATCAACACACTGTGCAGTTTGCACAGGTGAGCCTTAACTGGAAAGAAGATCCACAAAGAGGGCATGAAAAGGAGAGATCCTTCTTCCCCTCCCCCCAGGATCTGCCCCCCTTGCTCGGTGGGTGAGACAGTTGGGGGGGATGAGAGGGTGCAAAAACTGACTTTGTCCTCGGGCGCTCAAAACTCTAGCTATGCCACTGGCGGAGACTTGCCTTCTAAAGCTGGGAAATAAAACCAGACTCAGATTCCAATTTTAAAAAAACTTAACCACTTTTGTATTTTAAAGATACCTTGTGGAATATGATTGTCCGCAAATTCAGTTTTGAGTTATGAGCTTAGCCTCTCTTTTTAGCACTCTGTCAGTTTGAAATGCGGCACAGTGCTTAGACCAAAGGTGTTAACCTCCCATTATCATATCCTTAAACAATTGTTAGCCAGGAAGCAGAGGAAACCACAGTTTCCATAATGTTCTTATTTATCTTGTAATTCTTCTAGTATGAACTATCCAATCTATGTTCTAATTTCCCCCTGCTGCTGTAAAGGCTGGAGAGTTAGGAAAATGCACACACACACATACACGTTTAAGACAGGGAACCTGTAAATTAGCTTTTTAAAAGTCAGTATGGAAGTATGCAATAGCAGCAGAAAACAGTACCAATTATAATTTTACCATTCGTATCCTACTGCTTCTGCTGTAACATTCTTTTTAATTATGGGGCCACTCACTGCTTTGTGTAACCAGTTAAGATGTAAGCAGGACGTGCTGGGAATGAGTGCAGAGCTCCGGGGCTCTTTCGTGACTTGTGGAAGTAGTGACATGTAAATATGCCCCTGCAAGACATTCCTCAAACTGTATGTTCTGTTGCAAATTTTAATCCTTTGAAAGGGAAAGGGGCTCCTTTTGAAGTAAATGGCTTGGAAGGCTGCAGCCATATCTTATTAAATCACTTGTGCCCTTGAAAAAGTTCGCCCTTAATCATGATTTGTCTTATGTGCAACAATTAGGTTTCTTGTGGCCAAGTGCTTGCCATCATGTCAAATCATCATAATAATTTATGCCTTTGGGGGAGGGAGACAGGAAAAAAGAAAAGAAAAAGGAATTAAAACAAGCCTGAGACTCAGCAGAAAGGAGACCTGATGCTGTGGATATTTACTTGGAAGTAAACCCTCCTGAGATTTATAGAATTTTGTAGGAATACCAGCTTAGAGGCAAATGCACACACTGGCGCAGCTGTCTACACCTGGATGTCTAGCTACTCAGCTGAAGTCAAAAAGGCAACATCTGCTGTGTGTGCATAAACAGGTCTCCAACCCACCAACCAGACTGTGGACGAGGAGTCCACCCTGGTACAGCCTCAAGATATGAGATGCTGTAGATCTTCCCACCACTGTCCGCGAGAGATAACATCACAGATATCACAGAGCTTCTGCAACTTGGCTGATCGTTGCTCTCATGAAGGTGTTGGCTGTGGCCATAGGAACAGGTCTTTTCTTCCCTGCCTTCAAACCAGCTGAATGGTAGAAACCAGAGTGTGATTTATAATTTTGTTCTGGAGTACACAATCCCAAATCATGTTCTGTAAGAGTTATAAGAGACCCTTAGCAATAGCACCTTTGTAGAACAAATTGCATTCTACTCTTTTTAATGGAAAAACAGGTAGCAATGAGACAAAACAAATATGTTCCCATTGCTTGCATTTTTTTAAAAAAAATGGAAAGTGCTTGAAATGTGCTTTTGCTGATGTTCTTTGGCATAAATATAAGTGCTCAAAATTTATTCTTGTAGCTTTTCAGCGTGTCCTTGTGCCACTCTTACTGAAGAAATACTCCAAGTGCTGGGTTTTAACTTATTTTTGCCCACCTATGACAATATTTTGCATCTGTTTGCAACCTCAGAGTTATAGCAAACTATAGACAGCCAAGATGTCCACAACAAATCCTAAAATTTGCCACCCTTGACTTAAACGACCAGTTGTCCTCCAGTTTGTGAAAAGAAAAAGGAATTGGTAAGTGTGCCTACTGACTCTACACACATACCATTTTTCTAATCCGAAAATGTTGGAAATTTTACATATTGTACTGCCATTCTTAAAAACTCCTAGTCAGCACAGCCACATAATATGTTGAGTATTCAGGGAGTCCAAGTTTAAGAACAGTTCCAAGTTGTTCATTACATATATTGCAGCTTGAAACAGAACCACCATTTTATAGCTGCTCTAAAGCTGAAAGTCCTGAAATTCTCTCATCATCCAACAAAAGTACAAAAGAACTCTAGCACATCATTTCTTCTTCTTTACAAAGATGGCTGTTTGGGCTTGCGGTTCCTCAGATATAGCCTAGAATAGGAAGCTATTATTAATTATGATTATATCCCACCATTTGCATGACTTGCATGGCTCTTCTCTTTTCTACTTTAATGACCCAACAGCTCTTTAAAGTAGGGGTGATAATGTTATGAGCCTAATGGCCATTGAAGGAGTTTGGTAGTTCAATGAGCAACAGAACTCTGATAGCCTGAGTCCCAGTCTAACATTCTAACCATTATACCACACTGCCTCTCGAAAACAAGGCAAAGTACTGGGCTTCAGTGAGGTGAATGTACACTGAAATGCCTGCCCATAGGAAAACAAAAGATTCATCATTCCCTCAAAATAAACTAAATATCTAATGCACAAAATCATCCTAATCCAGGGGTCTGCAACCTTTAAGACATAAAGAGCCACTTGGACCCGTTTCCGACGGGGAAAAAAAAAACTGGGAGCTGCAAAACCATTGCGAAATTTAAAACAAATACAACACTGCAAATATATTTTCCCCTCCCCTCGCTCCTGGCTTTTTGGGAGCTCGCAAGCAACACACTCCCTCGCATGCTCCTCGGACACGCTGCGCCCCGGCGCCGGGCTTGGGTGGGGTGGGAAGGAGCGCCGGCGGCTGTGGCTCCTCCGGGCACCCCTGAAGGGCTTCTGAGAAGGAAGCCAATGAAAGTTGCTTCTTCGGCACTTCGGGCGCAGGGAGAGCGAGCAAGTGGGCGAGCCCGAGCCGCCACCGCCTCCCGCCACCCCGCCATCCTGTCCCCAAGGGTTTCCATCGAGGCGCACACCTGCCTCAAGTTCTCCCGCGCGCGCAACTGGGGCGGCTGCGTGTCCGCCAGCCTCGGGGAGGGCCGGGCTGGGGGGGTGGGTGGGCGCGCAGGAGGCACGTTCTGTGTGTTGGAATGTAGCAGAAGGCAGTTGCTGGCGGGCTTTCGGAGAGAGCAAGAGCGAGAGCGAGCCAGACAAGCAGGCAGGCGCACAGGCGCTCCGCTCGGCTCGGCTCAGCTTCTTGAGCCAGGTGGCGTGCCGTTGGCCTCCCCGGGCGGCCAGGGCCCCCTGAACAACTTGAGCCCGGCGCCCCCACCCCGCCGCCGAAACCGGCTGACTCCAGGAGGGAGCCGCTGGAAGTCTAATAAGAGAGACCCCTCCTCAGGGGGGGGCTCGAACTAGCTGTCATGCCGCGTCCCTCGACTGCCAAGTTGATCTCGCACAGGAAAAAGAAAAGCCAACTTCCTCCGTTGCTTCTCGCCTCTCCACCGCCGCCGCCGCTCCCCCCCACTCCCGCCGCCACCAACCCCTTGCTTGTTGGGCCAGAACTGACAGCACCGGGCAATGAAGCAGGGCGGCGGGGGGGAGGAGAGAAGACTAGCCGTGCCCCCCTCCCCACACCGCCTTTCTTGAGGTTCCCATTCCACCCTCGCTGCTTTCTGCCCGGATCCTGCAGCCATGGTCTGACTCTCCCCCCCCACACACACACACCATCTCTCCCTCCTCCACCTCCTCCTCTCGCCCCCACCCTCCATGGAGGAGGGAAGCGCAGCCCGAGTGCGTCGTGCCCACACCGCTTCCACTTTTTGGGGGGGGGGCAGTTTTTAAAAATCTTCCAAAAAATAGTACAGGAGGGAGAGGAGGGGAATTTCTAATCTCTCTCTCTCTTTCGCGGAGACACGTCGTGCGCGCGCCCGCTCCCCCGCGTTTTTGGAGCTTCATCCCGGCAAGTTAGTGCAAAGCCGTAGATTTTTTTGGGGGGGGGCTGTAGCGAAGCAAAAGGAGAGAGAGAGAGAGATGCCAACTGCACATGTGCAATGCTTGGAAGGGGAAGGGGGGAAGGAAGGAGGGTTTTCTCTTCCTCCACGTTGCACACACACACACACACACACACACACACACACACACACATGTCGCTTCTTCCCCCTCCCACCAAACACCCAAGCAAGAAAGGAAGGGGAAGGGGGAAGGAAGGAAGGAGGGTTTTCTCCTCCCGTCTTTTTTTCTGGGGGGGGGAGGCAACAATCCAGATCTGGGAGGTTTTCTTGAAGTTAAAAAAAAGAAAAAAGGCTGCCGTTCGGCGGGCACTTTCCACCACACCTCCCTCCCTCTCTCTCTTGCTCTGAAGAAGAGGGAGCGCACTGAGAGTGTGGCCGCGCTTGGCTTTGCGCCGCCTTGTGGGACGGGCTGTCCTTGCAAGATTCGGCGCCTTTGTATTGAAATTTCTGAACCCTCCCGGAGCCACGGCAAATGTTCCAAAGAGCCGCATGCGGCTCCGGAGCCGCGGGTTGCAGACCCCCATCCTAATCTGTTTTATAGCCCCTGCATGCTTTATTGGATCTGTGTAACCCCCTGCAGATAATCTCAGAAACACTGTGTAACCTACAGAAGAACATGTTTCATAGTTGTAAATGTTAATCTCATTATGAAGCAGATTAAATACTCACAGACATAAAATTCTGGCATCTCATATGCACATGCTTCTTCTCCCCCTCACGCCCAAAAGAGTTCATTCTTCAAATATATAAATTCACATCATCTGCTGGCTAACCCTAGTGTTGATTCTTACAGTCTTGTAATAGCATATGAAATCTCCATCTCTATCTACATCTTGATAGCAACCAGTTCCTCAAATAAAGCCTCCATATTATTAACAAAATTGAACAGAACCAAAGTGATATGTCCCTGACAAACACCCAGGAACAATTCACATTTCTAGATATTTTTGAAGATTTGTTTCCAAAATATTAGTTTCAAGCCTGGAACTCATTCAAGTGGTGCAATGGATAGAGTGTTAGAGTAGTAGTTAGAAGACATGGACTTAAAGAATAGCAGCAACAAAACTCATTTAATTGGAATTAAAACCACTCTGCCACTTCTTTTATAGTTTCACCTTTAAAATGAAGTGTTTGGTATGAAGAGTCGTAAAATGGTTAAATTCAAAACCCAAGGCTGAAAAAACACCCCATCTAGTAACTCTAGAAACTGAAAGTTGTATTTTTAGAAAACGATGCTATTACATGGAATAAAAAAGCTATTTTGAAATCAGATATTAAGTTTCAGTTACTTGATAGCTACCATGGAACAATGAGGCCTGACTGTAAGTGAGCAGATGAAGCAGAAAACAGCTCAGGATCTGAAGGGTACCCTAGGAAAGTATTGTAAATGCTGCCACTGAGAGTTTTTATACTCCACATTCATTTTCATCCTCTTTGATTGAGCAGCCGAGATAACTCCATAATTTGGAAATATTTCACAAGGGATTAAAGTTTGAGCAGCGATGACGAACTAACTTTCAGCGCCCAAAGTGGGAACAAAGGAATGTCTGTTCAAGGAGTGGAACTTTTAACTGCACGATCCGTAGTGAGAGCCTCCGTCCAGGAAATGTTGCCTGTGGCAAGACATAACATCTCACAAGATGTGGTTGAGAAACGTCAGCTAAAAATCTGCTCTGCCGGCATGAAAGCCCAGGTGATGGTAACAGACACGGTGGGAAGTAACTCGCTTCCCAGGCAAAGCCAAGCTCAGCCATGCTTTATTTTGACCTGCAAAGAGGTGAAAGGAAAGGACAGAAATATAAACCATGAGGTAGGTACTAAACAACATGGCTGTTTGGGTTCAAGTCACATCTGTGACCGGATTTGGGGAGGCAAATTGAATTAGTGGGTAGGCCACGTATAGATGGACAAGAGAAGCATGTTCAGATATGAGAAAAATCACCTTTCGGACAACAACTCACAGAATGCCCAGTGAGATAGAAAAGCCAGTCCCCAAAGAATGAAAGCCTCTGGGTTTTCTGAGTAGACTAACCTATGACATATCCCTAGGAATTTTTTAAAAATCAATTACCTCCCTCAAGCATTCCTCTGAATTGGGCCGCAAATGTCATTCTAGCTGAGAGATAAATGAATATTTTCACTGGCAATACTGTATCATTTTGCACATTTTCCCTGGTGTAATGAAACGTGTTTTAAGATGATTTGGTCTTGAACAAGCAGCTAAGAGCCATTAACTCAGCCACCAATCAGCTCCTGATTTGGTGGTATACTATAGACCATCCCAGCAGTCTGTATGTATGGGCTTTGTGGGAGAGAGGGCTGTCAACAGGGACTATTCTGTTGAGTGCTTGGATTTCCAAATGAATCACCCCAACACTGAGAATACCCTGGCTGGTATGGAGAGAATTTATTTATTCTCTGAAGGATGAAGTGTCTCATGAAGAGCACTCCCATAGTTATCATTTCCATTTGTTAAAGGGTTTCAGTTCTTTTAACAGTATTAGGAATTAGACAAGGGTTATTAGGACATGTCAATAATGTTGCAGGCTTCTACATGGTATTACCAGGAAGCACATCTCACCTCATATGTGAACTCAGTGATTATTTTATAAACTGAAGCTGTCTTGCAAGAAGCAATGGGAATAAGGAGATTTTAAAGATTAAAATGTCAAGGAGATAAACACATTACTCTGAACCATATTTGTACTCTGCAGTTCATTCAGACAGGCAGGCAGTTGTCTTCCAGAAGGTAAACATGCATGAAATCTGATCATGTCTTCAGTGTATGTGAGTAAATTATGCAAGACATTGTAACAGAGATCAGCTCCGACTACGCAGCTCTTCTTTCACCTCTGCTCAAAATAAGAATGCCAGTATTTTGCAGAACACTGTTGCATATTGATTTCTCTTCTGTGAAAACAAAGGACTAATTTTAGAAAAAAACAAGATTACAAACCCAGGAAGGTACATATGCAGCTTGTGAATTATATTGTTCTGTTTACATTTCAGTTATGGATCTTCATTTTAACTCCCATTTAATAGTTGTAATGAAATATTAATATGAAAAAGGAGATCAAGTCCATAAAGCATGTGGTTAGAATGCAACTAAAAGGTACACAATACAATTTCATTTTACAAAGAGCCATGGGAAAAAGTTTAACATAATAACTATGGAGCACAGTATGTTAGCTAATGTTTTTGGCCAGCATTAGTAGCACCATCGCTTAATTATCAGCGTAAGTTTCTTACAAGGAGAGAAGGTTGTCGGAGCTCTACTGAAGTGTGTGTGTGTGTGTGTGTGTGTGGTGGCGGGAGGAATGCAATTTCCCTGACAGAAATTTCATAGCATCCTTTCTCCATAAGAGATGCTAGGGGACACAACAGCAGCAGCAGCAGCAGCAGCAGCAGCAGCAGCAGCAGCAGCAGCAGCAGCAGCAGCAGCAACAACAACAACAACA
Organism: Phrynocephalus versicolor; assembly: GCA_023846285.1. Lineage (NCBI taxonomy): Eukaryota > Metazoa > Chordata > Lepidosauria > Squamata > Agamidae > Phrynocephalus > Phrynocephalus versicolor. The sequence continues at coordinate 1,910,777 of JAHTLZ010003518.1, read as the reverse complement.
ACAACAACAACAACAACAGTACAGAGCTGGAAGGGACCCTGTGGAACATCAGGTCCAGACTCTGTCAAGGAGGCACAACGGAGAACTGAAATTATTTATTTAAAATGTTTTTAGCTTACCTTTCACCTTAAAAGGATCCGAGGCAGCTTACAATAATGACAAGACAATATTTAAACAGTACATTTATTTTAAAAGGAATCAAAGAGATGTTAAATTAAAAACAGTAAATAAAATCAGTACTAAAAATACAAGAATCCATTTAAACAATACCAACCAACCTCCTTTTTAGCAGTTCATGGTCCCCATCTGCTCCCTGTTGGAGTTGTCACTCTACCACCACTTCTATTGCCTTTCCCCGAGGGTGTACTGCACTCTTTACTCTTCACTATTCTAATATTTGCCATCACCCACTCCTGTTGCTGGCACTTCTTTCTCACCTCATGTTCCCATTCTCCCTGCTTGTCCACTTACTTTGAGGATTCTCTGCATAAAGAAGCCTGGATGGAATCACATCTTAAGGAGAAGATGTGTGCTCCCTATGATCTTTATTTTAAAGTGAAAAGGTGGGAGCAGAGGGAATGCTGCTGCAATGGTCACCCATAAAATCATAGAACCATAAAGTTGCCCAGGGCCAATAAGGCCATAGAGTCTACACACACCTTTAGTGCAGGTATCCACATCAAAGTATATTAACAAATGGTTGTCTAATTTTCTCTTAAATCCCTCCAGTGTTGGAGCACTCAGCACTAGAGATGGGCACGAAATGAACATTTTTTTGTTTCCGTTATTCATTTGTTGTTCCGTTATGTAACGAAACGACAAACAAAAATTGTGATGAAAATGGAACTAAACGAACATAACCACGAAAACTGTGGTTGTTGTGTTTCGTTTCCGTTAATGCTGACACGCAATGAAATGAGCTGTTTTAAATGTTAAAAAACGCCCTGGGCATCCATAAAAATGCAGCGATAATTATTTATACTGTCTGATAATACCTACCAGGAGGGGTTGGGGTCCTTAAAACGTGCATTTATGTCTTTTCTCAGAGCGCTCTATTTTTTTCCTTTAAGGGGAGTTAGGGGACATCGACCCAAAATGGCTCCCAGATGCCTAATATTGATTTCTTGGGTATTAAAACGCCCTGGACATCCATAAAAATGCAGCAATAATGCAATAATTATTTGAAATTATTACCTACCAGGGGGTTGGGGTCCTTAAAACATTTGTTTTTGTCTTCTCCCATCGCTATGTATTTTTCTTTTCCCTTTAAGGATGACAAAATGGATGTCGCCACTCCAGCCACAACATGGAGGCAAGCCATGTGATGGGATCATGTAAATTCTTGGACAACTTCAACCAATAGCATGCTTAGGTTGCAGACTGGGCAGGTCTGGCAGCCACAGAGGGCATAAAAAGCTCTGGCAGCCCCCGTCCTCCTTGCAGTCTCTGGTGGGAGTTAGGGTGGGATTGCTGTCTCTGCGACTCTAGCTTCAGTCCTGCAGCCTCCCTGTGTGCATGTGTGCATATCTCTCGGTGAGTACCCTCCCCTGGCCTGCAGTGTAGTCACTCTGCAGGTGCCTTGCACCCTGGGCAACGCCTGCTGCTGCCTTTGCAGCCTCCCTGCGAACCTAGTCTATACTGTGTCTCTGCCAGTATCAATTCTTTTTAGTGTTTTCCCTCTGGTCTGGGGCGTTGGGGGGCGCCCACACATGGAAATGCTTTAAAAAATCACGCAAAAAGCGGGTAGAAATTACAAACAAAAAATGAAAAACGAAAATGAAATTTTTCTTTTTCTTTTTTATTATAGATTTTTATTGAATTTTTAAGGGGGGAACAGGGAAAAAGAGTATGGGTGTGGAGGGAAAGAAGAAGGGGTACAATTTTTTTTAAATTTTCATTGAGTATATCAAGCAAAATAGAGATAGTAATTTAACATATTACTAAAATTGCCAAATATTATCACAATACTAATAAATTTATTACTTCTTGCCATCTTTCCCGAGAGATCTCGTCGTAGTCTCCCTTTAGATAACCAGAGAGTTTATCAATTTCGATACATTCTCTTATCTTTCCGTGGAAATCCTTCTCTGTTGGCGTGTTTGGTTGTTTCCAAAATTTCGCATACAGTATTCTTGCAGCAACAATTACATGGTGAAGTACATATCTCTGGTCATAGGAAATATTTACATCTACTATATTTAACAAGAATAGTTCTGGTCTAGACTCTATCTTAATTTTCAAAAATCTTTCTAAGAAAAGTTTTACCATATTCCAATACGCCTTTGCTTCTTTACAGGTCCACCACATATGATAAAAAGTTCCACAGTCATAGTTACATTTCCAACATTTAGGTGAACAGTTATACATCTTGGATAAACGGTGAGGTGCAAAATGCCATCTATAAAACATTTTGTAACAATTTTCCTTAAACGAAATAGATTTGAAGATTTTAACTGTATTCCACAGAGAGTCCCATTTATTTAAATGAATAGTATAACCAAAGTTTTCAGCCCATCTAATCATAGAGTCTTTAACCAATGTATCAATCATTTTTTCATTTAACAGTATATTATAAAATTTGCTAAGAAGCTTTGAGTCACCAGAAGAAAGTATTTTATCAAATGGGGTATCAGTAGTCATAAAGCCACCCTCTTTGGAAAGCTCTTTGAAGTGTGAATGTATTTGTTGATATTTCCACCAATCCAGATTGTAACCTTCTGATACTAATTTCCCTAATGGTTTCAATGAGAGGTCAGCATTCAGAAGGTGTCTGTAAGTTATAACTTTTGAGATTTCACTTGCCTGGGAGCTATATATTGCTCCCAGTGGGAATAACCACATAGGTGCCTTGAGATAAAATTGTTTTTGAATCAATGACCATATTTTGATTAAAGCATTCCTTATCCAGTGCTTTTTAAAGAGGGTAGGTAAATTTCCCCTATACCACATATAGTGATGCCAGCCCTTATCAAGGCCATAACTCTCGAGCTGTAATATTCTTTTATTTGTCATCAAGATCCAGTCTTTAATCCAAGTCATGGCGGCAGCCTTGTAGTATAGTACCAAATTAGGAAGGGCAAAGCCTCCAAATTTGGTTCTATCCTGCAAATAAATATTTTTAATCCTTGCTTTTTTCTTTTGCCATATAAATATACGTATACTTTTTTCCAAATCTGAAATGATCTTAAAGTTTGGTAATATAGGCAGAGATTGAAATAGGAAAAGCATTTTAGGTAAGACATTCATCGAAAATGAAATTTTTCAAAAAAATTTGCGAAAAACAGAAACGAACCGAAACGGACCTCTCAACGACAAATGACAAACGAAACACCATTTTTTAAATTCGTGCCAATCTCTACTCAGCACCTCTTGAGGCAGTTGGTTCCATTGCCGTACTGCTCTAATATTTAAGAAGTTTTTCCTGATATTCAGCCGAACGCTGGGTTCTCTTAACTTGAAGCCACTGCTGTGCCACCTACACTCTGGGATGATTAAGAACATATCATGCCCCTCCACTGTCTTTCAAGTATTTGAACAGTGCTATAATATTGCCCCTCAATCTTATTTTCTCTAGGCTAAATATGCCCAGTTCCTTTACTCTGTCCTCATAAAACTTGGTGTCCATTCCCTTGATCATCTCTGTCTGCCTCCTCTGAACTTGTTCCAGTTTGTTGATGTCCTTCTTGAAGTGTGGTGCCTAGAGCCAGACACAGTACTCAAGATGAGGCTTCAGCAGTGCAGAATAGAGAGGGACTAGTTTCCTTACAGGACCTGGAAACTAGTACAGAGAGAGAGCTTTGGCAAAGGCAGCAAAAACAGGTAGGGGAGTTGAATACTGCCAAGTTGGCTAGCTGGGAGAAATATCCTACTGTGGAAAAGCAATTTTACTCCACGCCCTTTATACACTGTGTTGAGGCTAGTGTTCTATAACCTTTAGCATGTATGAAAGCAAAGAAGTAAAAAAGTGGGTGGCTTATATACTTCCCCATCAACGTCCCTTCTAATTTTCAGCCCTGCTGAGTGGGGTTCTGTCCCCAAGTGTGTGACTTCACTCCTCAAGCTCACGCAACCCCCCCCCAATATAGATTCTGTCATGAGAGGAACAAAAATGTGGGTGCAAGAGGGAGGAGAAGCCCTGCACGGAGGGGCCAGAGGTGCATGCTCTCTTTAGAGGGAACATTGCTGCCCATACTGCTTAAAATGCTCGCTGGGAAATTTACAGTATAATTTTGAGGCTACACATTGCCCATTCCCCAGTGATGCTGAGTGAACCTTGACCCAGCTACCTGGGATTGAGCTTGGGTCCTGAGCAGAGTTTTGACTGCAGTATTGCAGTTTACCCAGTATTCCATGAGGCTCTTATTGTTAATACCAGGTAATAATAATAATAAAATTTTTATTACAGTCATTGACCAGCAAGAGTATCAGGAAAGTATTGTCCAAAACATTAAAGCATGTTAATCATTTTCACTTACACATTGCCCCTGCTTTGCAACCTGTTGGAATGATTCCACATAGGCACATCATTGGGTTCAACAAGCCAGGCCTCATGCAACAGCTTCCGTCTGCAAGCATGACTCCGGACTCTTTATTGGTATAAAGGTAGAACATCAGAGGTGGGGCGAGAGTCTACATGTCAGGGTGGTGTAGGCTGATGAATTCCTGGGAAGGGCTTATCTGACCTAGCAGTGTCTTTGGGCGGGTCACATAGTAAAGGTCTTGATGAATGACTACCAGGCAGCTTGTTATTTCTTACATACCATCTCATGGCCTTGCTGGCTAATGTGGGAGAAAGAGATAAGAGCAAGCCAGCTTCCTGTGCATCAGGTCCCATGGGACCCATTGTCCTCTCATCCAGGGTTTCCCTGCACAGATGGGGTTCAATGCTTCTCAAGTCACCTTGCTCAGGAAGCCGGCTGGCATGTTTTCTAATCTCTCAAAAGGGGATATCTCTATAGCAACCATCTTTTACTATAAAAAGAATCTAAATATTAATGTAAGCACAATGAAGGAATTGTTTGTTTACAATGTGTGCATCTTCTTTAGAAAATATTGTCCTGCTCTAACACAAAAATACATGTTTCAGAAAATTAATATGGTTAACAAGTCTTTGGATATTTCATTTAATTCTGATGGCTTCTGAGTCCAATTGAACTGTATAGGAATGTGTCACTTCCTCCACTGTAGCTATCAAGCAAAATGTGTCCATCAAGCAGTCTTAAAAAGAGACCAGGTCTCTATCATCATACTTCTTGTCTTGCCAAATGATCAGTCAAGCAGTTACAGTCATCTTGTTCAACTGCTTCTATCAATATGCCTGATACCACCTTAAACACACATTTATACACAAAGGCTGCTTCCTGAATCTTTATAACAATTGTTAAAATAAGGTGCTAGTGCCATTCATATGATTCAGGCAGCTTCAGTACCACCCCTCCATTTTCTTTTCTGCCTAAACAACCTGCTCCTGAGATTTTCCCTGTATTGTTTCCTCCTCATTCTACTCGTAAAAATACATCATTGAATTCAGCTCCTAGTTACACATTATGTGCTTAAAATAAATAAAGCACAATTATTTCTTAACCTAGGAATGCCTTATTTGCGCAGTACCATCACTCTCCATAGCAGGTGCATTTCTTTACATAGGCCGGCTGGCTGTGTCCACTGAAATGAAGGGAGTAGCCAAGAAATGAAAATGTCCCAAGGCCTAATCAGCACAGCAGACTTCAGGTTAAAGCATGTGATCACTGCTGTGTTTTGAGGCATAGGTGAGGAATGTGTAGACTTATAGATGTTTATGGGCTCTCCTAGCCCTAGAGCAGGCATGTCCAAACTTTGGCCCTCCAGATGTTTTGGACCACAGTTTCCAGAATTCCAAGCCTGTATTTCCAATGGCAAAGGACTGTGGGAGTTGTGGTTCAAAACATCTGGAGGGCCGAAGTTTGGACATGCCTGCCCTAGGGAATGCTGAGGAAAAATGGGAGCTTCAGTCCAATAAGTTATTCATGTGCATACAGTCCCATAAGTGGATATCTACTACTCTGGGGAGTTACAGTCAATTAAAGCAATACATGTAAATAAATATGAAACATAAAATAACAGGGTGGACCTCATACTGGCATAAGGGAAAAGTTAGAGGATCCAGTGTTTAAGGATTGCTTGCTATTAAAATAGAGACAATTACTAGATGCCATTTCATGTAGAACAGTAGTTCCTTACCTTGGTCCCCAGATCATTATGGACTATAACTTCCAGAAGCCTTCACCTGGCCAGGATTTCTGAAAGCTATAGTCCAAGGACATTTGGGGACCCAAAGTTAGAAACCACAGAGTAGAGGTTGGTTGAGAGAAAGAGAGAGAAAGAGAGGGAGGGAGGAGATTGTGGACTTCTTCCTTATAGAATTAATGAGGAATTAATTTAGCAGAATCTGGTTTATCACTGTATTATTTGGAAGTGGAGCTGGTCATTATTTCACAAAAGATGGTGCTGAATTTTTAAAGCTGTGTTTTTACATGAGGTAGTTGCCACAAGCTTTTAGAATTTCAAAGTATTCACTCATGGCTGATGCAGAGAATGCAGTATTATTGGAATTAGGACTAATTCTGGCATGAAACATAAGTTAACATGATTTCAAGTGTTTGCTCTCTGCCATGGCACCATTATGAACCGAAGCAGCAATCTGACTCACAGATAGGCTCCTGAAATTGCACAGAGGGCAAATGGATTGCAGCCTTAAAACTCCACTGGTTGCAAAAACCTTTCAAGGCATACCTTTAGAACTCCCCTTATCCATTTGTTGAATTATTCATAATATTTAAATATGGATATAATTATTGGCCTATTGCCAAGCCATAAAAGCTATCAGCAGGAACAGAATCCTGTTCTACTTACATGCCTACCAGGTGAATGTCAACTGCAGGGCTTAGGTTTAAGGCAAACTCTTGACATGAATGAAGCCCATTTGAATAACTTCAAGTGTTGTAAGACATCTCAGTTCTTTAGGAAAGCAAATACTCTTTCACAAAGCCTTCCTTTCAGCTTCTACAGAGAAGATACTTTGAATCAATTTGAGGTGAATAGCTATTGGGTTCTGCCCAAAACTGCTGAGGAAAAAATAGACTTCATACATAACTCATCCCAGTGATGTAATATCTTTTTAAAAATACCCACTTGCAATTCATTACAATGAGTTGAAATCTTTCCTTACATGTGAAATGCTCCTGAGATTCTTGCCAGAAGATTACACTACATTTTGGCAACTTTTGAGAAAACACGTACAACAAAACCTAATCTAAAACATTATAAGGATGAAAGAACTATAGTACATTTATTCATAACCAAAAAGAAAAGAATTGTACCATTTTAATTTGGACAAACCATATTGTCTCTGAGATACAACCCAATTGAAAATCTAAATGAAAACTCTAATGATTTTTCCATTCTGATTTACATTAGATTGGTAAAGTTAAGAAAGATGTAAACATGACAAGATTTTGCTCAGAAAGAGAACTGCTGTGAAGTAAGAGAGTTCTTGTTCTTCAGAAGTTTGATTATATTGCATTCTATTGTCATTTTAATGGTGGGCTGCTGCTTATATAATTCATAGCTAGTGACTGATTCAAATAATGCCCAATTAGGTGTTTATTTACTCTTAACACACACTAGATGTGCAGCAACTTTATCTCACTTTTTAGTACCTCAAGAGAAATGGGGGGGGGGGAGGAGAAGGTTAACTAAAATTCCTTGAAATATAATAGGAGGAGGATGTGCTCCATGATGCCCCAATGACTCATGAAATGAATTCTGAAAGGAGAAATCACATATCTATTACAATTTGATATGCAGTCAGGATCTATTTTGACATGGACTTGAACTTTTGAAAAAGAACATCTGATTTCATATGAGGCACCATGTGAATTTTTAATTTTAAATTTTAATTTAAATAATTAGGTCTATGGGAAGCTCTCTTAGGAGATCCATTTTAGATGAGTTAGCAGCAATAGTGTATTTACATTTTATTTATTTATTTATTTATTTTCTAGACTGCTCATCTGGTAACAAGACCACTCTGAGTAGTTTACAGTGATCAAAGACTCTTACTGATCTGTTCTTAGGAGCAATAAACCAGGAGGATTATTAAATGTAAAAATAAATTACCAAATTTATTTAAAAATATAATTGAAAGAAACCCTATCCTGATGAAGTAGAAGACCATGTCTCAAAAGATGTTAATGTTTTTAAAGTTAGAAGGGACCAAGGGGAGGCATCAGGACAGTGTGAGGTGGCCGATGAAAAGCAGAGATACAGCCTACTCTTTCTTCCAAATGGACCTATTAGGCCTTGGTGGGAAAAGGTGAAAGAAAGGTGATACTCCAGAAGAATCATTTAAGAAATAATATGAGAACAAAGGAATGTGCAAAGGAATGCAAGGTGAATGAAAACACCATTATTATGTTTTTGATAACTGAAGTCTTTTATCGACTATCAGGCCCACAATCACCCAGCTTGGATTCTGTAGTTCAAAAATTATGTTTCCATGCTCTGAGGGTAACATGGACAATGATTACCAGTGTACAATATCAACATGCTTTCCAAAAGAAGTCTTTTGTGTGAGGAATCACAACAGCCACTCAGTGCTGAAATTTGTCATCCTAAATGGAATAGGCAGAAAACACAATGAAAAGTAAAATCTTAAGTTTTACAAAGGATGGGAGAGTGCTGGACATGGTCATCTGAACACAGTGCGGTCTAGGATTTGCTCTGTGTAATGCTATAAACCTCTGGAGAGGCTGGGATGGTGTGCTGTCTCTAATTACATGCTGGTGGATGAAACAAATACTGTATAAAAACACTGTAAAATTTCAGCGGTCTTTTCTAATTTGCACTGCACCCCCCTCAGGAATCCTGCTATTCAATGGGGTACACATGGACATATCTAGGAAGTTGTGTGCTGCAAATGCTTTGCGAGTCAGCCCTTTTTACTAGGGTGTGTATGCGAGGCATCTGTGGGCCTTCCTATGTTCGTATCTCCAGCTCCCATGTGACCAAGCTATCAGAATGGTCAAACATTATGGGAGTTGTCATTCAATATCTGGAAGGCCACAGTCTGCTCACCCTAGTCCATGCTGCACTAAACACACAAGAAACATGGAGCTGCTTTATGCTGAACCATTCTGTTGCTGCATTTAATGCAATATTGTCTATTTTATTTAAATTGCTGCTAACTCAGCTAAAAATCGATCTCCTAAGAGAGAGTTGTCTCCAAGCCCCTGCATCATTTGAGATCTTTTAAATCTTTAAGCTTCTCCTTAGCTGTGATCCTTATTGAACTGGCCTCTCAGTTAAAATGGCAGCCTCTACATTCATAATTGTATCCAAGGAGAAATGGGAATAAACTCTCCCACCCTTCTGGTCCTTCCTTTTTCGTAGCATTAAACACATTGGCATTTGTTTATTATGAACTTCATTACACTTTGAAGAAAAATGTCAAGCACTTCAATAGTTTTCTGCCTTGCCTGTAATAGAATAATTTCCATTACAGGGCATTTAAATGTATTGGTTGGTTGTCGAATGTTATTTAGTCTTTACTATTCCTTTGAAGACATCAGTATCCCAATTTCATTTCCTAGCAGAATTAGCTCAGGGGAAAAAAGAAGAAGAAATGCATCAAGAATTAAATTTCTCAGCAACTTGCTTATTATGGGGTATGATCTTGTCCTCCTTATTACACAAAAGCTCCTAAATGTTGAAGGACAGGACAATATGCTTTTTAAGGAATTAGTCTTATTTCTCATATGGTACCCACCCAGCTTATCAGTGACAAAAGGGTTTTCGTTTTATGTTCACAGATTAGTAACATATTATTTTCATCATCAAACGATCAGTTTTTGTGGAGAAGAAAAGAAAGCCCTTCTTATTCAGGTAAAAATAATCATATTCTGTGCGGGGGAAAAACCTTTGTTGGAAAATTTATTTACCTCTCCTCTTATTAACTATTAATAATGAGACACACTCTTTGAAATACAGTCTTCCCCCTAATGCTGTGCTCTTGTGATCCCAAGGTGTGAAGCAGATTAGAATTTCTAAGCCAAGACAAAAGCATTCCAAAGAGAAGGAAATGAAAGGGGGGAATCAAAAGAAACCTTGACTATTTCATGCTTCTTTGAGCAGCCTATTTCAGTATTTGTTCAATGGCCATGGAGATACTATCATGACAATAATTTATTATCATAGCCAAGTCACTCAAATAATATACTGGCCACATAAAGCATTCATGGTGGTGGTGGTGGTGGGGACACAGGTACAGACAGAGCTAAATCAAGACCATGCAGACTGTAATCAGTAGGATTTAGCTGCGAGTTAAGCTAGTTGTGTTTATTAAAACAATATGTGAATCCATTAATTCCCACTTGACTTCCTAAAAGTAAGAACCCCCCTCCAATTAGTAAAATATCTATTTTACAAAATATTAAGGCCAGTGATGAGTAATGACCACTGTATCCGTACTGTGGAAGACAAAATGCTGGAACTGATGGAACTAATGATAGTAGGAGACAACTAAACCTGGCTTTGATCCCATCTTCTTCTCTTGCAATGACACAAAAAGGTAGAAATGGCAACTTTGCAGCTGAACACAGAGCTGTCTTGAGAAACAAAGGGTGTCTGATAGCCTTTAAAACAATAATCCATGACAGGAAACAGGTGTTCCTTCCATCACCCTTCTTCTAGTCAGACCCTTTTTCTAGGTTTGGTCATGGAGTGGAAACATTTGCTCAGATCCTGCATTGTGTAAAAGATACAAGATGGCAGCAAAGTAGTCAGGGGGAGAGCAAAAAACAATAAACGTTCCACCTCCTAGTCGCTGAAGGCATCTTTAAAAAGCCATGTTTTTAATGCTGTTCTAGACATTGAGAGGGACTCCATGGTCCTAATTTTGCTAGGAAGCTAGTTCCATCGATAGGGCCAGCAACTGAAATAGTGTGGTTCCTGGCCGAGGTCTTAGGAGTAGCGACTCTAAGCATTTGGACCTGGGATGCCATCTGGTCTTTCCTCCATCCACACTCAAGCCTCCTCTGTTCCTGTCTCATCGCCCGCAATTCAGCCGTAAACCATGGCAAAGGGTGGGCTCAGCATTGGAGGAGGTGCTCAAGGACAATCCAGTCAACAGCAGGGGTGGCCTCATCATACCAGCTTTCTACCAGGGTGTTGACCGGATCATCAGCCAGGCCATCCAGCAAATCCCCAAAGGCCTCTGAGAACAAAGCAAGGTCTAGAAGCCTCCGTGGATGGGACCAAACAAGTGGGCCTGTCTCCCAATGGGATGGCGCAGAGATTGATATAGAAAAGGTCAGCTAATAATGTCCATGACATGGGCCGGGAGACCACTCTCTCAATCCCCAGATTGAAATCTCCAGCAGTGAACAAAAATACCAAATCCAGAGGGTGCCCAGCCCTATGGGTAGGGCCAGTAACATGCTGGGACAGATTCGTGGAGGCCATGGACTCCATGACCCTCCCCTGACAGTCCATCCCTGGCATGCATGTTAAAGTCCCCAACCACCAAAAGGTGGGGGGACCTCAACAGTGCCATGGAGATGAACTTTGAGATCTCTAGCAGGGAGAGAGCTGGGTCGCAGGGAGCATGGTAAATCAGCACTATCCCAAATCTATCCCGTGGTCCCATTCCATCCCTGGGCAGACCAGTGCTGCAGTTTTGCTGACAGAAAAGGCTTCCCTGTGAACAACGGCCACCCCACCACCCGTTCCCTCTGACCTGCCCAGATGCTGAACCTGAAACCGGGGGGGGGGGGGGCACAGCTGAGGGAGAAAAGCCTCCCCTCTGTGCCCACCTAAGTCTTGGTAAAATAAGCCAGGTCAGCCCGCTCATCCACAATCAAATCATGGATGAGAAGGATCTTATTATGGCTCAACCTGGCATTAAGCAGCAAACAGGACAGGTCAGAGGCACAGAAGGGCTATTGGCCAGAAGGTGGACCCCCTGCAGAGATGTTGGCATTCCAACTGCTAAATTCATTCCTCAAGACCCAATTGATAAAGCCTGCAGATCTTACCACCACTACATTGTTCCTTCTTTCTGATTGCTTCACCATCATCTCTGGTTTGAAGAGCCTCCTCCTGTAGCAAATATTGCCATCTAATTATGAGCATTTCCAAGCAGACCCTGCCTTCACAAAGAGAATGACAATAGGCACCTTCTGACTTGAGACAGTCATGTAGGGCAGATGGCTAGAAACAGCCTCAGTCTGGTGGGGTGGTGTCTCATTTGTCCGAATGAACCATCCTCTGCTAATTAAGGGGAAGAGACCTTTACTCATGCCCTTAAGAGCTAGTAAGAAGGCCCTAATCCAAATGGGACCTTCAATAGATGTGGAATGAAGGTTTTTAATCCTTTTTATTTGGCTGTATCCCCAGTCTAGATTTTGGGATTTGGCACACACAATTCACATTGTCAATAAAGGATCATTCATTAAAACAAAGAAAATATACTTTGTTCTTCAGGATTACTGCTTTATCAATATACAGTATTGATATACTCAGATGGAATCATTTGGTTAACCTATTAAAATTCAGATAATAAATTAAGACTTACTATATATATTTATTGTATAAATATATAGCTTAGACAACTTAACAGAACAAACACAGAGGCACTTGTGAGGCGGGGGGGGGGCTCTGAAATTTTGGAAGGATGAGCCTTCCTCTGGCCATGAACTGCCCTTAACCAAATGGGACAAATAGTTAATAAACCCAAGATCACTTGAGTAAAGCCATCTAATGATGCTGCTACAGACTGCTGAGCATGATAACAAATTTTTGAACTCTAATGTACAAATAACAATAAAGAGACATGCATTTATACTGTGAGTTACAGGAGACCAACTGGGAAGTCAATAAGGAATGTATTGATTACAAATACCAGGATTATAAACTGATCTAGAATTAGAAAGATCTGAGGGTTTTATTCATTGTTTTGCCCTGTATTATGGAGAATTCAAAACACTATGAGGGATAAATACATTTTCAAATTCATTTTGAATATTACATACATAGGACTGCTGCAACTTACATCCTGGGGCAGTGGTGTACAGTTTGCATAGAGTGGAGTCAAAGCCTTCCATCCTTAAACATCACTCTTAAACAGAAGGGGGGGGGAATCATTGCATTCTTTAAATTAGAGCAATGCAGGTAGAATGATTTCCAGTGATGTTGTCAGAATGGGCTGTAAGAAAATCGAGTGCTTTTAATAAGATTGGTGATGAAGGTGTGTATGCCTTATGTGTATTCATGTGTTGCTATTAAGCTAATGGAATCTTTCAGTTCAGGGATTCTTGGAAAAATACATGTGAAATAAGCCTAGCAGCATGACATGATGGTGTTATTGATTTACAAAAGCTGCCTCCATTCTATTTCCTAGCGTTTAAAGCTAGAAAACTAGCTCTACTCTGGAGAACTTTCCTTCCAGTGCACCATGAGCACTGTCATTCTGGGATCTAAATCCAAAGTGTAGGCCATCCGCTGCGACCTTAACCCCCACCCCCCATGTACAGCATTAGGTCCCATTGGGATGTCCTGTGCATTGCCTTGTTTGGCACTGCTAACACACTGTCAACCTTTGTAGTTGGACATGGCACTTGACTGCTGCAGAGCCACCACCTCCTCCCTTGACCTTGCCTGGCTTGGCTCTTGAAGGCAGCCAGACCAGTGACTACGGAGTGGACCATCACAATAAATGAATCCCCCCAGCCCTCAAGGAGACACTCATTACGTCCATCTGTAAGAAATCAAACTTAGTGGTGGATGTTCTTAACAGCTGCAGTCCTGTTACCAATGTTCCTTTTATTAGCAAGGTCCTGGAGAGGGTGGTGGATGACCAGCTTCAGGCCCTCCTGGAAGAAACTGACACCTTCAATCCAGTGGGAGTCCAGGCTGCATCACATCACGGCATGGAGATGGCATTGGTCACCCAGCAAGATGGCCTTCTGAGGGAGGCCAATGGAGGCAAAATATCCTTATTGATCCTCCTCAATCTCTCATCAGTATTTAGTATTAGAGATGGGCATGAAATGAACAATTTTTCGTTTCCGTTTCCGTTTTTTCGTTTTGTTATGTAACGAAACAACAAACAAATTTTGTCTCTAAAATGAAACGAAACTATCAGAAACACCGGAAGTTTTGTCATGTGTTTCGTTTCCGTTACTGCAATATGAGTGAACTGCTTAAAATCCTTTTAAAAAATCACAAAAAATTGAAATAAATGGTAACGAAATGGTAATGAAACGAACGAAAATGAAAATGAATTTTTTGCAAAAATTCACAAAAAAACGGAAATGAACCGAAACGGACCCTCCAAACCACAAACCACAAACGAAATGCCATTTTTTAAATTTGTGCCCATCTCTATTTAGTATTATCCACAGTTTTCAGTATCCACAGGGGGTGGGGACTTGGAACCCATCCTCAGCAGAGATGGGAGTCCTACTATATTTACAGTAGTATATTACCACCCATAAATAAGTGCTAAAAATTGAGATGTTCAATTGTGAAACTGTAATCAGATTCTTGATTCTAGGGACTGCTACTGCTTTTGTCTTGGCAAGTTCCACATACCTTTTTGGAGCACAAGGGGGCTTGGGGGCCCATGTAAACATTCAAGCCATTGGAAGCTGTGCTTTGCCTGCCTCTGCTTTAAACCAACCAAGTATAAGGATAACCTTTCCTTCACACTCAAACATCATTGCTCCCCTTCCCATTTTCCAGCACCAAATTTCCCCGCTGCTTGACGACATGCCTGTAGCGGCTCCTATTGTACTGTTAGCTGCTATCACTACAGCTATTACACTGCATTCAATCAAATTCCATTTCAGTCAGGGCATCATATATTCATGTCCTCTGAAAGTTACTCATGGCCAATTCACACATATGTGGAGGTGATAATTATGAAAAGCTAGCTTTCATGAATCTCATCTCGCTATTTCATCTGACAAGTACAGCATTGCCTGTTTGCAAGTGAATAGGAGATTATATCCAAAATAGCATTTCTCTGCCAGAGTTACTGCATCCAAGTGTTCCTTCAGATGTCTGTCAAACATCCCAGAGATAAAAAAGAAATGCAGTACATGCCCATCTGAACACTGCTTTACTAAAACATTATCCTGGCTTATGGTTGCCTAGGAATATGCAAGAAATGTTGCACAGAGGTAAATCACCTAGTGACAATATTATCAGTGGTGAATGGATCCAGCTCTCCTCTTCAGGAGAAATGGATCCTCATGGAACACATTACTGGGGCACATGTTTATTTGTTTAATTAAATATTACTATATTTCCCCATTAGTGCAAGTGCTATTCTGGGCAGTTTACAACATCAAAGTAAAATAAAACACAAGTGAAACAATTAAGGTATCAATAAAATAGTCAACCAATTAAGCACAGGATACCATAAGAGAAATAATATCCAAATATATAGCAGAGCCAGAGGTGTAAAGTCAAGCAGGGTTGCATGGAAAGGCCTTTCTGAACAGCAGTGTTGTCAGCTATGTCCTAATTCTAAACATTAGGAAGGGGGCAGCCAGATGCAGCTCCAGTGGGAGCTGATTTCCAATTATTGGTGCCACAGTGGAAAAGGCCCAGCCTATTGTAGCTGACTCCCTGGCCTCTTTTGGAATGACCACCTGAAGGAATATTGCCATCTTGATAAAAGTCTGACAAATAACATGGGCTCAAACTGTGGAGGGTTTTGTAAATAAGCATCAAATTTATTTCCCTGAACTCTTTTGTAGATTATAACCCAGAATTATTAGGCACATGAAACACAGTATCTGGGCCTTATGTTTATATAATCCTATGGCCAAGAACCTGAAAGCTTTACTTTTCAGGTCTACATTCCAGAATTCCCCATCTGAGGGTTCCAAGGAATTGTGGTTCAAAAAAGTAACATTTGCAAATTTAGGCCCGTCTATTGTTTGTCTTGTTTATGAAGATGTGAATTGTAATCTGTGAAAGTTCACACAATAAATGTTGGGTTATCTTCAAGGTGCAATGATGGTTCTATCTTCTCTTTATTTTTGCTGGGACAAACATGGCTGCCCTTCTAAAAACTCACCTATTTCGGGCTATATAAGGAAACCACAAGTCTTTGCTGTGTTTCTTCTTTGCCTTCTAACTTTCCAATCATTTTTAAAGAGTTATCAGCACCATGACAGCCTTCACGGTGCCATACCTTGCCTTCCTGGACTTCCCATTGGTAATTGACCTCAGCTTCATGATCTTGTCTGTTTGGGGAGTTGAGTTATGATTCTCAATGACTAAGTTTCAGGGCTTTACTTCTGCCACCGAAGAAGGACATCTATGATACGAATTCCAGGTTGAGCAATGTTATTGGTGGTGTTACATAGGCAATGTGTTCCCCACCAGTGGTTTTAGCATCTTGTCTAATGAACAAAGCAAATAATCAAGCTGCAGTTAGTTCTATACACACCCAGCAGGTGCTCTTCAGTTTGAAAAGGCTTGTCTCCTGATGGGAAAACAATGAAGGAAAAAATGAAAAGAGTTGGGATTCTTTTAGGAGTTCTTATCTTGAAATGGAGGACCAAAGGCTTCTAAATCGGGGGGGTACACTGGTAAAATCCACCAACACTGTGTCATCTGATGAACCCTGTTCTATTGTCTATATCTGGTCTCCTCTAGTATTAGCTCAGGACAACACGCAGACTACCAGGACTGATTATTACACCTTTCATCCTTCCTCTTATTTCATGGTAATTTTTAAAAAGTATTCCTTGATGAAGAGCTCAAAAGCTTTCAAAACCTGTTGTGGTTATTTGGTTGGCTTCATAAACATTGCACTTCAGTATGGAGTGGAATGAAGAACACAAGCCATACCTGAGCAAATAAAGTCATCACGAATTTCAAGATGCTTTTCTGCACTGCTTGTTTAAGCCTTCTCCATTGGCTTGTGGAACAGCTTGTAGAGGTCGGATCCAAGGACAATATTTGATAATTGTACAATGAGGGAAAGAATGTTTCTTCAAGCTTCGTAACACTGTAGTCACAACATTGTTAGCATTGCTATAGGAGATGGTACCTGATCCAATTTTCTTTATCATTCCTCACAATAGCAAATGCCTTGGAAAGCCATCCATTTTCTGGCATGGATTAGCTGGCTTCTTTCTTCTTTCTCTCCCATCTGTCTGCTAGTAACTGTCTGCTAGTAACAAGTAACTTTTTGCCTTTGTCTGTGCAATTTGAATCTGCCCTGCTCTGGCTATCAGTGTAATCCCTTGACCTGAAATGATGTTTCTCTTAGTTGTTACCCTGACCAGCAGCAAGCCAAGCCAGTCTAATACACTGGCTAGATAAATTGGTTAGACACACACACAAAAAAACCTGCATTCACTCGTTCGCTTGTTCGCTCGTTCATTCGCTCGCTCGCTCGCTCACTCACTCACTCACTCACTCTCTGTCACTGAGAGGATCTGTCTAACAGGGGGTCATTTATCCTCTCTAGTACCTGAAAGTAAACCTCATTTTACACCTGCATGGTAGAAGTCACCTGGAATCACACAAACATATTATGGTAATTTTAGTCACATTTAGCAACATGCCATTTGGGTTAATGCACGGATTGTTTTCAATTCATCCAAAACATTATTGCTGGTAGGTGGAAACAGTGAAGGAAACAGCATGGTGGAATCTAATCCACAAGTAAGTTTCTGTACACAGAAAATTCACCTCACAAGGCCACTACCACATGGATACAATTCTAAGCAGCTTCCAAGTGACAATCACTTTTCATGGTACAAACACTAGGCTGGAATCCTGCAGATTATGATTTTGGGGAATAAATATAAAAATTAAATACTACCATACTTACCACACCTTGTTTTGCTGGTGAAGATAAATGCTACAATTCCAAGGTTTGCCTGAAAATCCTAGTTATTCATGGTCTTAAGACATCTGCATTTTTAAATAGAAAATCTTAATTTTGCTAATAATATACAGCACTTTAAAGATGAGCAGATTTACCATGGCACAAGCTTTCCAGGACACAGAGAATAATTCTTCAGAAACTCAGATGCTACACAAATATCCCTGTAGAAACTGTAAAATACATTTATGATGTTTCCAAATTTTAGCATTTGCATTGTATTTTATATGTGTTTTTGTACTTTATATGTATTGTAGTTTTATATGTATTTTGATATGATCAAAATGGCTAATCAATAAATGAAATTAAACTAAACTGTAAAAACTGCTAGCATACTGGCTTATCTCTAAAGCCAAATGTATAAGTGAGCTTATCTGGTGGAGAATTTATGCTAAAACAACAGGGAAGTAGCGGTCATTTTACCAACAGCTTTACTGAATGAAAAGCGCACTCCCGTTCAACATGAAGTTCTCTCATGAGCAACTGGTTGGCTACTATGTGAACAGATTGCTGGACTAGACAAGTCTTTTTCTGCTTCAATAGCCATTTTTAAGTTTTAGATGAGGGGGAATGGCTGAGCATACGTGACATGTGTAAGATCAACTTTCATTTCCTACAGGAATCCTGAGCTTCATTTATGACAGCTAGCTGGAAAACAGTAGCTTTAGTGGATGGATATGCAGTATGGTAAGAATAAAGGACAAGAAAGTTAGCCAGGGACCGGCATTTATTTCCCCTTTCCCCATGCATTCATTGTTTCTGCAGTTATAATTTGGGGGGCTAGAAGGGAAGAATTTTTGTAGGAATTGCCATACAACTAAGAATCTAAATATCTTGTCCATTTATGCTTTGTCTCCTTGAGATCTACCAGTAAATCCTGATATTCTTTCCTTTGTATCACCATAAACTAGATTATACACATCTGAAGTAAGTGACCTACATGCATATCTATAAAAATATAGGTGAAAAATCTTGTTTTCTTTTCATTCCACTGACTAGTACATCATACCATCAGTTACTATTGTGAAGTAGTTCCTTAAAACCCATGCCATTCTGCTACCAGGAATCCCTGACATTAGTTCTGAATATGGCTTTGACATCACTGAACTTCTGAAATTTTCCACTTCTGGTAAAACCCTAAGCCTGGAATATTCTGACTTTTGGAAGAACTCTGTGCTTTGTGCCACTTTCCATTTGCTAAATCCCCAAAGACAAAAGCCTGCACAGTGCTCAGAATAGTGGATATAATTTCTGGCCTACTTTTTGTAATTATATAATGCACTGCACAGATTGAGTTAACATCTTGAGGAACATAGTTTCCCTTGAACAGCATTAAACACTGGATCCACATTTCATTAGGTAGCTTTGTTTGCAAGCAGGTTCACTTCTCACGTGTCCAGAATGCACAACCGATTGTTATACAGCTGATTGGTTCAATAATCTTTATGCTGAAACAACAGCTCATTGTATAGCCTGCACTGCTCTGGTTTTCTAAAACAGAAAAGTTACAGCAGCATTTAAAGCTGTCAGTATATCAGGTAAGAAAATTTTAGGTTATTTGTTTTTGGTATCAGTAATGGAAATGACATCTATTATTTTGTTTATCATTATCAGTGAATAAGAACAATTTATACTGTGGGGTGCTAGGAATGAATTTTCCTTACTGTTAAGATGGTTGGTGGCCCTAAGAAATCACTAATTCTCTGTTTTAATTTCCTTAAGTAGTAAAAGACAGAAGGACTTACAAACTGAACGTCCTGTCTGCACACCTACAAATTACCTTCTAGCCTAAGTACAGAAGATTCTGTCCAATCAGCTTGGGTTCTTGGGTCCTGTTTTATAAAACCCTTTCCTTGCTAGAGTATTGTGTCATTCTTCCTACGGTTTGCTCATTGTTTTAATTTTAAAAAAGTATTGATTTATTTATTTCAAATGAAAAGAAAGAAAAGAAGTTAGAAAAGGAAAGGCAAGAAATGAAGGTATACAAAACATAATGTAATCATGGGCTAGGCATATATATTGATGTAATCTGACCACATACCCAGTGTGGTGTATTGTAGGTGAACTAGGGCTAAGGAAAGCCATGGAAACTCACTGGGTGAAACTGGTAAAACCACTCTTTAAATATCTCACCATGTGTCCAAAAGGGATCTTATTTGAATCTACCATAGATAGAAAAAACATTCATAGGTAACTAAAGCAGTAAGATATTCAGACCACTTGAATGATGGACGGGGTATGTTTATCTCCTCAGCTCTGAAGTAGAAGTCCTTGGGTGATGTTAAGAACTTGTCAAATCCAGTTGTGCTTCTCATCAGTTAATCCAAATGCCAGGAATGATGCTTAAGAGTACTTTCATATCTGAAAATAAAACTGATATTTCTAAAACAGAATTTGTTCACTGTAAAGCAACCAACCAGAAAGGGGCTGCTACTGGACACACCCTCATTCTATGCCTCAAAGAAGCCTTATCTGGACGACATCACTAACATTTAGCTGAAGTGGCCAATTTCCTTCTAAAGAATGTGTCGTTGGGTGTATTCCAGGCTGTCTATTTATGGTAACAGGAACAATATGGTGCCAAGTATGTGAAATGACTAAGACAGCTAGAGGAGGACCATCACAATATGTACATCTTGTATGGGCAAGATCACAGCTTCCCAGCAGCAGCAGCAGGAATTTATCTCTGGGACAGTAAGGAAAATCTGGAATGTCTTCTTCGATAATATTGTTTGTCACTTTCCAGGAAGATAGCTGTGTTAGTGGCAAGATCACATGCAGAGTTCTTTAAATGGCTGCATTTAGTCTAAGAGGTACTTGTCCTTCAAAGTGTGATAGATTTTTTTAAAAAAAATGGAGGCCAAGAATCAAAAACTTACATGGCGTCTTTCAAACTTGCAGCCTGTTCCTCCAGACAGAGCACTGGCATAATCCTAGAGTTCATGACAAGCTGTCGGGCCAGGCTTGAGTACTATTTTCATTGAAGACAATTTTAGACAGCTATAGTTCTGAAATGATTTTCCCCCCACCCCCATGTTCATCCAGCAAGAAAGGGGATGCTTTGGGGTGGTTTTTCTGCAAAAGAGCACAGCTGACACAAGGATCTATGGCTAGAATATACATTTCAATCCTTGGTAGCTTAATCTTTAGCTTCATTACTTGATACTTCGGAAATCATTGTTCATTATATAATTGACATTTGGTTATAAGAAGATCATGTGCAGCCCAGGTTTAAGCACAGGCAAGTGTACCTAGCTTGTTTAAATTAATAGGCACACTTAACTCTGCAGAGAGACTGTTGTGTCAGCTAAGAATACCTAAGCTGCTCATTGCCTAGAGATGAAGTTAGTTAGTGGAACACCCAGTGTGGTCATTGCTAATATAGGGTATTTGTACATGACCCCTAAACTCCGCCACAAATGGCTCCCAGCTCCGGAGCTTAAAATTGTTTCCCCACCAGCTCTGGAGTTTACAGATAATTAAGTGTGACCACGCCCACCTAAGCGCATCCCAGCACACTTTTCAGGTACCTGCTCTCCGGAGGTGAAAATTCCTGATGCGGATATAACGTAGTGACTGCCGGGCAATCCTTGCTTCTATTTGTTCTTTTTTTGCCCCCTGCCCCTTTAAGAGATCTGAATGCAGTGCCAGGATGGCAGAACGGAGGTGAGCGGCATTCTTTTCTTCCTTTTTTTCTCCCTCCCCTCACGCAGCCAGCAGCCAGGAGTGCGGAGGGGGTGGGAACCCAGGAACAGCGACAAACCCCTAAGATCTCTGGTCCGAATTTAAGTGGACAGCGGATCTTAGGGGTCGTGTGAAAAGGCTCATAGCTGGTTGGCTCACTGCTTGTTTATAATACTGTACCTACTTTGTGTTTCATAACAGAATCCATCAGGTGTAACCTAGTGCAAGGGAAATCATTACACTCTGAATTAAATAATTATCCCTCCTGAAGCAATGAGGTCAGAATCTTGCCATATACCTGGAATGGACCAAAGCATTCACAAGATTGTAGTCAACATTTTAAAACAAATAATGTCAGTTTGGTTTGACAGTAGTATACAAACATTACCTGTATTTCACCGAGGCCCTAAATGATGGTTGCTTGAATTAGCAAGTGCCAGTCAAGAAGCAGTTCCTTTCGAATCAGGGCCTTCATCTCTCCAAGGTTCAATTTATCCTTCTGAAAATTTTAAAGCGTACCATACTCCAGTACCTCCAGAGTGTTGTAGAGTTTAATTAAAGGGTATAGGTGACTTGAGCTCATTGGAAGACAATTATTACTGAGCAGTAGAGAACTGATCTTTCTACCTTTATGTTCTTTAAAAAAAATCTGACTCATTTCCCATCAGCAGAACAATTCCTGTTGAGAGAGAGAGAGAGAGAGAGAGAGAGAGAGAGAGAGAGAGAGAGAGAAAGGGAGAGGGAGAGGGAGAGGGAGAGGGAGGGAGAACACATCCTCTTATGGGGAAAACAAATCCTGACTCACAGAGATGAAGTATCTGAAATATTCCAATTCATTCACAGAAACATTTTTGGAAGGGAGAAAACCTTCTGACATACAACATTTGAAAGTATCCTGCTATTTACAGGAGATGCTTGGTTGCTTGTTTTATACCAAATTGAGTCATTTATTATTACGATTATTCCAAAACAAGCATAACCCCCTAAAGGTTCATACAATATGAACTAAATGGACTTAAAGTTATGTTAATTATTGAAACCCTAAGAACTACATCCAACATGACATGAGCTGGCTTCCACGTGTGCAAGAAAAGCCCCTTCCAGAGCACATTTTTTTCAGGATGGTGAGTAGATACAATAGGAAATGACATAACATCTTCCCCATTCAGTTTTTACACAAACATTATTAGGATTTCATCCTAAAATCTCCTCCCCCCTTTTTACTTGAACATTGATGCTGCTACATAAAAACACTTTCTTTCTTTCTTTCTTTCTTTCTTTCTTTCTTTCTTTCTTTCTT
>JAHTLZ010003518.1:1875329-1887836 GCA_023846285.1 Phrynocephalus versicolor | reverse complement strand
CTTTCTTTCTTTCTTTCTTTCTTTCTTTCTTTCTTTCTTTCTTTCTTTCTTTCTTTCTTCCTTCCTTCCTTCCTTCCTTCTCACCTTTCAGCCCAAAAGGAAGACAGACAGATGATGTATTTGCATATACAGTACAACAAATACATATAAGTAGTCAAGTGTATATTGTTAGTTTAGTTTCTGTCTTTTTTAAAACTTGTGCTGGTAGGACTGTAGGCAAATGGCATGAATAGAGGGCTAGTAAATGGTTACGAAAAGGCTTTAGCAGGTGCGTCACTGCCCCTAGTGAAAAGGAATAGACCAGTAACAGCCTTTGAATCTGGAAAATATGAGGGTTGCCTCTTATGATATCTTTGTAACAGACATGTCGCTCCATGCCAGAGGTGGAAAAGTTAGCAGTTAATAATGGAAAAAATATATAATTGATTTAAGCTTACATTTAAATGGGGACTTTTTATACCATCAGATTAATATTAAGTTGGCATTTGAATTTATGGTGCATTACCACAGTGAAAAGCTTACTAGAATGAAAGTGAAAAATCCTGGCTGTGATTTTATTCTTTTTAGACTTCACAGATCAAGTGCCAAATGAAACTCAGGGTTAAAGCCCACATCTGCCTATTTGCTGATTAATTGGAATTTGGATGGATACTTATTTGCTGTTACTTAGTTACAGTTTGCATCTTTAAGTCACTTCAAGGCAACCAACTATGAATAAGATTATTATTTTTTCACAGTGAGTCTTATAATATGTGTAATACAACTTTACCAGGGGTGTAGCAGGTGTGGGATAATTTTTAAGAAGCAGATGTGGGCAGGGCCGGCGCGTCCATTAAGGTGAACTAGGCAGTTGCCTAGGGCGCCAAAATGGACAGGGAGCATTGCCCAGCCTGCTCCCCCCCCCGCTGCCCGTCCCTGGGTAGACTTGACCATGTGCTGAGCTGCTGAAGATGCTGCAATATCCCAACTGTAACTCTCTTGGATGCCTGGACTGAAAAAAAGACACTTGGGCAAACTCCACATTCTCCCCTGCAAGTCATCTGGTTGGAATCAGCTTCTCTTCCTCTTTAGCAGCCTTGGCTCCTGTCATTCTTATCAGGAAAGAAAGGAAAGAGAGAACCTAAACCCAGCTGTTTGTAGAAACTCCTCACTTTGCACCCTCCACTTTCCCTGATATGTAAGAACTACCCCTAGCATCTTAATTATTAGGAAATGTTAATGCGAAAAATAAAAACTGACTTTACTCACTTATCATAAAAAATAAAAATAGCAAATCAGCAAATTTCCAGTGATTGATACCTTAGTTGATTGTAATGCATTAGTTACTACTGCTGATCTGTGTTCTTTAGGTCATGTGCACCATGCAATATAGCAATTGCTACTTGTGCCCTCTTTTCAAATATAGGTGTAGGAAATTAATATAAAAACAGCCTCCCAGATGCGCTGGACATTGATATTCCACCTAGGCATTCTCCCTATACACAGAGCTGAGAAGAATGCATGTAGTTTCATACTGTGACTGGCACAAAGTTCTCTCTCCAGCCATAACTTCTACCACAGTTGCTTCCATTTGGCTTGTCAAAGATCATGCAAGGAGCTTTGAGGGTGGGGGTGGGAATGTATTTGAATCAGTAGCTATGTTGTTGTAGGCTTGTTCTCAAGGGCATTCTAATATTGGTGAATTCAATTTACTTCTTAGGCAGCACTGAACATGAAGAAGTCATTTTCATCCTTTGACCAAATATTAAACGAATCATGTTCTGAAGGAAAGAGAGCTTCAGAGGCACAAGTAGTTTTAAGACTCCAACAGCTTTTATGCCTGGAAGGGTTAGGGGCAGTGGGGTTAAAGAAGGAACGTGTAATTCAACAATTCTGAAAATGTTGCAGCTAAGAGGGGTGGTGGAGAAGGACATTATTGCTTCAGTTCCAAGATGTGACCTTACTGGAAAATCATCATCTTCCCTATGTAGTCCTTAGGACTTTATTAATCGTTCTGCTGACTCTACACTTGTGTAAGACACCATTTTGAGGGTGACATGCCTCCCTTCCCTTACGTATGAGTCACCCTAATCTGCCGCATGCATTTACTAAGAAGTAAATTCAGTTGGGAGTTATTTTTCTGCTATGGGCCACAGCTTCTAGAATTGCTCAACAAACATGGTCATAGGCTGTGGATTCTGAACACTGCTGTCCAAATTAGCAGCATATACACACTATAGAGATACATCTGCAACTAATTAGACACATTATTTTAAAAGTAGGCTAAACCAGAATCCCACTCAACATGTCCTGGGCAAGACACCAGCTCTCTTTTTGACCTGCCTCCTTTTCTTGAGGTACAATTGAAAGGTACAGCCAAGGCTAGTTGGAGCTTAGTATTGCTGTTCTTTTTTGTGGCTGTGCTCCTGTACTTTGAAGAGTAGCATAACGAGCAGGAATTCAGCAGGCGTAGCAAATGTCATAAGCTATCTAACCACTTGGAGAGTAAAATGAACTTACTTCTGAAATGAAGAAAATGGGCAGAGGGAAGGGAGTGAAGAGGCATAAAAGGATATTTTGGGTCAACCTTATAGGGTTCTTCTTGGGTTGACATGTTCTTCTTCAGAGGTTCAGGGGTCGGGCAAATCAAGAAATCTGTGGAACAAAGTATTTAAACAATCCAGGGTGTAGGACACTTAAAATGCCTAGGAATTTCAAAAGTGACTCCACTCCCTGCCCAGGTGAGAGTTCTACCATCCTTTCTGCATTGCATGCAACCCTTCCTGTCCCCTCTGCACCCCATAGATCTGCAGTGTGACAGTGCATGGGAGTCAATGAGAGGTGCAGTGTTTCCAGGGGCTCTTCACACATGAAGTCTTCCCAAAGCCCCCAGTACCCGTCATGCTGTCAGCCAATCCAATGGCATGATGGAAAGGTAGAAGAAACAAAGCTCCCCCTCCTTCTCTTCAGTTGCTGCTCCACCTTTGGATCTCAGCTATAAAAGAACACTGAGATTCATAAAGCATTGGCCTCAACTTTGAAAAGAGCTCTGTGAGCTGCCACAGGATTTCATTTCTGGGCTCCTGCCCAGCAAGGTTGCTGACATTTTGGCCTTCAGATGTATCTACCAAAGACACTAGGATAGGCTTGTTTTAGTGGCTTCCAAAGACATCCCTGTACTCTCCATTTAATGAGTCCAGGCGGTATCAGGGCTTTTGCTCAAACAGCTGCAGACCAGGCAACTGGCTTCCTTAATTGCTGCAAGAGGCTACAGCTGCAGACTGCAGTACAGTACTTGCACGACTCCAGATATGCTTATTGATCCCAGCCATTCAGGGGTTTTTTTTTCCTAGACACAAGTCAGCATGCTTAACAGCTCAGCACAGGAGTTCAAGGATCAATCAGCCTTACCTTCTGCTTGATCCATTTTAATTGTCATATCAAAGATGAAGTAATCCTTACTGAGGTTAAGAAGGAGATTTAAAGCTGGGATAAAATGATATGATAAAAGCAAGAGGTACTTCAACATGCAGATCTAAGGGGGAAATGAAATCTGCTAATCCCCCAAGGTGACCTGCTTTTAAACAGCTGGCACAATGCTCAGATCAATTTAAGCTCTTATATTAGGAAGCAATTCAATAAATAAAAGCAGCTTCTTCACTTGCATCGTCTGACTTGAGAACAAGAAGGCAAAGCTTCTCCACAGAGCCAAGAAAAATGAGGAATAGAATTAGATTCCATCATGTTGTTTTTGTTGTGACATCCTAGGTATCAGAGGTGTGAAAAGTTAGTGGGATTTTTGTTTGATTTCTTTTTGCTTTTGCTTTTGAACTATACCTCTCCTAATAGCTACCACCCGGCATAGTTGATGGAAGCTATGTTCCCATCTCTGGCAGGCATTGACCCAAGATGGGTCACATTCACTAGCATCTGATGTGAATGTGGGCAATCCTTTGGTCTGAAGCCTAACAAGGAGAAGGGAGAATTCCATTTAAGCTGTATTTAAATCTGGTTTAACTCATACTCCCTAGACTAATGTGTGCATTACAACAGTTATTACTTGTACTGCAGACTTTTCAGAATGCATGCATTTGGGCAAACATGCAAAATGCGTTACTCAATATAGATGCATATTTTCACAAAATGGAGTGACGCGGAGATTAAATGGAACAGTCTTAGGGCCAAATACGTGTAAAGCCAGCATGAAGCACAAACAGGCCAGTTCTGGCATCTACTTTGCCCGAGCCTTGGAAGGTTACATTTATGAACCACAAGTTTCAGTTGCGTAGACCCCAAGAATTTATTGCAGCCAACAGAGCAATCTTAAGTCCATAACTTTGCCACTGACAGTCATTTAGCTGCAATGCAGAGGATGCCCTAAGCACAGCATAGTACACCATATGAAAGGCATATTCCCTGAAGAAGTTGCTGCAGTTTCTCTGTAGTATAGGAGATGAAGGCTATATGGAGAACCCTTAATTGAGCTTGCTAAACTGAAATGAGTTTTGTTAATTGAACATCAAGAGTCAATCAAGCAGCTTGATTCCTAGGCTAACAGTGTCCTGGGTGTCACTTTTGCCAGGGAATACTTCCCCCAAAATGGTGATGGAATTTTATTTTTCTTGAAACAAAGATATTTCAGGAGCTCCATTTCAGGGGTCTTACCACTATCAGACCTTTCAGTGAACCCAAACAGACCCAAAACTATCAGGGTAGTTTCATTTTGGGGAGACAAACATAAGAAATCCAGAAGATTCAATTCAAGCAAATTTATACAGTATTGTGAACTGACCCTCTATGACAATGTTGGCAAACCTCTGGCATGGGTACCAAAGGTGGCACTTGGAGCCCTTTCTATGGGCACCCGACATCGTCCCTTCACAGCCACTTGAATTCAGATTAAATTGCTGTATTGACATTTTGTGAAAAATTAGTACGTTTTGACTTGCAGTTTGGGCACTCGGTCTCTAAATGGTTTGCCATCACTGCTCTATGAGATAATGCTGGCAGCTCTGTCTAGGGTGGTTATGTGAATCCCATTTTATTGCTATATCCCTAGTTTTCAGTGCCTTAAAGTACAAGAAGAAAAGGATCTTTAGACACTGTCGTTTTTCTCCTTTTTTGACTAATTCTAGATTTTATAGGGCCATTTATATTTATGATTTAATTATTGTATGTGTATTGCTATATGAATTTGGGTTTTTAAAAATGATTATTGTGAGGCTTTGTAAGTTTTAAGTTCTAATCTTGTAAACTGCCCAGAGTAGTGTTTGGATTAAATAGGTTGGTTGGTAAGCAAGCAAGCAAGCAAGCAAGCAAATGAGTGAACAAACAACGAATAAACAATTGATTGATTGATTTTATTATTGGACTAGCATCACTTTTATGCTTGTTTAGGGTGCATTCTATTCCACAATGTTGCTTAAAATCTGCCTTTGAAGATGCCACTTTTTTTAAAAAAGTAAAGATATACTTATTTAGCCTACCAGCTGCTGAGATATGCAGGCTCGGTAACACTAGTAGATGGGTTTTTTTGGTGCATTTTAGCCAATAGCAAGCTCAGCTTAGTCAAGTGGCCAACACACTGTGCAGTTAGACAAACCCTCGGCCCTTCTACATTAATATAAATGTCAGTTCAGCCCTCCCAGTAGATTTGTGTGAGAGCAGTGTGGGAAGTCGGAAAAAAAAGAGAACAACTTAAGACAATAATTAAAAGGGCTTGATGCGAAGACAAGAGAGAGAAAACGCTCATTCCCTGAGAACAAAACACACAGCAGGTGTTTGGGTAGCAGACAGCCAATATTAGCTGGTCTTGTGTCAGTCCAACAGTGAAATGAGGTCATGCTGCAAACCGACTCTGCCTGACAGAGAGTAAGGGCACATGAAAGATAAGGATGTACTAAAAAAACAAAGGCAGCAGTACTGTAGGAAGGGGCTGACTGCCACAACTGTGATGACTGATGAAAGCAAGGGAATGAGCGGAGGGAAAGAAAGTGGGCAAAGAAAGGAAAGAGAGGAAATGCATTGCCATATTTTTTTGCCTGAAAACTGTCTTCTTCCAGGAACTGGTGGTGTCTAATTCTGAATATTCTGAAGTGGTTTGGAATGATGGCAACAATGCCTTAACCCTTAATAGGGTCATTGAAATGGTGACAAATCTAGGCACACAAATGGACAGTCCCAGAAAGATGTGCATAAGACACAGCTTAGGAAAATTCAAAGGGTGATCCAATAGAGGAGCCAATTAGAAGTTCTCATGTCATTTCATAAGACAGGGACACTTTTTTAATTTATTAGTTTATTAGGTGACTAGAATAGCATGAGAACTATGTTCACTAAGAAATCCATGGACACATTGGCCACAATCAATAGATGTGCATATGTTTTCACTAGTACCTTTTCGGCAAGTGCTTAAACAGCTGTTCTACATCACAATTCTTTACACAGGTTTTTGTGAAACCCCTCATCCTGTTTTCCTTAACTGCACCAAGCGCAATACTCGTGACATGACACTTGTACTTTTTACAATGTGAGGCAAGTAGCAGTTAGAGCAGGCCTGCCCAAAGTCCAGCCCGGGGGCCAAATCCGGCCCGCCAGGCCATTCTGAGTGGCCCGCGGCTGGCTAGCCCACCCCTCCCTCCCCCTCCTTCACCCCATGGTTTTTTAAAAGAAAGTGGGTGGGGCTTGCAGTGGGGTGGCAGGGTTGGGGAGCAACCGGCCCCTGACACATTCTCAGCCACCAAATCTGGCCCTCCTTACAAAAAGTTTGGGTACCCCTGAATTAGAGGATCCTAATAAGGGAAGAGGCACCCCACCCCACCCCCATCCCATTTCTAGGAGGTCATGAAAGGAAAGTCAATGTTACTTAGTTGTTTGTGGCATTTTGAAAAAGGCAGATACGTGTTTGGAAATGTTCTGCCTCATGAACCCAAACTAAAAATACTGTGGCTGGTTTTGGACACTATGTACTTTGACGGGTGTGTGTGTGTGGGGGGGGATCTGGTCATCTGCCACAGACATTAAAATATTTTTGGGTTGATTTTCTCCTCTCTGCCAGATGGAGCAGCTGAGGCAGGTACAGAGGGGAGATGAGAAAGAGCAGCAAACACCCATAAGTGGCGTTGAGCATTTGGGAATGACTGTGGCAGAAACAAGACCAGCTGCAAAGCATGCTCTGTAATTGAATGGACACAGGTGTCGGCTTTCTTAAACCACAGCTAACTTCATTTCCCCAGACAAGGCAAGTTTACCTTTTATAAAATAGGTACACCATCTGCCCATGACATCGAAAATCTGGAAAGCACAAATGATCGGATACGATAAAGGTAGAAATACACAATATTTTCACAAAACAGAATTGGAAGTGGCTAAGACACAAATTGCCTCCCATCATTTACATAACTTTTTGCCCTTCTGTTGCCTCTAGTCAGACTCTGTAGGATTTAAAATCCTACAAGAACTTTATACTGTGATTTCTTTAATGTTTGTTGTTACACTTGTGTTTTTAAAATTGTTTATTTGTTCTGGATGTTATTTATTTGGTTTTGTAAACCACCTCTTTGCTAGATAGGTGGAACAAAAAACTTACCAAACCTGTTTACTAGAGTGCCTATCTTTTCAAACCACACTCTGTGTCCGGCATAAACTTGAATAATCAAGCCAAATTAAGAAATAATTTATGTTTGTTGACCCTTCTGTTTGTGAAATTAATTTAGCATTTTTTCTTGTTGTTTGACAGTATATGAAATATAGGTAAAGGGCAATCAAAAGTGAAAGTAAGATCCTATACCACCTTAATAATGACCACTATGCGGAAAAAAAAGTTAAGCTCGATGTTATTCCATAGTGGGGAACTTGTAACCTTCCATATATGCCCCACCCAGTAAGGTCAATAGCCACAGGTGATGGGAGCTGTAGAAGGAAGAAAATCTGTTGGAAGAAAACAATACAACA
Source organism: Phrynocephalus versicolor (assembly GCA_023846285.1). Classification (NCBI taxonomy): domain Eukaryota; kingdom Metazoa; phylum Chordata; class Lepidosauria; order Squamata; family Agamidae; genus Phrynocephalus; species Phrynocephalus versicolor. The sequence goes on along the minus strand of JAHTLZ010003518.1, from coordinate 1,879,904 downwards.
ACCACTAATTCTGCAGTCACTAACTGTTCTCCTAAAGGGAAGACTTAACTATACATAACAGAAGAAGGCATTCAACCATCACACACAACACTGGTTCTGCATGATAGTCAAAGTAGGAGCTTTTCTCATCTCCCACAGGTTCCACCTTAGCCTGCCTCATTTTGTGGTTGATTTCCATGCCCCAAGCATGTTCTTTCTTATAAAGGTGGGACTGCACCATAAAGCCAAATCAGAACAATTTGGTTTTGCTGCTGTTTCATTTGAAGCCTGTACTATGTTTGAAACCACAAACGGTGTTCACACGGGGGCTTTGGACTGATTTGGTAGTTCACAAGGAATGATACAAGTAGGATCACAATCCACAGCCCCACTTTTTTACTGGCTTCCTCTGGTCTTGTCTCTACCAATTCTTTCTTCCTCTGGTCCCACCTCTGTAGATCCTTTTATAGTTTGCTGTGATATTTTCTCACTAAGAGAGCTTCAGACTACTACATTTCTCAAAAACCTTTCTGTAGGAAAACAACATGAAAAGGTATGTAACAGTCTAGAACACAGAATCGCAAAAGTTTGAACAGTAATGTTGTAGAATACACCATAATTCATATGTCAGAATGATTCTATAACAGGGTCAACCACATTGCCCTTCTTATCTGCTTAGTCTTTTCCCTTACTTTCAAGTAATGCATGCCAGAATTCCTTCATTTCAGCTCACAGTTTGTCATGCCAATAGTTCAAAATCAGATGTAATTTCTGCATGTTTAAAAAGAAAGAGTAATGGATGGGAACGATAATTTTAAATGACATTTGCTGACCTTTCAGTTAAGTGATTAACAGTACTAAGTTTTTGCTTCACAACAAAAGGGCCTTTGCACAGGATCTGACAGGATTCAGGACTGGCGCCTGATTCCTCACATTAAAATCATGGTGCTTTGCTTTTGCATATCTCTCCTCCTGGGGCACAATTGCCTATGTCACTAAATTATCGTTTATACACACACTCCCTGCCTTTAAAATAACTACCACAACTATCACATGGGGAAACAGATTTTTTGAATCATTCAGTCTTGAAAAAAATTAGAAATCCGCCTAGGTGCAAAGTAGGAAAAAAAGCCACTTGGGGAACAACAAAATGTGCTAGACTGATTCAAATAAGCCTCTTTATCATGCAGTCAGTTATATATAGTCACATTCTAAGCTGGGTTTTCCAGACATAGAAACCTGCCTCAGTAATTCTTGAACATTAACCTTTGCCTGTAATAATGGGTTATTTCTACCATATCATTTGGCCCCTGTTAACACATTTCCTCTCCTGCTGATAACTCTGCGCTGATTCCCTCTAGATGGCTCATCACATTTCTCTACTGTTCTGCTACCTTAAAAGTGTCACTATCCAAATGTTGAAGAAGCAGATTTCCAATTTTCAAGGAACATTAATGTTCCTTTGCTGAAGTCCCTGACCACCTACTAGCTGTCTGGTGATTGCTCTACTTACAGTAATCAAGACTGACAGGCGCATAACACCAGGTTCTTCCAGATGCAATGAATCTCTAGCAATTAAGTCAACATAACACAAACCAACACATTTTAGTGTGTGGTAGTCAGCCACTGGAAAGTTCCCCCACCTGTTCTCAGCAGTGTTCTGCCTTGTGCAGTTTCCGTTCTTTTATTCTCAGCAACTTAGTGGAGCACGGCTCTCCCATAAATCTCACTTTAATTATTTGGGTAATAAGAAGCAGCCCTCAGAGCAAGCAGAAAGAAGTGCTCTTGAGGACAATGATGCAAAACTAGGCCATGCATCTTTCTAAAAACATTAGAGATTGGTGAACAGAAAGGAAGGCATTCTTTTAAATATAACTGTCCCTGCATCAGTACCAATGCAAAATGGGGGAGACTGCCTGAAAAGGAAAGGTTAGTGTTTTCAATGAGATGGGCACACAGCTTGGTTTAGAGGTTCATGCTGGTTCATATGCACAGCACCACAGGTGCCAAATACTCCCGTTCCCTGTCCCATGACCCACTCACCAGTTGGGGCACACTCCTCTCCTCCTCTTTGGCTGTTATACCAGACCCCAGCAGGAACACAAGTTTTCCTTTCCTGCCTCCTTGTTTAGGTGGGTGATCAGTCAAGGAGGTGGGGCAGGGGAGCCAGTGCTCCTGCTTGTGAGTGGTTGAATAGAATCCTTTTATTGGCCAAGTGTGATTGGACACACCATGAATTTGTCTTTGGTAAATATGTTCTCAATATGCATAGGAGAAATATACAAGAATCATATATTCAACGGTAGCAGCAACCCAATGCAATACAATATAACATATTATAAAAAAGATTTATTCAGCAAATTAATAGCACTTGGGAAAAAGATTTCTTTATATCTAGTTGTCCTTAGTATGCAATGCCTTAAAATATCATTCTGAGGGTAAAAGTTGAAACAATTTATGTCCACAATGTGTGGGATCTGTATATATCTTCATCAGCCTCTTTTTAGCTCATGCGGTGTACAGTTCCACAATAGACAGCAAGTTAGTAGCAATTATTTTTTCCACAGTTCTAATTATCCATTGAAGTCTGTGAATGTCTTGTTTAGTTGCAAAACTGAACCAGACAGCTATAAAGGAACAAATGATAGATTCAATAACTCATCTATAAAATTGAATCAATAGTTCTTTAGGCAGGTTAAATTTCCTAAGTTGGTGCAAAAAATAACATTCTTTGTTCTGCTTTCTTAATGACACTCCTGATATTAGATGACCATTTTAAATCTTTAAATCTTTAATACCTAAAAGCTTAAAGGACTCCACTGTTGATACTGAATTATTTGATATTGTAAGAGGTGGTTGTGTAGAGCGAGGCCTCCTAAAATCCACCACCATTTCAACAGTTTTGTATGTGTTTAATTCAAGATTGTTTTGAGTACACCAGAAAGCTACTTGTTCAATCTCTCTTCTATATGCAGATTCATCATTGTCTCAAATGAGAACAATCAGTGTAGTATCACCTGCAAACTTCACTATTTTAACAAAAGGGTCCTTTGAGATACAGTCATTGGTATATGAAGAAAAGAGAAATGGAGAAAGCACACAAGTCTGAGGGACTCCTGTGCTAATCTTGCTCCAGCTGAAGAGGAGAGGAGTGCTTGCTGACAGGTGAGGGGGTTGGGATCCAGCCAGCCAGGCAGGGGAAGGGAACATGCTGCCCCTGTGGTGCTGTGCATACAAACTGGCCCAAACCTCTGAAATGAGATTTTGGTCCATCTCTAGTTTTCATAATACAGCAATTGGCATATTCGCTTGTCTAGTTTGCAGGGGATCTCCACACAAAGTTCAAGATTTTTTAAAAATATATATATCAGAAGTTTTATTTTTTTGCTTTTTTTGCTGCCCATAGAAATCCAGCTAGGGATGCAATTCCTGGTCATAAGGTGAAATTATGGGTGAAAGCTTCTTTCTAGTCATGCAGCACTTAGAAGCACCAAAAGTTTCTCTCCCAGTGCTGCACAAGTTGGCAAATCTAACCTCCCCCCCCCCTCGACATACACACACTATGCAAAAGCAATCCCTGAGAATTGTAGGAATACACGTAGGAGTATATTCATTGGTTCTTAACATATCTGACTCTCCCATGACACCTGGTCTACTTGTGGCAGGGATGGGGTGCTTCTCTGCTCTCGCTGCTTCCAGTTCTCCCTAACCCTTCTCTCTCACATGCAACCTCACACAGTGGGTGATAACAGCTGAGAGTTGATTAGAGATCTTGAGCCTCTGTTTCTGATAAGGAGGGCTCTGACCAGCCCTGTGCTGGGAGGGGCCTCGTTTGTCTACATGGCTGGACCAGGTACTCTGGCCAGTGGCCAGGTGAGCTGATCGCTGGTCAGCTGACCTGGTGACCAAACCCCTTGTAAAGGCTGGCATTGAGGGCACCAGCCTCTTCCCCGCCCACCCTCCCCTCGAAGAGAATAACGTGTCTCATCTCTTTATTTTGGGCTGGGTGGACACAGAAGCAATCAGACATGAGCCAGAGCTTGCAGTGGGATACTGTTCCATTTGTCTTACTAAATGAGCCACCACTCACTCAGTTACCTGTCTAGATGCTCCATATGTGTTTGATACCAAATTTCACACTCAGACTTTAGGCTTTGGAAGACACAGTTAGATGTAAGTATGGGCAGAGAGTCTCCAAATGATTTTGACTTCATTTCCCCCCAAATCTTAGCCAGCATGCTCAATAGTAAGGTACTGTGGGAATGTCAAGATATCATGTTCTACCAGCACTGCAGTCACAAGCATAAACTGCTTTGAGAACTCTTCAATCACTCATGGAATAAGTATTTAGCTATTGTCTGATACTCATAATTAGGCTTTAAACATTCATTTATTCCTTTTATCCCCTGGATTTTTACTTTGCATGTTTATAATTCAGGTAGGATAAGAAGACATGGGCACCTCATGTTCTTGTGGATGTTACTTATCTAAAAGGAAAATGTTTTTTTCTCCCTTGCTCTGCCAAAGGGGTAAATCTATATTTCTAATCAAATATGAGTAGATAATAAAGTTTAGTCCAGAATTTGTTTCTTGTTG
>JAHTLZ010003518.1:1842912-1874829 GCA_023846285.1 Phrynocephalus versicolor | reverse complement strand
TTAATGATTTCTATGTGCATAAGTTAAGATGTGGAACATATCACAACAAATAGTTGCCAACTAGTGAGGCACAGGGCTCATTACTAGGTACACATCTGTTGTGCAATTAAGTACATGTCTTGAAATGTAGCTGGTGGTCATAACTTAATCAATTTGCCATCGGGATTAAGGAAAAACCTGCCTGAAAAGAAAGCTCTTTGCCTGCCTGCAGAAGGTCAGCAGAGATGGGGCCTTCCCATTGGAGGAAATTCCAGAGTTGGGGAGTAGCAACAAAGAAGGAGCTCTCCCAGGTGCCCACCAAACACACCAGTGAGGATGTGGAATTGAGAGATAGGCTTCCCCAATATAGTAAATGTATAGCCTGGGTAGGCTCATAGGGGGAGATGTACAGTGGACCCTTGTACAACAAACAGCTTGTATAACATAAAATTTGTACAACATAAAAATTCCTGAGATAGGGGAAATTTGCTTAACATAATCACCAAATGGGAGAATCCGTACAACATAAAAATGGGATCACTCCGTTTTCAATGCATTCATATGAGAATTTGTATAAAGGAAAATTTGCTTAACATAATTTCATTTGGAACGAATTAATTTCTTTATACAAGGTACCACTGTAGTAATTTAGATAGCTTGGACCCAATCCATTTAGGGGTTTATAAGCTAAAACCAGCACTTTGAATTGTACTCAGAAACTGACTGGTAGCCAGTGAGGCTCCTGCAGCAGGGGAGTTATATGTTCACTGTAGCCAGCCCCAGTTAACAATCTGGCTGTGGCATTTTGGACCCTCTGAAGCATCTGAACTAGTTCCAAAGGCCACTCCACATACAGTGCATTACAATAATCCAGCTAGGATGTAATTAGACCATGTGTCACCATGGAGAAGTCAGCCCTCTCAAGAAACAGGTAGATATGGCACACTAGTTTCAACTCTGTAAAGACACTCCTGGCCACCACTAAAACCTAAACATCCAGGCTGATTCGCCCTCATCCAGTCCATTACTGGTATCTGACACTGATTTAGAACCAAGACAGCTTCCTCAGAGTTAGTTGGAGAGATACAGTTGTGTGTCACCAGTACACAGCTCCAAAGCTCTGGACAACATCTCCCAGCAATTTCAGAACCCTGAGCCTCACTACAGGCCAATGGCCAGGGTGTCGAACAAGAATCCCACAGCACCACCCTTTGAGTTCTCTCTTCCAGGAAGGACCAAAGCCAGCATAAAACATTGCCTCCAAGTCCCATCCTGGAGACATGGCCCAGAAGGACATCATGACCAACGATATCAAAAGCTACTGAAAGGTCCTGCAAAACTTACAGGAACATACTCCCCTTGTCCAGTTTCTGGCACAGATTGTTCACCAAGGTGACCAAAACCATCTCAGTTCCATAACCAGGCATTAAACCAGATTGAAATGGATCAAGATAATCCATCTCATCCAGGAACCTCAGGAGCTGGGAAGCCACAACCCACTCCTGCACCTTGCCCAATGTGATATTAAAGACTGGACAGTAGTTATCCAGTACTGTGGGGTTCAAGAAGGATTTTTTTCAAAAAAGGGTCTTACTTTAAGAAAGCATTCCACGCAAAAATCAAGGAAAATAAAACAAAAAAGACAAAAAAAAACACGTGGCACCTTAAAGACTAACTTTCATATTTTAATGTAACATTTCGCAGACACTGTCACTTCTTCAGACATATAGCAACAGAATGAGGTGTGCAATATAATATGTATGGAATATAAATTTCATACCAAATATTCATTGGCTGTTGTGTGCATGTATATTTGCATGTAAGCTAAAGAGACAGAAACCAGATCTGGGTGGATAGGGGGAAGAGGGAGAGGGAGAGGGAGGTTCATTTGAGGTTATGGGAGTGGAAAAATAGCATTGGTGTAGTTTTAGGGCCCTGTAGTAAAAATTCCTCAGAGGCCAAAACAGACACCAGAACAGGGTAAGGGGAGTGGAAGACAAGGGGGAAGTGAGAGAATGGGAAAGTTTAGAATAGAATTTTTACCTTAGAGTCTTTTGGTGCGTGATAAACTTCCATGGGGAAAAAACCCCCAGCATCAATACAGGATTATTACATTTGATAATTACTCAAGAAACCTTGACTTATGTTCAATCCATTGTTGTGTGTGTCCATCATGCATATGAATTTTATCTCAGCTGTTTCTCTTTGAATTCTTGATTTGTAATGATTCTGTTCCAAAATGGTGACCTTCAAATCTTCCAAGGAGTGTCCTGGAAGATTTAAATGGTTTGAGACAGGTTTCTGTGTATTGTGGTTTCTCATGTCAAACTTTTGTCCATTGATCCGTTTTCGTAGACACTGTCCTGTTTGGCCAAAGCAGGGATTCTACATTGAGGTGGAAAAGTGATGGGAAGCCTAATTCAGGCTAATTAAGATGGAGATAGAAGGGGTTCTGAAGAACAAAGGCAAAATGTCTCTCTGGCTTCTCCCAGAGTATTAGTATTTATTATATTTATACCCCACCCATCTGGCTGTCTGGAGAGTCGAAGAAAGAAATGTGAGAAGGAAATTATACCACCATCCCTAACAATAAAAGTCTATGAGAGGTCAACATAGCTAAGAGTAGGTAAAAGACTATTTAGAAAACTGGAGGAGATTTTTCACTCTCTCTTCTTACTCTTCCCCCTGCAAAGAAGTGCATTTTCTTCCACATAAACTGAGTTTATAAACAAATGTGAGGGTGAAGTGAACCAGGAGTTGTAATCCACTGTAATCTGGTGTTAGCTCTAGCCCTCTCTTCAGTCTGAAGTGCCTCAAGTCTGTATGTTAAGTGTGTTGCAGGATGGCTGGTCTCTTTTGGTCTGTTTGAATCCTTGATTTTTCTAGCTGATAAAATTACCTTCGCTTTCTATAGTTTCTCCTGTGCCTGGTGTCCATGCATGGTATTTAGCAAACTTAAATTGTAAGACTCTGTTTTAAGAACTAACCCATGTTTATGGCATAATTGAAGGGGAAAGCACGCTTTAATTAATATTAACAATTGAAAGAAGATTAGAGCAAAAATCCCCTATTAGCAGTTCCTCTAATCCACCTATAATTGTGTACCAAGCTATCAAGGAAGCACTTAAAATCTTTAAAAGCTTCAGTAAGAGCCAGAAGGCAGTTGTCTGCCAAGGCATCTCAGAGGAATTGATGGGGATTCCGTCAACTTGCCAACCATTATTTCTTCTTTCCACATAACACATACAGTAATTTGGCATTTTCTTTCCCAAATTATAATGTCCTTTAAAGTACCAATTGTAATGCAAAAGCAAAATGAAGCCACACTGTGTGTTTCATTTGCTTAAAGTAGCACTTGCTATTGGATTGACGATGCCTTGGCATACAAGGTTCCAGAATAGGTGGGGATTTCTGCAGCTAATGGAGATTCTCTTTTTCACTTTGTTTCCCACATGTGGATAGTTATGAAGGGGTGATTTTCACATCCTGTGTTCCTTATCATGTTTATTTTACTGATGCTCAAATAGAAATTCTCTGCCTCCAAGTTACCATTGCACCACTTTTTGCTGAAGGTTAGAAACAGTGAAATTGTGAAGCAAACTAATTGCTTCCATTCATTTTTGACAACATGCTTAAATTACCTGAAGAATTGCCATAGCTGAATAAACCCACCTTAGAGTTTATGATTGCTTCCTTCCCAAAGACTGTCTCAGATGCCAGCCTCGACTGAAACAGGGCACTGAAAAGCATCACTTAATTAAAGGACCACCTGAAAAGGTAGTGTAAAATGCTGATGAATCAACTAATCACTTGTAAGCAAATCAAAGCAATGTGAAATGAAGTGTGATACATAAGGAGTATTTAAAAATTATTTTAATTGGGTAGGGAATAAACAGTGAAGGACGATAGTGGCAGTTATTCAGAAACATTGAAGAAAGGACTGGTTTGTTTTCCATAGCTTCAGAGACTAGGACACGGGGCAATGGTTTCAAACTACAAGAAAGGGATTCAATTTAAACATTAGGAAGAATTTCATGATAGTTAGAGCTGTTCAGCAATGGAATATGCTGCCACGGAGGGTGGTGGAGTCTCCTTTGGAAGTTTTTAAGAGGATGCTGGATGGTCATCTGTCGAGAGTCTTGTGATGGGGGTTCCTGCATGGCCGGAGGTTGGACTAGATGGCCCTTGAGGTCTCTTCCAACTCTACGATTCTATTATTCTATTAACCTCCATTCTAGTTTTGCATCTGTAGTCTAAATGGAACCAAGAGTATGGATGGGTACAATTATCATGGATGATGATCATCATGTATGCACAATTTTTAAAAGCCCATGCATGTGATTTGCCACCTCCTCCATTATCTACTGACAGTACTGTATATGTGTATATTTTTGTCCATTTTTGCTAATGCTGACTATTTGGAGCCTTCACAGTTTTGATAGCTGTGATAGTGCACGTATTGGAGTACAGATGTCATAGAGTTATTTATTGCTTCTGGGGTCACAGAAGCTGCAGTTTAATACAGTCTTTCAGAAAGCAAGTCTCATGGATCTCAAAGAACTTACTTTTGAACAGACATGCGTATGGTTGAGCTGCATTTTGCATAAGTACCAATGGAGATAATAGCCAACATTGGATAGTCCAATTTCATATTATTGAAGGGGATTCTGAATCTGTGATCATTTGTTTGGGCCCCAAAAATGCATGCTGATAACTTGGCTCTAAAACAGTGCCTTGTGAAAAGGATTCCCTAGGAGCGAATTATATATGTGTATAATTTTGAGGAAGAACCTACTGTTCCAAGCCCACAGATCCTGGACCAAAGCATCCAGCCTGCTTCTCTGCTCCTACCTTGTCAGCAGCTCAGAGGGGAAGAAGCAGGCTATAGTCTCTCCCCAACACCACCACCTTCCTCCTTTTCTGCTGCTGCTTATGGGAAGGAGATTGACCCGAGCTGGTTCAGGATCTGTCTTCCCCTTCTTCTGGTTCTGCTTTTCCCATGGTCTCCCAGAGAACTTCCCCTCTCTGGCCTGCCTGCCAGGAGAACAGCCTCAAAAAAAATCACAAGACAGCTGCCTTTAACATCATTCACTGCAGTTCACTTAATGAACTTGTAGGAACAGAATTCTGTTGTTGAGTGAGGAGTGCCTGTATAATAAGCAAACAATTGCTCTATGGTTTCAGATAATCTAAAGAGACACGTGAAATCAATGGACTGTATCTAAATGATATCTCTCCAAAAACTGAAGGCCCCAAAACATGTCACAATACCCCTCTTTTGGTAGTGGGCTCACCATGCTTCAAATCAGTTAAAAATGCCCACTTACATACAACTACGCACAGGTTGGTTGTTGTTGTTGTTTTGTCAGAAAGCAAGGTGTTTTTAAAACACCAGTTGATGGTTATTTATTTTAAATTGATTCTGGCCCTGCTTGTTTTGACATGTGCAAACACCTGTGTTGGAGTAAATAGTATATATGGGGGTTTGCGGGGTTTGCAGGAACTAGTACCAATTACAAGGGGTTTTGGATACTGCCACCTCCATAGCAGCACTAAAACTAACAATTCCTGCTTCTCCCAATTTCCTCTGGTGCACTGGTGAAGGGAGCCCAGGAAACTGCACCACCACCACCAACATAGAGTACAGGTAGCTTCATGTCTTCCTGGGAACCTGCTCTTCTCTCCTCGAATTGATGCCACTTTTTGGAAACTCCCTTTCCTGAAACTTTGGAATGGACCCTCCCTCTTTGCTTTGGGGAATTCCGAATGGTTGGATAAAACAGGCTTCAATGAGAATCTATACTCTGACATAAAACCATATGATGTTATATGCATTTTAAAAAAAAGCTGAACTAGCTACCAATTTAAGTCAGCAATGTAGTCTCACACCAAACTGGCACAGAATTCTGCAGGAAAATGAAGGAGGTGATCTCAAGCAATTCTCCTATGCTTTCCCAAAGTGTCCCTCAACCACAACATGGAAGATATGAGGATTCTTTAACATTCCCTCTTCCCTTCTTTCAGAATAAATGTCTACTGAGCTAGAGAACCCTCTTTTAGCAGAGGAGACCAACTGGATGCACCCTACTGTGTGTGATAGGCTATGGCAGGCCTGCCAAACAGGTAGACTGCGGTCTACTAGCAGCCTGTGAAGGGTTCAAAAGTAGCCCACCAGCCATCAATAAAAAATGTGAGGGGATAAGTTCTCCACCCCTCCCTCCCCCATCCCAAGGACCACCACTGCCCCAGCAAAGTTCTGGGTCTGCCAGCCCACTGTCTCAGTCGAGCGGGGCAGTTCAAGGGCCATGGCGCATTGAAATCTATTCCCTCCAGAACAGATTAATTGGTTTTCAATGCATTTATGTGGGAAACCACTGCTCTACTTACATTTTTTTTTACTTATGAGCATGTGCTCAGAAAGGATAAAATTCATAAGTATTGGTTTTAGTGTAATAGCCCTCAGGCACTTTGGGCCAGAAAAAGTAGACCTTGGCCTGTTCTAAATTGAACAGCCCTGCGCTATGGAAACGTTTGAAAATAATTTGCTTTTGTTTACAAATGAATGTGGACTATGTTGCTGCAAATGCATAGTGGGGAGATAGAGGAAACTCAACAGAGGGCTGCCATTTTCAGCATAAACCTCATGTCGAATATAATTCACCATAAGATTTGTTGTTTTTACATGTAAAATACTCTTCATTTGCAAATGTTCTACATGCTTCACCATTGACATTGTCTGTAGTGGATCACAATATTAATACTGTCATTCAGGGTGGTTTACAATAATACCATTGTTTAACATAATGGATTAGGCAGATGAAATTAAATTTAAATGCAGAAAACAATTTCAACTGAAATTAAAAACACATCAAGACGCAAATGTCTATAAGACATTGGCATTGGTCACTGGCAGGAATCTAACTGTTAAGGGATTCCAGAACAAAGAAGACAATGAAGTGCTTTCTGGATCAAGTCTGATCTAGACGACAAAATAACAAAGCCAAGCTATCATGCTTCAGACAAAGACTCACTGGAAAAGGACAATGATACTAGGAAAAGTTGAAGCCAGGGGAAAAAGAAGTTTTTATTTAGAATATTCATATGGGCAGTTCCTAGTGCCCAGCTACAAATCCACTGTCTGTTTATGAGTTTGTGGTGTTTACATGCCTAAGAAAATAAGTTAGTCTTTGCCTGATGCTAAAAACCTAAGGCTGATATGCAGACTGGTCCCAGGCAAACCAGAGAAACAGAACACTTCAGTTTCTAGTCCATAGAACCTGCCCAGAAAGACCTCCCCCCCCCCCAAAAAAAGAGGCTAATTGTTCAAGGCAACCAAGCTAAGGACTGGCATGAAATTAGAGTGAAATGTATGCAGCTGATTATAATTTAGATTTGAGTCCTACTTTGCTTACTCTATTAATTCTGTATTCTGCCTCTTTCCTAAAACATATCAAAGTATAACATAAAGTACAATGGAACATAAATGTAGAAATTTTATAGCACTAAATTGCTGGGAAAGACATACCACAGCACCACATTGGTTCAATACTGGCAATCATACACACTAAAAACTGAACAAAAACAAAACTGTTTTTATGGTAATAGCAACAACAATATCCGGAATTTGAGTCATAACAACTGGACTGCCTTTCTTATGAGATAGAAACATTTTTTTCTTATTCTTTCAAGGAGCTTTGTCAATACAAGGGAAGCTGGTGTGAGACTTTCAGTTTATAGTTCACCTTGGTTTCACAGCACCCTGGTGGTCCAGTTGGTATGACTTAACTCCCCGATAATCTCACCTGGATGACTGAGAATCTTCACAAAGATGACGACAACAGCAGCAGCAGCATAGCTCCTGCCAGGGACCCCAAAAGGTGTGCTTAGACATGGATAAGGGTCAGGCTGATTTGTGACTGCCAGAACATCATATGGTCACTGGAACATGGAACAAAGCACTCATTTCCCAAAGTAGTCCAAAGTGCGAGATCAAGTGCCACCAAAGAGAGAGAGAGAGAGAGAGAGAGAGAGAGAGAGAGAGAGAGAGAGAGAGAGAGATTCATTTCAAACAATTGGGAGTTATCAGCAGCCCTGGGTCTTTGTAGCAAGGAGTACTGCATAATTGATCTTGGATGGAGGCAACACAAATAGACTTGTATTTGAGTATGCCTTGCTTATTCTGCCTGATACTTCTGTGTTCAGAGTAAATTTGCAGGAGGAATACAAAAAACACACAGCTACGCCTTAGTGCCAGATTGTGCCAAGGAGGTTTCTGAGCAATGACTGTGAACGGAGCAACTCAGCAGGTTTTAAAAATTGAATTATGTGGCTTACCTGTTATTTCAGTGACTAGGGGGATGCCCCAGCCATCAGTAGCAAATTGGTTTTATTGAACATTGTGAGAAAGCTATCAAAAGGCAGCCTGATAACAGTGCCTCTTCTGGGCTCTTCAGTCCTTGAGACAATTAACTATGTTATTTATTCACACAATTGCAGCCTTTAGGATTCCTCTGTATTGAGCAAAGTGCAAATGTCTCCTGTCCATCAACAGTGATATCACTTTAGCAAGTGGTAAAAGATGTTTCGAGAATGGAAACACTAGACCAAGGAACTGAGCAGTGCCTCCTTGGCTTGGTAGCATTTGCAGGGCTCTGGAAAATTAAATAGTGACAAGACTGCCTAGTTCTTATGTTATGTTCTTATTTGAAAACCAAATTTTAGACACGCGAAGAATCCTTTGGGACTGCAATTATCTGTGATCTCAAAATGTGGGATGCACCAAATTCATGGTAATGTTGCTCTCTTGTACCACATGGGCATATAGACAAAGACCCTCTTATCTGTGGGACCAGTATCTGATGATTCACTTATTCAGTGTCTGACACTATTAAAAATTTAAAAGAAAAATCATAGAAAAACTATTTCTAAAGATGGTGGTTCCAGAACCAGCCACAAGAGGAAGGCAGAGACCATTTTATATATAGTGCTTGCTAGAGAACAATGTCATTACCAAAACTGGCCACTAGGTCATGCTGTGTATATTGTTCACTATTAAAATGGTGTTCACTATCATCTGTTTCACAGCATCTGGAGGAGGGACTATCTACAGATATACTTTAATGTACCGTACTGTCCACTGGAGACATAACCTGCCAAATGAAAACTATCCTAAATGTATGATTTGCTTTTGTAGGATTCCTTCCTTCCTTCCTGGGGTGGGGCTAAGGTCATTTAATTGATTCAGTTTTAAGATATATTAATCTTATACTGTAGGCATGGGGTCGACAGAAGGGGGGAAACAGTGGCCCCAAGGCCAGTGTAGTCTCGAGCAATCCCAAACTCAGTGTCCTGGGAAATCCTGGTTGTTGTTTTATAGCTTTGCCACCCCTTCTCCAGCCTAAAATAGGGCAGAGAGCGAACACAGCAAAAATGCCCTCCAGTCGTAGAAGGTGCAAGGAATTAAAAAAAGAGTAAAAATCAGATGGGTTCTGTAGGGGATCTCTTAAACTTGTCCATTGTACACCTCTGGTGTACTAGGACAGGGGAATGAGTATTACAGTCCAACATTGTGAGGGAAAATGGGTTAAGGAAAGGGCTTGTAAGAAGGACACACAGCCTTAAATGTATCTACGTCTACACCAATGCGCAGAGCATGGAAAACAAACAGGGGGAGCTGGAACTCATAATACAGCAAAATAAGTACTATACAATTGGCATCACTGAAACCTGGTGGGATGAGACTTATGATTGGAATGTAGTCATTGGAAGGTATAACCTGTTTCAGAGGAACAGGTCTAGTAAAAAAGGAGGAGGAGTAGCCTTATATATTAAGGAAGTTTACGCTGCTGAAGACATCCAGGATATACAACTAAGAAGTCAGGTTGAGAGCATTTGGGTGAGAATTAAGGGGGAGAATAATGGCAGGGATGTCACTGGGGGGTATATTATAGACCCCCAAACCAGCCAGAGGAGTTGGATGATGCCTTCTGTGAGCAGGTGGCCACAAAGTCAAAAGGGAGGGATGTATGTAGTACTAATGGGGGATTTTAACTATCCTGATATATGTTGGCAGTCTAACTCAGCTAAGAATGCAAGATCCAATAAATTCCTTAATGGCCTTGCAGACAATTTCATGGCCCAGAAGTTAGAGGAGGCAAGAGGATGAACAGCTATTTTAACCAATAGGGAGGACCTTATAAATGGAGTCACAGTGCTGGGATCTTTAGGTAGAAGTGACCATGCTCTTTTGGAATTTGTTATACAGTGGGGAGGGTAAGCTAAGTATTGTCAAACAAGCATCCTGGATGTTAAGAATGCCAAGTTTTGTAAACCCAGGGAATTATTGTCTGTAATCCCATGACCAAGGCACTGAAAGTGAAGGGAGTCCAATATGGATGGGAATTCCTAAAAAGTGAGATAGTAAAAGAACAATCTAAAATGGTTCCAACAAGAAAAAAATGAGAGATGTCTAAGGAAACCACAATGGTGTACTAAAGAACTTTCAAGTCAGTTAATTTTTTTAAAAAAAAATGTACAGGAAATGGAAAAATGGGGAATGCACCAAAAATGGGGAATGCACCAAACAAATAGCCAGTATATGCAGGGGATGGTAAAAAAAAAAAAGCTAAAGAACAGAAGGAACTTAGCTTTGACAGAGAGATTAAAGATAGTAAGAAGGGCTTTTTAAAGTTATGTCCGTAGCAAAAGGAAAAATAAGGAAATGATTGGGTGTCTGCATGGCTTTTGTTGTTCAGTTGTTCAGTCGTGTCTGACTCTTCATGACCCCCAGAGCTAGCCAGGCTTTCCTGTCTTCCACTGCCTCCCGGAGTTTGGTCAAATCCATATTGATTGCATCAATGACACCATCCAACCACCTCATTCTTTGCCATCCTGTTTTACTTTTGCCTTCAGTCTTTTCCAACATCAGGGACTTTTCCAAGGACTCCTCTCTCCTCATGAGGTGGACAAAGTACTGGAACCTCAGCTTCAAAATCTGTCCTTCCAGTGAACATTTGGGGTTGATTTCTTTCAGGGTGGATAGGTTTTATCTCCTTGCAGTCCAGGGGACTCTCAAGACTCTCCTCCAGCCCCACAGCTCAAGTCTGCATGGCAAAGATAGCCAATTACTAACAGGAGACAGGGACAAGGCAGAACTACTCAACACTTTCTTTTTTAATTTTTTAATTTGAATTTTATTAAAAATTTAAACAAAACATATATCCTCCACAGCACCTTGTGCTTAATTTATCCTCCACTCTCAGGATTATATAACAATATACTTTATTATAACATGTAACATTTCATTCCCTACAATTACATAGTTTATCATATAAAAAACTGAATTGATTCTTCAGATGGAAAATAACCCTTATATTTTAGAAATACATGATTCAGAAATTTATGCCAAGCTTGATTAAAAACATTCTCTTTTAACATCCGTTTTCTGACTTTCAATTCACAGGTCAGTTTATCATTGATAGCTAAACTCCACATTTTATCATACCATTCCTCTGGACTCAATTTCTTATTAACTTTCCAATTTTTTGCCATTATTAATCTTGCAGATGTTACCATAATTATAATCAAACCCTTTACCCCTTATTCTATTTCACAATTTTAACCATGTTTTGTAATTCTATCTTTGGACATCTTTCTATATTAATCCCTATAATTTCTTTTATTTCATCAAAAACTATTATCCATTCCTTTTGTTTTGTTTATCTTCTCAGGACCAGCACTTACACTTCCAACACTATGATTTTACCTCCTTATTTATTGCATGCAGTTTTACTGATGCCCTTCAAATCAGTGTTAATAATTAATTTATTTAGTGTTGTTTACCCCAATTTCATTTCATTTTTGGAAGTTTTGTCTTATTTTTAATTTTATTCATAACCATATTAAAGTCTCCAGCCATAATAACATAGCCTAAACGAATTTTATTCATCTCTTCTAACACTGTAATAAAAAAAAATTCCTGGCTCTCATTTGGTACTAGAGATGGGCATGAAATGAACAATTTTTCATTTCTGTTTTCGTTTTTTGTTTCATTTTGTAACGAAATGACAAACAAATTTTGTCTCTAAAATGAAACAAAACGAACAGAAACACCAGAAATTTTGTCGTACGTTTCATTTCCGTTACTGCAATATGAGTGAATTGCTTAAAATCCTTAAAAAATCACAAAAAAATGAAATAAATGGTAATGAAATGGTAATGAAATGAACGAAAACAAAAATGAGTTTTTTGCAAAAATTCTCAAAAAACGGAAACGGACCGAAACGGACCCTCCAAACGACAAACGACAAACGAAATGCCATTTTTAAATTTGTTCCCATCTCTATTTGGTACATATACATTCACTGTAGTACATTCTTCTCCATTAAGTGTTCCTTGTAACATTATGTATCTACCTTCTTGGTCTTTTTTTTAAACTAAATTTGCTTTAAACTCACAATTCTTTGATATTAATGTGGCCACTCCTCTACATTTTGAATTCCCAAATGATTTTTCATAAATATCAGTCCAATTACCTTTACATTCATTTTCTCCCTCTCTTTTTTATTTGTTTCTTGTAGAAACACTACAAACATCCTTTGTTTATCATCCTGTGAACTTTGCCTCTTTTCAGTTTAGAGTCCAGGTCTTTCAAATTCCATGTTGTCATTTTTATATTTTAACCACATTCCTTTGACATTCCAGCTTCTATAATCCTGACCCCACAGGCGCACAATAAATAATCCATAAACCTAACTTTGATGTAACAAAAGATTGACACCACCCTGCTGAATCCTCAACTCTAACCCACCTTCTACAACCCACATCTGTCTGCCTGCTCCATTTTCCCACTATCTAATCTTCTACATGCTTAACATCAATGGATTCACATTCATCTTCTGGGTCAGTTTCTGAATCTTAACATATTTATTTATTACATCAGTTCTAAGTAGAAATAAAACATTATTCATCAAAAGGGTGATCGTAAATGGGTTCTCCTCAGTATGTAGAGGGCTGACCAGTGGGGTGCCCCAAGGTTCTGTTCTGGGTCCGTTGCTATCCAACATCTTTATTAATCATTTGGATGAGGGAGTAGAAAGTAGACTGATTACATTTGCAGATGATACCAAAATGGGAGGGATGGCTAATTCCCTAGAGGATATAATAAAAATCCAAAATGATCTTGACATATTAGAGTGCTGGGCCAAAGCAAATAGGATGAGTTTCAACAGAGATAAATGTAGGGTCCTGCATCTAAGGAGAAAAATGAATTGCATAGATATAGGGAGACACCTGGTTGTAAAACAGTACCTGTGAAAGGGATCTGGGAGTCTGGATTGAACATGAGTCAGCAGTGTGATGCAGTGGCCAAGAAAGCCAACACAATTCTTGATTGCATCAACAGAAGCATAGTTTCTAGAACAAGGGAGGTGATAGTACCACTCTATTCTGCTCTGTTCAGACTCCACCTGGAGTACTGTGTACAGATCCATGCTCCTCAATTTAAAAAGGATGTTGACAACCTCAAGCAGGTCCAGAGGAGGGTGACCAAGATGGTTAAAGGTCTGGAACATATGTCGTACGAGGAGCAGCTTAGGGAGCTGGGAATGTTTAGTCTTACAAAAAGGTTGAGAGGGGGATGTGATAGCCATGTTTAAATATTTGAAAGGATGTCATATTGAAGAGGGTCTGGCTTGTTTTCCATGGCTTCAGAGAATAGGACTCAGAGCAATGGTTTCAAACTACAGAAAAAGAGATTCCATTTGAACATTAGGAAGAATTTCATGATGGTTAGAGCTGTTCAGCAGTGGAACAGCTCTAACGGAGGGTGGTGGAGTCTCCATCTTTGAAGATTTTTAAGCAGAGGCTGGATGGCCATCTGTCAGGGGTACTTTGATGGGCATTCCTGCATGGCAGGGGGTTGGGCGACATGGCCCTTGTGGTCTCTTCCAACTCTATGATTCTATGATTCTGTGACTCCATCCTCCACTGTCTGACCTCATTTCTTTGGTCAGAATTTTTGTATGGGAGCCCATCAGCATGGACATGAACTGCACGATCTTTAACACTGGCTGACTGTGGGAAGCATGTTCCGTTTCTGACACTAACCTTATAAGAGAGTTTTCCCCATGCCTCAGTCTTTGAGACTACCCCTTCTTTTGTTGGCCACTTTTACTCCCTCTTCCATTATTTCTTCTCCAAAGACAGATGTTGGCACACACCTTCTCTCTCTGATACTTATGTCAAAAGTCCTTTTGACTTATCACTTGATTATTGAGGCCATGGTCTCTTTAAATCACCACAAGAATAAATGTGGTTTCTTTAATAATCTTCATGCATTGCCTCTCTTTGCGACCAATCTTTGTGAGTGCATTTGCTCTTTACTCAGGTGCATCTAATACCATTCACATAGCCAAGTCTCAAGTACTGGATTCAGCTTGAATAGTACTAACAAGGTCTTACTAAAATAACGGAGTTAGGTTTCAAGTTTCATTCAGCACAATCCTTGACTCGATCACTTCTCTCCCTGCGCAGTCTCTCTCAGCCTGTTCTCTCAAACAACGGATTCCAAGATCACCTTCTCCTTGATCGCTTTACGTCAGAACAAACCTCACCAACACTCTGCTCCACTAGTTTGTTCCAACCAAGGTGAACTATTCATACCAACCCATCTCTCACCACTCCATTCATATACTTACCGCACAATAAAACACTACACTTAAATAGAACCTGATATCGCAGAAAAGAGGAGAGGTAGCTCTGCATTATGCATGTAACAGAACAATAACATGACCCGCAAACAAAAAAATTGTTTCCATTAACCAAAGAAGCATCCAAACTGATTTTCCCCCTTTCCAAGGGTGACTGGGCCAATCTCTCTGTATTTTGTCCTGCACTAAATATTCCGAATCCCTTTAACATGTGGTTAGAGTCTAGTTGATGCGGACCACAAGCCTGAATGGTTGGGGCCTGCTGCTACAATCACAACCCCCTTTCATAAACAAACAAAATGAATTCAAATTATGTCTGAGGAAGAAAGACATAAGTGTGGGGCCCCAGGTATCAAAGGGATGATGGAGGCTCCATGACTCAATCAGTCTAGGTCCTCCTGACTGCAGCTAGTCTCCCAGTGGTTTCCAAAACTTGAAAGGGGCTTGTCGAATGTTGCTGTGTGTATTCTTCCAAATTATTTTATTCCAGTTCCTAGCAACTTCCAGGGGAACACTTCCAAGACACAAGTGAAAATGTATGTGTATATGTGCACATGTGCATGTGTACCTGTGTAAGAGACAGGCAGAGAGAGAGAGAGCATGCTTGCCTGCCTCCCTGCTTGTATGCAAGAGTTAAAACATACATGTAATAGATAGTTGATGCATATATGAGCTTTACAGCTGGCCTGTAGTAAATATAAATAAACAACCATTGAATTAAAAAAAACCTAACAAATACAAAACCCATTGTCATGTATTTCCTTTATTATAATGCAACCAGACAAACTGAACTTGGAACATAGCGTTATTATAACGTAGTTGGGTGCTTTGAGAAATGCTAATTGTAACATAAATATAGCAAACATTTGGGTCTTTACTAGAAGGTAGTGGGTGGTAGGGATTCCTGATAAACTAAAAGCTATATCCCAAGTTACATCCTTGGGATATGGCATTAATTCCAGTCTTCTCCTGTGGCCTATATTTCTGTTAAACTGCTAGAAGCAAATTGGAAAAGAAATGTTTACTAGACAATTAAATGGCTCGTATTAAATTTAAAGGCTTTCAGGAGAAAAATAAATTAATAAATGGAGGCTATTACAGGTGCCTTATCTTTTCAGACAATAAATGCTGATTTGATTTACTTTTTCTTCTATTTATTAAGAGGAGCTGTAACAAGACAAAAAGTAAATTATTACCTTCTTTCATACAAATGGCTTACGAGCATAATCACTAAGCAGTAGGCAGGCACGTGTCTCTTTATACAGAATGCTAATTTGATTTAGCCAATTTCTGTGTCAAAGACTTCTGGGAGGTTGCAAACTGCTTTATAATAAATACAATGTTTGATTAAATTAAGGTTACGATTTAACATTGTGCAGTTATTTGCATCTCATGCACAGAGACATTCTAGGCTTCCCTACAGACCGAGACAGGAGGAAGTGAGCCTTCTTTTCTGAGCGGCTTCTCTCCTCTCTGTGTGCCTGCTCTCCTAACAGTCTCCCCCCACATCACATGCCTTGCAGTGGTGACAGCACTGTTGTCTGTCTCTCTACCCTCCTCGATCTGAAACAATAGCCAGTGCTATTTTAAAGAGGGTAGCCAAGTAGCTATGTAAGATGGGACAAGAGAGAAATGAAGAGAGAGGGAGGCATGGGGGGCATGGAGGTAGGGTAGGAAATTATGTGAAGGGAGACAAGGGAGGAAGAAGAAAGAGAGATGGGAGGCACAGTGATGGGGCGAGAGATACAAGGAAGGTATGGTGGCTCAAGGTGAGACAAGGGGGAGGAGACTCGTCATCAGTTGCGTCAGTGGAGCACTTTGATATAGGTGAGTCAAGAGACAGGAAAGGAAGAAAGTGGGTGAGGGAGAAGGAGGGAAGTAGTTGTGTGTGATGCTTAAAACAGAGCAGTTATGACATTCCAATGCTGAATGCTGAATTCAGAGGCCAATTTTTGTGCTTAGAATCATAAAGTGCTTTTTGTGATTAAAATAATAAAGTCATAGAGTTGGAAGAGACCTCAAGGGCCATCCAGGCCAACTCTCTGCCATGCAGGAACCCCCATCACAGTATTCCCAACCAATGGCCATCCAGACTCTGCTTAAAAAACCCCAAAGAAGGAGACTCCATCATCCTCTGTGGCAGCATATTCGACTGCCGAACAACTCTAACCACCATGAAGTTCTTCCTAATGTTCAGATGCTTGCATGATGAGGTGGTGAATGCTAAGAAACTTGGAGGTGAAAGCACCACAATTTGTTGCTTTTGGCAGCCTACCATCTGAGGTATCCCCCATTTGACACATTCACCTGATTCTGATTGTAAAAACTGTTTAAAAAAAGATTAAGTTGTCAAACTTGTCAATGTTGAATTCCAAGCAGGGATGACTTTTCTGTGAAGACCTTTAAAGCAATGAATGATTCAGACATCCAGAAGTCTTTATTAAATGTTTTTATATTATATCTGTTAAGTTATAATTTCAATGAATGATATACATCTATTGCTTATTTTTATAATATTGTGATGTTTATGTAATAATTTAAACTCCAGAGGGATCTCTTGACACTGGCGGAGTGGGCAAACCAGTGGCATATGAGCTTCAACATTAGCAAGTGCAGAGTGATGCATGTTGGGGCAAAAGCCCCAATTACATTTATAAACTGATGGGGTCAGAAATCTCTGCAACAAACCAGGAAAGGGACCTTGGTGTCCTGGTGGACAGCTCAATGAAGGTGTCAACCCAGTGTGCTGCAGCAGTGAAAAAAGCAAACACAATGCTAGGGAAGGGATCATTAGGAAGGGTATAGAAAATAAGGCAGCAAGTGTCATTCCGCCTCTTTATAAATCTATGGTGAGGCCCCATCTGGAGTACTGTGTACAGTTCTGGTCACCATACCTCCAGAAGGATATTATGGAAATGGAAAAAAGTGCAGAGGAGGACAACCAAAATGATTAGGGGATTGGAACACATTCCTTACCATCTGAGGCTGCAATGGCTAGGCCAGTGCCGGGGAACCTAAGGCACGGGAGCCCTTTCTTTGGGCACCCGACATCGCCCCTTCACAGCCATCTGTATTCAGGTTAAATTGTTGCATTGGCACTTTGCGAAAAAAAATTAGTGGGTTTTTAATCGGAGTTTGGGCACTCGGTCTCTAAAAGGTTTGCCATAACTGGGCTAGGCCATTCCCTCCTGAATGACAGTGCCTGAGAGGTGACCTGATTGAAGTTGATAAAATCATACACGGTGTGGACAAAGTAGATAAGGAAAAGCTGTTTTCCCTATCGCACAACACCAGAACTAGGGGGCACTCCACAAAACTTTTGGGTGCTAGATCTCAAACAAATAAGATAAAGTACTTTTTCACCCAGAGGATCACTGGTCTCTGGAACTCCCTGCCAGAAGAAGTGGTGACAGCTGTCAGCCTTGACAGCTTTAAAAAAGGATTGGACAAGTTCATGGAGAACAAGGTTATCAGTGGCTCTCGTTATGGAACCCTAAGGACAACATCCGGGTTAGAGAGAAAGGCAGGATATCTCTCAATGCCACTTGCAAGGAATCATAAGCAGGTGAAGACATCTGCTTGGGAATGCACTGAAGCAAATGTGTGAGACAGAATGCTGGACTGGATGGGCTGTGCCCTGTACCAACAAGGTTGTTCTTATGTTCGTATGTTTTTAATTATTGATGACCATTATTGTCTTGTCTTGTTGGGAACTGACCAGAGTGCCTTGTGGCCAGATGGGTAGTTAGTTAGTTAGTTAATAAGTAAATAAATTCATTTTCCTATTTCCAATCCTGAGTATTAGTGGGGATTACTATGTTAGTAACCTGTGTGATGTAGAGGATTCGAATCCCCATTCATTCATGGAAACTCTCTGGGGATGTGGAATTCATAAAATCGGCCCTTAAATATCTCACTTTCTTTGAAATTCCTGTTTGGATTTCTGTATGTTAGTTCCAAAGGTACATAATAGCAATAACAAACTTTATTGATCTATTGTACCAAGACCAACAAAATGACTTGTATTACCTTGAAGACTAACATGATTTAACTGGCATAAGTTTTCATGGACTATTGCAGTGTTGGAGAATCTATGGTACGGGTACCAAAGGTGGCTCGTGGAGCCCTATCTGTGGGCACCCAGCATCGCCCTGTCACAGCCACCTGTATTCAGGTTAAATTGCTGTATTGGCACTTGGCGGATAATTAGTGGGTTTTAATCACAGTTTGGACACTCAGTCTCTAAAAGGTTCACCATCACTGCACTATTGGTACAGTATATCTGCATTACTGGGATGGGGGGGAAGAGAACTGCTTACATGGAATTTGTTGTTTGACATTTCTAAGCTCCTAACAGGCTCTGCTGGCTAGTGTATTGTGGGAGATTGTAGTGCAAAATATAACATACGTATTTGTTTTATTTTAAACAAATAAAATATGCAGCGGAATTAATACAAAAAAGAATTCTAATTTAGATGTCTTAAACCCTTGTAAATTCCCAGCAAATAAAAATCAGAGCTCCCCGCCAATTTATTGGAAATTACCCAACAATTAATCAAATTTGTCTTCTGCCCACCTTTAAACAGACATTTATTTCTCCTGGCTATCCCAAAGAGCCCAATGGAGGTGGAGAAAGCACGGCACAACATTAATGCTTGAGTAGTGATAAACAAATGGATTGCTGTTGTTAAGTTCTTGTCTAGACAGGAGGCACAGATTCTGGGGGGGGGGGATAATTCTGTGCTAAAAAAGATGTGATCTTCTAATTAATTTAAACTGGAGCGCACAGGGAGGAGTGGAATGAAGGCACCAGCTGTAGTTTCCAACTAGTAGACTAAGGTCCGCTCAGGTGAATAATTAGAGCCTGGAAACTCTTGTCATCCCTTCCCATGTCTGTTAGCACAAACCCTTTCCAGGCACAGTATAATATTATACCTACTCTTTGCAACACAAATAAATGCATATCGGAATATTTGTGAGACAAACCTGAATTCTCCAGCCTGTGTGCATTGTGGCAATTAAGGAAAATAAGCTTCTTTTGCTTAATTGATTTTGCTTTGCCTAGAACAAAAGGGTTTAAGTATAATTGAAGCTTCACCTTCTGGACCTCTTTTCCCCTTTCATCCTCTCTGTATGGCTTCTATTATTTCAGTGGGCAATACTACACACATTTATATTTCTTTGGCAGCCTTAATGCATAGGAAGATGCTTAAAACAGATCAGGTATGACACTCTAAGGACGCTGGATTTAGAGGCCAATTGCAGTTATTGTACTTGCATGATGAGGTGATGAATGCTAAGAAGTTTGTTAATGTGTTCAGAAGTCACATATCATGCAGCTACTACTTACTAAGCAACAGTCATGAACATTGCTACTTTTAAAATGTGTTTTTAAATTGATTTGCACGGGGGGGGGGGAAGAAAACTTATTGATGCTGATGCTGGCCAGCCACTCTCCTTGCTGCCACCGTCACATGCCAGCTGCCCTCCGGAGGGGTGGGGACCTTAAGATGACACGCCTGGCCAACTGGCCTTTGAACTCCCCGCTTGGGTCCTGGGTGGTGGACAGGAAGTTTGAGCTCAGGTTCAAAATTTCTGGTCCACTGTCTGGTACCTGAGTGGGAAGTTCAAAGGTTGGTTGGCCTAGCGGGTCCTCTTAAGTCCGTACCCGACCCCTCCAGAGGGAGGGTGGAGGGCTGATGTGCTGCTGCAGCAACAGTGAGGAGGTTGGCTGGCCTGCATCAATATCAGTAAGTTTTCTGCCATACCCCCCCCCAGACTGGCCGCCGAGCTGGTGGCAAGGAGAGCTGCTGGCTGGCGGTTGCAACAAGGAGAATGAAAAAAGAAAGACTTTATTTCCTCTTCACCACCAACGCAGGCCAGCTGACCTCCTCGCCACCAACGCTGTACTACCCAGCATTTGGGGGGTGTCAGGGGCAAAAGCTTTCACCCTGGCACCCCACCACCCCTGTCACTACCATCAACCCGGATAAGAGTGTTTGCTCTTAGGGGTAAGCATGGGTTTAAGTTGCAAACACATCTTACTTAGAGGGGAAGGTCTGCTGCAGGTATTATGTTTCTAGTACTCCATGGTAATCTCAGCTTCAAATGATGTGTTATTTGTAATGTATAATTTGACCTCCACTCCTCTGACTTGGTCTCTAGCCAGTTACTATTATAGCACTGCTTCTTTGGATTGTTAGATTCCACCAAGCTCTGCCTTAACATTTCCAGATGCTTTTCCTGACCTTTTGGAATCCACTCTTGTTGTGGCCACTGTTCTTGTACTATCCCCATATTATAAACTTAAAACTAAAAGGTTTAAGCACAGATACCCTGTCTATCAAAGGGTGCATATATGATTGCATCAGCATTAGCCAGCATAACTAAGTGTGTGTGTGTGTGTGGTGGGGGGGTGATAGCAGCTGCTATCCACCAACATCAGATGGGCCAAATGTTTCTTATTTCTGATGGGAGAGAGGGGGGGAGGGAGGGAGGGAGAGAGAGAGAGAGAGAGAGAGAGAGAGAGAGATCAAGGCCATGATCACACTACCTAAATGGCTTCTTTTGGTTGTGTGATCTTTCATGGCACACCAGTTGTGCTTTGCAATCATTTGATCTATATTTTACAATATGCATTCAGATGGTTTTTGAAGTTCTGCAACATTTATGCCATTTTGTTGTGTGACTGATAGTTCCACTTACATTCTGGAATATTTTCATTCTTAGTTTTCCGTCTGTCTTATTGGCCCCTTAATTTTCTTCTTTAATTTTTTTTCTGGTATATCACTGTTTTGTGAACAGAGGCCACTGTCATAATTTTACCACCACATTGACATTCTGCTAGTGGGAAAATTAAAACAAAAACAAAAACCAACACCAAGTAAGGACATTAGTGGCAGCAGTATCACACAGTGGCATACCGGAACTTCTTACTTAATGACCGAGTTCTGTTCCTATGACTAGATCATTAAGTGAATTGGTTGTTAAGCAGGGAGCTTAAAGGTGAATGTTTTCTGGTGTGCTGAGGCTGCCCTCCTTACAGACAGGCCAGAGTAGGGAGCAGCGCCGGCACGTCCATTAAGGCGAACTAGGCAGTTGCCTAGGGCGCCAAAATGGAGAGGTGGCGCTGGCCAGCCTGCTGCCCCCCGCCGCTGCCCCCCGCCGCCCGTCCCCCTGCTGTTCGTCGCTGTCCGCCCGCCACCCCCGTACCCATCGCCGCCCCCTGCTCCCGTCGCTGCCCCCTGCTGCCCCACCACTCCGCTGCCACCACCGCCCACCCGCTGCCGCCCGCCACACCACCCACCCACCCCTCGCCTAGGGCACAAAAAAAACCTAGCACCGGCCCTGGTAGGGAGGCTCTCTGGGAAGCCACTGGAGAAGCAGAACACAAAGCAAGGGGAAATAGAGGGGGACAGAAGTGGCAGACACAGCTTGAGACCGTTTCTCCTTCCTGGTGGAGTCATTGTGATGCTCAGAGCAACAACCTTCCCTTGGAAGCAGCAGAGGATGAGGAAGGCGGTAATGGGGGTGGTGGCGGCGGCTGTAGCTCTGCATCTTCCCTTCTGAAGTGCTTACAAGCTGGGTAGTTTGGCCCAGGCTCTGTTGGCTGGAAAAAGTAGTTTCTTTTTCTGAGGCAGCAGTTTGGTGGCAGTGACTTTGACTGTTTCTGTTGGTTGCAAGTCTAGGCGGTCATTAAACATGTAGGTAATTAAACAAGTAGTACCTATACTATTAAAAGTACTGGTACTGTCGTTCACACAGCACATCAAGGGACTAAATGTTTCCCAACAACCAGGAACAAAAACTGTAGAAGTCTCCAGGTGGGCAGGAATTGATGCAGAAATAGGGTCCAGAGTAAAATATTTGGTAATGGTTGTGCCTCTTCTGAATGCAATTCTAAATTGCAAAATCAGTGGAGATTTTGCAATTTAGGGAACAGGGAAATATTTTGTACCAAGGCCCAATATGTTCAGGGGAAAATCCCACATGTTTCACTGGAGCCAGGACAAAAACCCTGTGTATTTATATTGAACTGCCTAAGAGGAAGTTACCATATTTTTCTGTGTATGACACTATTTCTCCCCAAAATCATGACACTAAAAATTAACGGGGGTTCTTTGTCTTTTTTTGTCTGGAAAGCCTTGAGGGGCCCATTAAGAAGTGCTTTCCCCTGCTCCATTTTCTGCAAAAAGACAGCTCAGATGTCTGCAAAAACAAAACTGTGTGTGTGTGTGTGCATAGGAAAACCCAAACTGGACGAGAAACCAGAGTGGGGTATGGACTCTGCTCAGCTCATTCACTGCCATCAATCCCCCCTCCCATTTCCCTCCCTTTCTGTCAGGATTATCTTAATTTGGGGTTCAAAAAGTGGGGGGGTTGTACATGGTGGAGTCTTATATATGAAAAATCCTGCCCCCCATCAACTAAACAGTTAGCAACAGAAAGCACCATCAGCTTAACAATTAAAGTTGCAGGGATAAAAGATTCATGTGCTTTCAGCCAGATAGATATCTTTGCTGGCTGAATATAAGATCTTCTGGCCGCAAAGGTTTTTTAAAAACTCCTGTTGGGGTGGGGTTGAGTAAGAAGCAGCCTAAATTGATATGCTGACAGTGGAGCGGGGTGGGGCCTGGGGCGTGGGGGGTGGGGAGTCGGAGGAGGCCTTGTATTTAGAGGCACAGATTCCAACCAGTCAGGCTAAATGAAATCTGCAGGCCCCGGTCTTATCTTCTTTGATAACCCTCATTAATCCAGTGAGCTTCTGAGGACAAAAAAGAAGAAATGAATTGTTTCATTTGTGTTGCTTGGATGGAATGCTAATGAGGGGAGGTGGCGGGAGGGGGAGAAGTGAATTATTCATGCCGGGCTGTCTCAACTCCTGGTTTCCCTTGTTACCATTGCAACAAGTGGCTGTCGGCCTAGTCCAGGGCAAAGCAAGGAGAACGATTTGTAACAACCAGACAAGAAATATGCCTTCCGAGGAAAGAAAACCTGTGTTCTTGAGCTGCATCACACATGGCCGGGTGCATTTAAGAAGACCAAAACCCACTTCAACCTGGAATCGGGAGAGAAAGTCTTTCGTAACTCAGATTTGTTTCATGATCAACCATTCCTCCTGGGACAGACCCTGTTGCCTTGGTAAGTTTTGCATCAATAACTTGAATAATGTTTTTGTCTGCTTTTTTTTTTGGAAACAAAATTTGACGAAGTTTCTAAAGACAGAGTAGATGCCTTGGTTGATTGCTGCATTTAGGTCAGAGTTGTTTAGAATATTTTTCTATATTTCTGATGAGAAGCCTCACTGAATCAAGTAAAATTTACTCCCAGGTTATGTCGTATATGACTGCACTCTAAATATCATAGACAATAAATATTCACTATTTCTACACATTTTAAGAACCCTTTAAGCAGAGTATTTAAGCATTTTTCTAAATTGTAATTTCTCCTTGCTATGCTTTGAAATTTTGGGAGGGAGGTATCATATTGTTTTTATTTAGTTTTGTGAGGAGTTGGTCAATCTGTCTTTAATAATGAAAGAAAGATATAAATTATTGTGCTGAGTTAAAACAATTTTATAAGCCAAAACTGGCATAAATGCTTGTAATTAGGGATGGGCACGAAACAAAAATATTATGCTTTATTTTGTTTCCTCCCCCCCCCCCAAATTTATTTTGGTTCGTTTCCCTCCCTCAAGCCCTGCTTGCCAGCTAATTGGTGCTGGGGTGGGGCGGGGAAAACCTTTACCCCCCACCCTAGCGCCAATCAGCTGATGCGGCTTGGGGGGAGGAAAAAAGGTTTTTTTAAAAAACCTAGCACTTTTTAAATAAAAACTTTTCCCCTCACCCAAGTGGTTTACAGACGGAACGAAATGGTTCGTTTCAACAACAAAAGTTGTTTCGTCTGTAACGAAATGTTGCGTCTCGTGTCATTTCATTTTGTTTCTTTTCATTATGTAACAACACAACAAACCAGCATTTCATTTTTTGTTTTGTGCCCATTCCTACTTGTAATCAAAATCAATCCAACTATTCAGGTTAAGCAATGTGTGTGCATGTGTGCGTGCGTGTGCGTACACACACACACACACAGGGCCACACAATATTTATATGTTTTAACTGTACAGCATTTGTAGATTTCTTTCTTTGTAGTCTAATTATTGCTTTCTAGAAGAATTGTAGTGCATGACACATGTTCAGCTATATCATTTGAAAGCAATGCTAACGATAAATCTTGTTTTTCCAGTGGCAAAAAAGACAGATGTTGTGTCTGTGAGATGCAAAACAGTGGGGAAGCAGTGCTAGGCATCTATCTCCATTAGTCAGTGTATTTTTTAAAAAAACTTTTTGAAGTTTTGATTTGTTGGTCAACACAAGTGAAATTGTTAACATCTCCGCATATGTCTTTCTACGGCAAAGAGAAGCATCTCAAAGTGTGAATAATGTGTTTGCATTAGTTCAGTAGAATTCACATGCCAACATGCAAAATAGATTTTACACCATTAAAGAAGAAGACTGAAATAAATAACTCCACAGACAAGAAGATAAATTCAACCAGACTTAATAGTCTTTGGTGAATCTGTTAATATATGCCCTGCTTAATATTAACTTATGTTATCTCAAATTTTATTATCTCAAAATTTTGCCTCCTCCTTCAGCGGTGCAGCAGCCAGCTTGAAAACAAGAATCCTCCTGGAGTCGAAACCAAGTCCGTTTTTAATATTATAGTCATGCAACATAGTTTTTACCTATGTTTTGGGATTCTGTACAAGGACCACATGGGTTCTAACCATCATTTCTGGTTGGAAACAATATCCATCCTTCATGCCAAGAGACTTATTTTTTAAAAGGCATAGCAGCGTCTTAGGGCCCAATCAGATCGGCACCTGTCCCACTGTTTTCTGTGCTGCAAGATCAGATTGGGTTGCTTGTTTCTTTGGCAATCAGACTATCTGACTGCCAGAACGAACCAGTATATCCCCAAAGTGCTACTACCTGCATCGCTTTGAGGCCTGCTAGAGCAGTGGATCTCAACCTGTGGGTCCCCAGATGTTCCTGGACTGCAACTCCCAGAAATCCTGGCCAGCTCAGCTAGTGATGAAGACTTCTGGGAGTTGTAGTCCAGGAACATATGCGGACCCACAGGTTGAGAACCACTGTGCTAGAGCTTTAGGAAAGCTCTAGCCAGAAGTGCTGACAGAACTATGGGGGACTCCATGAAGCTTTTGGGTCCTAGATCTCAAATAAATAAGAGAAAGTATTTTTCACCCAGAGGATCACGGGTCTGTGGAACTCCCTGCTAGAAGAAGCGGTGACAGCTGTCAGCCTTGACAGCTTTAAGGAAGGATTGGACAAGTTCATGGAGAAGAAGGGCATCAATGGCTATCATTATGGATGCCAAAGGACAACCTCCAGGTTGGAGAGTTCAGCAGGATATCTCTCAATGTCATTTGCAGGGAATCATAAGCAGGTGAAGGCATCTGCTTGGGAATACCTTGAAGCAAATGGTGATCCACTGTGTGAGACAGAATGCTGGACTGGATGGGCTGTGGTCTGTTCCAGCAAGATGGTTCTTATGTTCTTCTGTTCTACTTTTTTTGGTGTAGGTAGATGTACACTAATTTGGACTGTTTCCAGCACTTGCAATCATGGGAACAGATGAAAACTGAGGCATAGCTGCCAAAGCTCCTTCCACTATCAGTTTTCAGTATAGCAAAGTAGGTTAATAAATGAACCACTTTAGGATATTGGCAAATTGAACATCTCCCCTGCTCCTCTGTAGAGGGGCAAATGTGTGTGTGTGTGAGAGAGTGAGTGAGTGAGTGAGTGAGTTTATCATATTGGGTTTCTGCAGGTGAAACTGCTGTATCCATCCATGTTACAGTTTGCAAGAGTTAGGAGGGGCAGATACAGAGACCTGGGTTTGCACTGAACTCCAACAGCTCAGGTGCTAAACCAGGTTGTTTGGCAACTTCCTTCTCTCTCTTTCTCTTTCTCTTTCTCTCTCTCATATTCTCCTAAATTCCCTAACAAATGTCGGTTCCAATATTAAGTTGAAACAAACTTTTGTTTTTAATGGTTTGGACACAAGGGGTGCATGATTTAGGCGAACTTTAGACCACTGCTAGTGCTCCTTTGCATTAGGCAATAGATGTCTAACCTACCACTGCTTCCCCACTGTTATATCTCAGACGCACATTTATCTTTTTTGCCACTGGAATTTCTAAAAGTGCAGTTCAACAGGCACTTATCAGCTAGTTGGCCCGCTTAATTCAGAAGAAATTGCTAATAAACATCTACAGAAGTCTAGTGTGACGTATGGATATTTCTAAAATCACGGGGTTGGAATGTGTGATTGAATGTCTGCATGATTTCCAGCAAAGTCAGATTTGTATCATCAGTTTCAGAAGTACTATCCAGCATACTGTATAACTTTGCAAAGCAACCTTTCTTTGTGTCATTCTCCGTATCTCAAGTCCATATCATTATCAGTCAAATTGTGGGAACACAGGGCCCTTTGTTAGACTGGTCCATGTGACCCACTGTTGTCAATCTGATCAGCCACATCTCTTCGGGATTTCATATTGGATTACTTCTTGCTCTAACTGGAGATCCTAGATATTCCTGGGGTATCCCCTCTCCTTGAAGAAAGATTGGGCATTTTCAAAGTGATGTGGTGTTGATGCATTCATTTTTTAAAAAATGACTGGCGCAACGGTGGAAATCCATGTGGATTTTTCCTCCCCCTTTTTGTTTATGCCTTCCTAGGGTACTACTGTGAATATCTGTTTGCTATTGTAGTAAGCAAGTGAGCCTTGAGGATTGTACATACAAACTCTTGACTAGAATCACATTGTTTTTCAGCCTTGGCAATAGCTGTACTCCTGCTATAACTATATAGTCATTGATGCTAATGGCACAGCTGTGGGATCTCTCCATTGTAACTGAATTACGGATATTGAATTCTTCCCTATCATTGTTTAACGCTATCCTTCTGGCAGCGGGCACAGGTCAACTCTTCATGCTGATTCTATTAGATATTTTAGTAGCCTCCCATAGGACTGATCATGAGGTTTTATTGAAATGCCTGTGGTTCCTTGCAAAAGATAACGAGGTTGGTTATGATTCCTTTTCTGGCAGGTGAAATAAAAGATTTCCCTATCTGCATCAAGGGGCAGCTGAGTATGCATATAAAGTTGTGGGTGTGCTTTTGTAAGGTTTTGGATGATCAATATGTGGACGATTATCAGCTCTGCAAAAGAGAATTTTTAATATATTTCCGTTGGTGCAGTGTTGCAATTCATGTACATTTCTCACATTAAAAACTCAATGGTAATTTTCAAATTTATTTTCATATAAAATAATTTTGAGCTTTATTGCCATTTTGAAACTAGAGCAAATCAGGTTGCTTCTCAATCATTACATGACAATAACCAGAAAATAGAGTAAGAACTAGTATAGGAAGTTCCTGAAATCACTTGCCCTAGAAATCCCAATTCTTTCTTAGTATTTAGTTATGTATCTGTGTTTTACTTGTGTATGTGTGTATCTGGATCAGGCATGGGTAACATCCCTAGGTTCAGGAAGCTAATTATGGATCTACTAGGGCAGCGATGGCGAACCTTTTAGAGACCAAGCACCCAAACTGCGGTTCAAAACCCACTAATTTTTCACAAATTGCCAATACAGCAATTTAACTTGAATACAGGTGGCTGTGAAGGGGCAATGTTGGGTGCCCACAGAAAGGGCTCCGAGTGCCCCCTTTGGCATCCACACCATAGGTTCACCATCATTGTACTAGGGTTTCTCCTGTGGTTCCCTTCCCTTGAAAATATGGCTTGTTTCAAAACTGGAAGCCGCTGGAAGCTCACTTCTGCTTTAAAGAAAAAAGAACTCGTACCAGAAACACTTTTAGTAAACTAAAGTAACTACAGATTATTTTAGAGAGAAATCACAACTCCCAAAGGATTTCACAAGTGTGGTTGTCTTTGTTATTAGCATATATGCAAAACAGGGTTTTTTCTCACTAATGGCAATGTATGTCAGGGTTGGGGGCACCATGGACTCTAAAAGCCATGTGTGGATCTTCTTTTCCAGATGGGTCAATTGTTATGCTGTGCTCATCCTTGCCATGGCAAGTATTGTTAGTTATTGATAACACAAGGTGCTTTCTCGGCCATTTTGGGAGCCCTGTAATCCAGAGAGCCTGAGAACTCCAAGAGAGCAAGGAGACACCCTTGCAATATATATTAGTATACTTTTCTGGTTGATGGATTTGCATTCTGACTTTCTCACCAAACAGATGTATCTAGGTAGCTATCTGTACATAAAAGTGAATTAGCCACTAGGGATGGGCACGAAACAGAAAAATGTTTTGCTTCACTAATGGAGACCAAAGCCAGGGTCATTCACTTTAAGGTATTTCAAATTAATATGTTGGGATGTGAATAATAAAAAAAAACCTGACAGGAAAAATTAGATCTGTTTGAGATATGGTGTAGGAGGAGAGTTTATGGACTGCCAGAAAGACAAATAAGTAAGCTAAAGATGAGATAAAGTCTACTCTCTTACTTGCTGGGTGGGGGGCTTCCCCCCTAGATTTCTTGGGGGGAGTTACACTCTGGACCTACTGCTGATATGGACACCTTACTTGAGTTTTTCCTATCCCTGAGGCTTTGCCATGGTAGACTATTTCCTTCAAAAGTGACTTTAAGTTAATCACACTACTTATTCTTTTCTTGTGGCTCTTGTTTACATAAGTTAATTTCTAGCATCTTTATTTTTTCTAGTTTGTGTCATACAAAAACATCTCTCTTTTGCTTCCTCTTTCTTGTTTGTTAGCAACCCCCGGAAGACTTTAGAACTCAGAAAAAATATATTTTCTTAGACATGTCAATTTTTTAATTTATTGTTGTTCTAGTGTTAGATATTTTCTAATCAAGCTCAGCTTGCATTGGACTATATTCTTTTTCTGCAGTTCTGCATATTATAGACACAATTTGCTTTCATCAGGGCCCTTGGTGTCCTGAAGTACTTCAAAACAATTTCTATAGCAAATTTGAATAAATTCAGTAGCAAGGTCTTACACAATGATCAAATGTAATTGCCTACAATTTCACACTCATGAAATCCTTGGTTGACTTGAAAATTTCCGGTACTCTTGGCTTTCACGGTTTCATCACCATGGAATCATTCTCTCAGAGCTGTGCTCAGGCTTTTAATGCAGATGATTGTAAAAGTATGATGTATAGGAATTACTGGCTGTCTGAAACCTATTCCATTGAAAAAGTGTATTATTTGGCTACCATTGCCCTTCCATAAGTATATCAAAAAGTGCTCAGAAATGATGAACAAAATAAGATAATTTTATCCACTTAATAAATATCATTCCCCAGACCATAGCTAAAACCAAGGAAGCATTGTGCACCTCTCAAACTGTAAATGTTAAACCAGAAGATGCTAGGCTAAACCTATGGAGAACAAAAACAACACACCTTGCTGAATGAATGAATGCTGAAGAGTGCCTCCCATGGGGCTAAGATTGTGGCTGGGCCATCTGGAGAGCATCACTTAATAAACCTCAAGGAGAAATAGGGGGATCAAAGAATAAAATGAAACGGAGCTACTTGGATATATTACAAATGTATGTAAACACAGTAGGGAGAAATTCAATCAATGTAGCACTTCGACCAGCCCAATCACTTATTTATTTAAAACATTTTACCCCCACCTTAAGAAGGACCCAAAGTGGCTTTACATCATTAAAAGATAATATTATCATTATATGTCATAAAGCAATAATGTTAACATGGAGGTTGATGTTTTGCAATGGACTTAGATGTTTTAGAGGTACATTAATACTTGGTTTACAAGCATAATTCATTCTGGAAACATGCTCATAGACCAAAATACTCGTACATCAAAGCAGATTCCCCCATAATAAATAAAGAAAACTTACATGATTATTTCTGGGGCTGCCACCCCCTTCGCCATAAACCCATTGCTGCTGCTGCATTGGTCACTGTTCACCCCTTCACCACTGCCACTGCTCCACGGGGCTGATGACAGCAGCAAGGGGCTTGTGGTGCAGGCCTGGGGCGTCCGCCTGGGGCCTTGGTGGAAGCAGAGCTGGGGTGTCAGGAGTCCCTCTCCCTCTGCCTCCTTATTGATCATCAGCCAGTAGACCTGGAGTAACAGGCGGGGAGTTATGTGATCCCTTTGACCAGCCCCAAGCAAAGGTCCGGATAGTCAAAGCTATGGTTTTTCCAGTAGTGATGTATGGAAGTGAGAGCTGGACCATAAAGAAGGCTGATTGCCACAGAATTCATGCTTTTGAGCTGTGGTGCTAGAAGAGATTCCTGAGAGTCCCCTGGCCTGCAAGGAGCTCAAACCTATCCATCCTGAAAGAAATCAACCCCGAATGTTCACTGGAAGGACAGATTTTGAAGCTGAGGCTCCAGTACTTTGGCCACCTCATGAGGAGAAAGGACTCCTTGGAAAAGTCCCTGATGTTGGGAAAAATTGAAGGCAAAAGGAAAAGGGGATGGCAGAGAATGAGAAACTTGGATCGTATCATTGATGCAACCAACATGGATTTGAAAACAAAAGAAAAAAGAAAAAAAAAGAGATACATACACAATCCATTTTTTAAATGTTTCCTTCTATTATTTAACTTTTCTTTTACTATTTGTATTACCTGTCAATTGCCTGGGAAATGTTTCATAGAGTTACATCACAAAGGCTGTTATGGGATGGGGGTGGGGGTCAAGTCCTCATAAAGGGGTCTGGATTGGTTGGAAACCAGTGACAATGTTCTTTCCTTGTTTCACTTATTTCTTGGTACCTTCTATCTTGTGTTGTTTGCCTCTGCCTCTTCCATCATTTCCTTATTTGCTTGATTTTAACAGGGAATGCTCCCACTTATTTCTTTGGATTAGTTTTTGTTTCTGCTTCCAGGCAACCTGCCTATGCCAATATGTCTCTTTGGAATTAATTTTGAGCCTTTTGTTTGGTTTTTTTTTTTTTGTCTCTTTCATTTCTTGGGTTGCTATTGCTGCCTGTTGCTGTGCTGGACTCAGAGAAGGGAAGAAAGGCATTAAATTATAGTGGGTAGAGAAATATTACTATATTGTAGGTATTTTGATTTAAGGAAGAGATTGAATTGTATTTTTGACTTTATTTGGTTGCTTGTTTTTCTTGGGTTTTGGATGACAGAGCTGTGGCTTTTTTAT
>JAHTLZ010003518.1:1822352-1839526 GCA_023846285.1 Phrynocephalus versicolor | reverse complement strand
AGATAGATAGATAGATAGATAGATAGATAGATAGATAGATAGATAGATAGATAGATAGATAGAACTGAATAAACTGATACAGAGTTTCAGAGTTAATATGTACCACTATAGATAATTGTCACACACTTCATACATGTGGCTTGTTGCTGTGAAATATGTTATTTATGTTAAACAAGTGTACACCAATCTTTATATGTTCTCCTTTGACTTGATTATTAGTGATAGGTTTGAAATAGAAGAGAAGTCAGAGTACCCTGGCTTTAAACCATTGTTTTGTCAAAAGAACTGCAGTATAGTTGCGGGGTGGGGGTGGGGATGGGGGAGTGGATTGCATGGAATAATGTTTTTAAGATTTATTTCTAGCTAGAGGGTGAGCTTGGTATTCTTCTGCCTGTTCTATATGAAAATGGATCACTTCTTTTACACCTTTCTGCCATTCAAAAATAGTGCATACTTTCATAGCAGTTTTATGGTAGATTATTACATGAAATTGACTCAGACATCTTCCAGCCTAGAAAGAGGGAAATAATTACTGTTTGGTACTAATTATACTCTATCATTGTACTTATATCTGTGAAGTCATTCAGTTTTTTTAACGTGAGGAAATTACTGGATGATATCCACCCAAGAGTTTTTAAAGTATTTCAAGTGTGAAATTATTGCATAAATAACAAAACACATAACTTGTTCCTAAGATCATCCTCTGCACTTGAAAACTGGAAAGTGGCCAGTATGACATGAATGTTAAAAGAGGAAGATTATTAGAGGGATCCAGCATATTACAGGCCAGTTAGCCTACCGTCTATCCTGGATGAACTTTTCGAAATGCTTTAGTAAAGATCAAATTAACAAACATGCAGAAGAACAATTCATGCACAAAGAGAATTAACATGGCTTTTGCAAGTTAAGTCCTCCCTTATCAACCTTTTAAAGCTTTTTGGGGAATGTCAGTGAATTTTCATCCAGTATTCTAATAAACAAATAAATAAACAAATATCACAGAAAACAGGATAGAATATGCTTATGACTAAACACTTGCTGAACTGATGTGGAAGGAAAAGAAACCAATCCATCCTTCTTGACATTAGGAAAGTAATGATCTGGTAGAAAGTTGTCCTACTTTTGGGCGCCTCTGAGACTTTTGGCTCGATCCAGTACAGGACTTGTCACTTTCCACTTGCCTGGTATAAACTATTGTAAAGTGCAGAAAAGCAAATTACATAGATGCTAGGCCAATCACTGCTCATTTTGGTGTCACTTGTCCTAGGACAAAGGACAAAAGGAAAAAAATGCCTGACAATTGTAAGTACTTTCTGAGATACAGTGATTCTCATAATAGCATTGTGAGCTCTACTACATTCTTGAGAGCTTGAAAGCTTTTTTTTTTAATTCTGTAAAAAAAGGGGGGGGAGGAAAAATGTTTAAACTTTCATGCAGCCTCTTTTCTCAAGCTCTTTATGAGGTCTGTAATGTAATCAGTGCCTAATATGATATTCTATTTTTATTCAAGCAGCAGCATATCAGTTTGTTAACAAAAATGAAAGAGGAAAGAAGCACAGATCTTTTGCATAGCAGAATAATGTAGACTAGAATGGCCTAAAGAGTCTTTCAGTTTTCTTTGCCTCTTTATCATCAGACACTTGGCAACCATATATTTTAAAACAGGCGTTGTTGAGTATTGCTTGTGCTGTTTGCAACTCGGCTTTTGCTGGGGAAAGAATTGCACCAGATTCGGTAGATTTTAAAAGCAGCATCTTTTTATATTAATTATATATTACATTTGCAAGTTAGTAAAATCTTCCCAGACTTGCAGAGCAACCTGAGGTAAATTTGCTTAGAAATATATTCACTCTTTTCATTTGAGTTCATTCCCCGATAAACATGCATATGGCTAGAGGCCTCATTAGGAGTATGGCCAAAACTAGTTCATTATAAAGATTTTGTTATTCATTATGAAAAGAATAAATCTAATTCAGTATAGATTGTTGGCCAATAAGCTCTGTTGAAAAATGTCTCCAGATAGAAGCCAGAGTTTATACTATGACTCATGGAGTAATTTGCTTCAGTCTGGTAGTCCCCTGAGCACTGATGAGAGCTGTGAAGCTTCATAGTGGTGTCTTCCACTATATTCACATCTCATGAGAAATCCTCAAAGATAGGCAGAAAATGAAGTATATTTCTCCCTTCATTATTGCATAGTCCTATAGATTCTAAGAATCATAGAAACGTGAAGCTGGAAGGAATCCTGGCCTATGTCCCATTGCCAGTGCAGGATCCCTCCACTGAAACGTCTCTGATAGAGAACTATCCAATAGCTGAAATAGTTTTGCTTAGCATACTATGCATAATATACAAAGCAATCAATCAATGGGGATTTGCTACATCAGCTCCTCCCTAAATTCCATCAATTCAACTGGGTCAACTCTAGTTGTGATTTACAAGTGGTATCTTGTATAAAGGAATTAATTTGTTCCTAATGAAATTATGTTAAGCAAATTTTCCTTTATACAAATTTCCCAGAGAAATGCATTGAAAATGGAGTAATCCCTAATCATGACCATTTTTATCTTGTAGGGATTCACCCCATAGGCGATTCTGTTAAGCAAATTTCCCCTATCTCCGGAATTTTTTTATGTTGTACAGTTTTTTGTTATACAAGCCATTTGTTATACGAGGGTACACTGTATTATGCTAAAGTATGTCACAGTCAGAGTGGGCCAATTTCATAAGAACATAAGAACATAAGAACATAAGAAGAGCCATGCTGGATCAGGCCAAAGGCCCATCTAGTCCAGCTTCCTGTATCTCACAGCGGCCCCACCAGATGCGTTTGGGAGTGCATGAGACTAGATATCTGTCTCCTGATACTACTCCTCTGCATCTGGCCCTTGAAGTACCCTGGTTTTAAGCCTGGAGATTACACATCTCCATCATGGTTTGTAACCTGTGATGGACTTTTCCTCCAGGAATCTGTCCAATCCCCTTTTGAAGGCATCCAGGCCAGATGCCATCACCACATCCTGTGGCAGGGAGTTCCATAGACTAACAACGTGCTGGGTGAAAAAATATTTTCTTTTGTCAGTTCTTACTCTCCCAGCCCTCAATGTGAGTGTATGTCCCCTAGTTCTGGTATTTTGGGAGAGGAAGAAGAGCTTCCCTCTATCCACTGTACTCATGCCCTTCATTATTTTGTATGTCTCAATCATATTCCCCCCTCAGGCGCCTTTTTTCCAGACTAAAGAGGCCCAAATGTTTTAGCCTTTCCTCAAAAGGGAGGTGCCCCAGCCCAGTAATCATTTTAGTTGCTCTCTTCTGCACCTTTTCCAGTTCCACTATGTCTTTCTTGAGATGCGGTGACCAGAATTGTGGAACTTATCAGTGGAACTTACCAACCACCACCACCCCAATATAAAAGAGACATTTGAGGCACTTCTGGTTCTGTTCTTCAGGGATTTTAAACATTGTAGGTGATCTTTATGGCCCATTGATAATTCCAGGGTATTCTAGTACAGTACCAGGTACTGGAGCTGTCAAAGTAGCTCACCTATTTTAAAGGCATTTAGTCCTGGAGCAGGTCTTTCCCATCTTTTTGGTGATACTGATCTTGGCACTTAAGATACGGTATTCCCTGCCTGAATCCCATTAGTTTCCCTTTCTTGAAATGTTTTCCACACCCCTGACTCTATCTTTGTCACATTCCTCTGAACCTGTTCCAGTTTGTCTAAGTCTGTCCTAAAGGGCAGCTTGATTTTATTTTTCAAGCCACTTGGGTGCTACATATCAAAGGCATGGGATATAAATTTCCTTATGAACAAATAATTAAATAAGAACAAATGAGGGGTTGGTTGTTTTGTTTGTTGAAAGGGCATTGAATACAAAAGCTGCTCTCCCCAAGTTTTTATCCAGATACCTGCATTGTTGCTTTTTCTACTGGGTATTTACTATGTCTCCAGCCAACCTAGCAGTTCAAAAGTGTGTAAATGCAAGTAGATGAATAGTTACCGCCATAAAAAGGAGGAAGGTAAACAGAACAGAAATACCTTTAGCCATGTCAGCCACATGGCCACAGACTTGCACAACACTGGTTCTTTAGCTTAAAAACAGAGATGAGCACAACCCCTAGTACACATGTGTGTGGGGGAACCGTTACCTTTAGTTACCATATAGTGCCTGTTAGTTGTTGGGTGGGTCTGGATCTGATCCTGCTAAGGGGAAGGCTTAATTAAAAACTCTTAGCTTGTTGAAGCTGGAATCATGTTTGGAATAATACATCCCAGATGGTCCAATATCTCCTAAGTGGTTGATGTGTTCCTAGTTTTCCTGTAGGTATTGATCCTTGGTGGATCTGTTTGGAAGAACCAAATTGCAAGATCAATCTACAACTCTTGTTTCTATTTGCAAAGGAAATTCAGCAACTACAGACATCAGAATGGAAGATATGGTGTGTCAGTACAAATTGATCCCTTTTTAAAACTTAAATCTGGAAGATGGCTATACAGTACATATAAAAAATGTCTGAGCACTCACTGAACCTAGCTATCTCCCTAGCATCAACCCATTGAAGCATTGTTCAAAAGCACCCTTCTTTTGCCTATGTAAATATTTCTATAGCTATTGTAAATAATACTCATGGTCCATTCAAGGGTTGTTATTGGGGCAAAAAAATCAAAACTTTATCTATCAACTCATGATAGATCACGAAAGAGATCTTGGTGTGTCGGTGGACAGCTCAATGAAGGTAACAGTGAAGAAGGCCAATTCCATGCTAGAGATTATCAAAAAGGGAATTGAAAATAAAACAGCTAAAATTATAATGCCATTGTACGAAACGATAGTAAGGCTGCACCTGGAGTATTGTGTACATTTCTGGTCACCGCATCTCAAAAAAGACATAGTGGAACTGGAAAGAAAGAGCGACTAAAATGATTACTGGGTTGGGGGACCTCCCTTATGAGGAAAGGCTAAAACATTTGGGGCTTTTTAGTTTGGAAAAAAGGCGCTTCCCTGCCGCCCCTCCCTGCCGCCCTGAGGCTTCTCGCAGGAGCTTGGTTGAGCGCAGCGGAGTGACCCGATCACTGCATGCTGCCCTTCCTGGCCTCCTCGAGGCTTCTCGAGGGAGCCTGGTTGAGCGGCATGGAGCGACCCAATCGCTCTGCGCCGCCCGTCCCAGTCACCCTGAGGCTTCTCGGGGGAGCCTGGTTGAGCAGCGCGGAGGGACCCGATCGCTCCGCTCCGCCCCTCCCCGCTGCCCCAAGGCTTCTCGGGAGGGCATGGGGGCAGAGCGGAGCAACCTGGCCACCCCGTCACCCTCCCACGCACCCCGAGGCTTCTCGGGGTGGGGGGCAGAGCAGAGCAACCCGGCCACCCCCCGCCCCCCCACAGTGCAGGTACTGCAATCCCACGATGTAGCGGGACCGCGA
The DNA here is from genome assembly GCA_023846285.1 of Phrynocephalus versicolor. Lineage (NCBI taxonomy): Eukaryota > Metazoa > Chordata > Lepidosauria > Squamata > Agamidae > Phrynocephalus > Phrynocephalus versicolor. The sequence goes on along the minus strand of JAHTLZ010003518.1, from coordinate 1,834,106 downwards.
TACCTGAACCGCGAAATGGTGGGAGGTCACTATAATATGCTTCACAGGTATGGTTTTCTTTGCAAAGCAGGTAGCAAACTTTTAAGAGGATGTTGTATTTATCAAGACTTCTGTGTAATGAGATCTTGGATTTACCCATTAAACCATGTTCTCCAAATAGCAGTGTATATAAGAATGAAATGTGGCGTGTCTATATTGATATGGCTGTTCCTTTCTCAATGTGTATTTTTCATTTAATGAATGCCTTAAACAAACATTTTTATGTAACACATTTGTTCACCCTAACAAACACTGGATGTTCTGATTAAGAGGCAATGCAGCTTCAAAAGTATAGGAATTCCATTACAGCTGAGTTCAACCTTAACTCTGCTGTTGTATCTGTTATTGTAGCTCTCACTGAAGAATATGTGACCTTATATAACGTTATTATGTGCTGTCAGGACGTGGAATAGTAGAATGCATTATAAAGTCTGAACAACATAGAATTAGCCTTATTTTTCTCTATGGGGTGTCTGGCTAGCTATTCATATTATTTGAATTCGGTCTTTATGTTAATTAAAATCAGTATTTCTTGAATGTTAATCCACTCATGATGGATTTAATTAGTGGGATTTTAATTTGCAATAAATAGTGCCACTGCAGAATGCAGTGCCTCATGTTCAACTGTTTTCAGCAATTAAGAACTTAATTGTAATGAGCCATATTGGTGCATATTATCTTGTTACCCAGGAAGATGTTTTACTACTAGTGTGGTACTTTCTTATTACAGTACTTGCACAGCAGCTCCCCAAATTCACTAGGGTTATTTGTTATGGAGTAAAAACAGAGTAACAGTGCACAACGTGGTGGCACGTCTTGTTAGCAGTATGTCATATTGTGCGCCAAAGAATCTGGGATATAGAGTGCCAAACCATTTCATCAGGGCTTAATCCAACGTGTTCTCCTCACTTATATGAAGCATCTTATTAATCCCTGTCTGCGCTGTGGTTTGATGCTTGCTAGATTCAACATCCTTCCCTCGGCAGTTCTCTCAGGAAGATATCACAACGTCCCATTTGAGAATAGACTTTGTAAACTATACTTACTGGAACCTGATTCAACCTCTCATATCCTCCTTTCCTGTCCCACCCACCACAAGCCCTGCCTTCAGTTTCTGACCCCTTATATTTCCAATTTCTCTGGATCCCCAGAGAGTAAAACAAAGCATCTTCTCGAGGACAGATTTCCTGAATTGACAGTCTCAGTGGCAGAATACTTGGCCACCGTTTTATATATTAATAATTTGTTTGGGTCCAAGGCTGACTTCTAACTCAACCTTTTAACCATCTTTTAGCTATTTATTTATTTACTTCCTACCTTTTTATTCCATGTTTTGCTGCATCTGTTCTTATACTTCATGCCAATAAAGGTTTATTACAGTACTTGCACAGCAGCTCCCCAAATTCACTAGGGTTATTTGTTATGGAGTAAAAACAGACTAACAGTGCACAACGTGGTGGCACGTCTTGTTAGCAGTATGTCATATTAGATTCAGTGGGATTGACTTCCAGATAAGTTTACATGCAGTATAGCCTTAGATACACAGTGGTATGGTGCACAGAATGATGATTTCAGGAGACCTAGATTCAGCTCCTTGCTTGGCCATGGAAAGTTGCTGGGGTGTGTGTGGACTTAGTAAAGCCACACCTTAAATATCTCACCTGGAGAGCTTCATTAGGGCCACTGTAAACTGGTTCCAACTCGATGATATCGAATACAACTATAAATATACAGTGGACCCTTGTATAACAAACGGTTTGTATAACATAAAATTTGTACAACATTAAAAAATCCGGAAATAGGGGAAATTTGCTTAACAGAAGCACCTATGGGGCAAATCTGTACAACATAAAAATGGAATCACTCTGTTTTCAAAGCATTCCTATGGGAAATTTGTATAAAGGAAATTTTACTTAACATAATTTCATTTGGAACAAATTAACTCCTTTATACAAGGTACCATTGTAAATTGTGGCCTGAACACCACAACTAAAGGAGCTAACAATTCACTTGGATGATGCTATTTTGAGGGGGAACTTTAGAACATAATTTGCAGCAAGGCTCAAATTGGAACCAATTTTGGAATGTCAAGCCTTATCTCTAGGGTTTATGAACCAATCACGTGCTGTCTGCATTTCCATCTGTACAAGGTAACCACAATTGATCTTATGCATTACAGATGAGATTTGCTGCTAGTATTTCCTCTTTAAATAGTTTGGAATAGGATGGGGAAAAATCAATGGTTTTTTAAAAAGAACTAATTTAAATCAGAATTTAAATATAGATTTAAATTAAAATGTGTTTCTGATTTTTAAAAAAATCAAAAAATGAATAATGTAATATTAATTGTTTTTTAAATTAATGTGATTTAAATCAAATCCATCCTGGTTTGGAAAGTGATGTGTAGAACAGGTATGGCAAGCCAAATGAAGAAAAAAGTTGAATCAAGGCAAAATCCAGACTGCAGTTAACTAAAAAAAAAGGGACATGACAGCATGACAAGCAACAATACATGAAAAATAAAGTTCTACAGAAGTCCGATTGATCATGACTTTAGACATTCTGTCCCTCTTGTTGCTCTGTTCAGCCTTGAATTCATTAATTTTTAAACTAGGCTTGAAATGCTGTGCTAGTCTCATCACAGCATACAAAACCGTTTTCCTTGGATTTCATCCAGCAAAAGGGATTGATGGAGTAAGTATTTCCATATATGAATAATGGTTATCAGCCATTCTCTTTCTCGCTCTCACAATAAGAAAATGTTTACAAGAAGCATACTTGGTATGAAACAGGACAGAGATTAGGATGTTACTTTTAAGAAGAATGATTATCATGACATGTTAAAGCCATCCTTAACTGGGAAATGGTCAGATGATGTTTGGGACCAAACATCATAGCATAGCATTGGGACAGCCTCACTGTTGACTGTGTTGTTGGGCAATGATGGGAGTGGCAGTTTTGCAACACCCTTGTACAATGGCTTGCAAAGCTCCATTTTGCCTACTAGCCATGTGGCTCCAGAGGGAATATTGCCGCACACCCATCTCTGACTAGCATCTTGTAAAACTCTTAAGCAATTTATTTATTTATTTATTTATTTATTTATTTATTTATTTATTTATTTATTTATTTATTTGATTTTTTTAAACCACCCATTTGGTAGCAAGACCACTCAAGGGTTGCTGTCAAAATGTTCCCAGGGCGTCTCTTCTCCCTCCAATTCATCTCTTGGCCTCCCATCTCCTATGATCAACCTCCTCCATTGGCATCTGTGGGTCAAGAGATTTTCAACCCAGATCCACTCCCAGCTTGGGGGTAGGATCCGAGTCTTTCCACAATCTCCCACCTCTCCCACCTCTGACACCCATTATGTTCTTCCTCCATCTCCTCTGGCTGTCTAATCCCTCTTTCAAATTTATTCTGCCTCAATCTCTAAACCAGCCCCCCCCCCTTGTCTCTGTCTTCACTCACCTAGATGTTGTTCTATTTTCTGATCTGTCACCCAGATGGGATTTATATTTCCTTCAAAGACCTGCTCTCTTCCCCTGCCCCTCAGGTCAGTCACCCTGTGAGTATCTTAAGTTACCATGTGTTTTTGGGTGAGGCAGGTGGCACTCGGGCAGAGAAGTTCACCCATCCATCATGAACTCCACACGAATTAAAGGCATCCGTTGTTATAATGTTTTTCTAACAATACTGTTGAGTCCACAGTAGGCTATTCCTACTGTACGCTGCTGGATTCCCCAAAGTCAAATGAAAGAAATCCAACACAGAGAGGTCCAGAGAAATTACCTGTTTATTAGGCCTAATAAAGGATGGTAAGGCCAACTAACCCACAGCAAGGCAGTGCAGGATGGTCGACCCCCAAAACAGGAAAGACATAATCTTTTATTTCCTTCTCCCTCCCTCCCACAGGGTGCGCGCCTCCCCTGGGCCGGGCGAGGGGTGGTCTTTTGGGGGCATCCAATGAAAACAGTCCAAAAGTCTCCTGAGGGAGGTCCTGGGGTGTTCCTGATGTCCTGGAACTGGATACCTGCTCAGGTGTGGTTGGGCCATATAAAAAAGTGTTCTGCTTATATACCGCCCTATACCACTACAAGTAGTCTCTGGGCGGTTTACAATTTTAATTACAGTGTGCAGGCCATCAAGGGGTGATAATAGGAAGGAAGAAGATGGGCATTGTCTAACAGTCTGGGTAATAACTGGGTAATCAACAGGTCAATGGGGAAGCTGGAAAGTCAATAGAAAGAGTCCCAAGTTGCCAGACACAGTTTCTGGTAAATGTGGAAGTGAGACAATAGGGAGCCTCCTGGCTGGGGTTAATCCGGAGTTAATCCATGGTACATGCTGGAACCCATGTTGATGGTTGGAGTCTGTTCTGGAAGATGCAGCCTCTTCACAAAGTCACCATGTTGTTGTCTTCCTCCCCTGCCATGAGCCTCTGCCCAAGATGAAGCTCCAAGGTGGTGCAGGACAGTGTAGGAACATGTTCTCAAGCAGACCCAGGGACAGCGGGTTGGGGACAGAGAAAGAAAGACAGACAGACAGACAGACAGACAGACAGACAGACAGACAGACAGACAGACAGACAGACAGATAGAGAGAGAGAGAGAGAGAGAGAGAGAGAGAGAGCAGGGGGAAGGGGGGGGTTAGGCCCAGGGGCCTGCCTTGGCATGAAAACCATAACTATGCCCTAGACGTGGAGGGTGTCTCTGAGTGTAAGGATGGCCATCCATGAGTGCCATCCCATGAGTTTATGAACACAGAAGATGCAGACTGTGACCCAAGGGGAGTTACACCTAGGGCATGTGACTGGCTGTTTTAAATGTCCAGAAAATGAATATTTGCCTGGCCAGATAAGGGTTAACACAGTCCGAATTGTCAGAGACCTGGTCATACTGTGGGGAGAATGAAAAGTGAACATACAGAGGCCTTTTTCTCGACAGCAGAGCCTCCTGGCTGCGAAGCAAGCCACGAGGGTTTTTTTTCCTAATATCTCCAGAACGGAATGGTCTTTTGGATCAGGTTTCTTGTGTTCTACTTATGATGGTGTAGGCAGGGCAATCATCGGTGGCCTTGGGGAGCCCCTGAACCTGTCCAATTTTATAATTCTATGATTTTCATTTCCATTGTGACTCATCAATATGTTTCAACCCTGTCATCATTTAGGCAGTAATAACAACTCTTTTGATATAAACTACACTATAATAGGTAGAAAGTGTCCCCTGGAAGAGGAAGAGCCAAGTTCAAATACTTGTTTGGTCACAAAGGTTACTATGTGGCTTAGGCCAGTCAGTATCCATCACCCAAACCTCCCTTATAGTTGTTTCATGGATAATACAAAAAGAAAGAAATCATGTTAAAGCAGCCATTGTACAGTATATTGCATTGTTATTGTATATAGATGATGAAACTGCCATCTGCTAGGACTTCTGGTAGTATTCTCATGAGATGACTGTCTTTTTGGCATTGATTTTTAGAGATAGTTAAACAAACAAAAAACCCTACGGATGCATGAGAATACCAAAGAACCCCCACTCCCCCATGGTGACTGTCATCTGATATTCAAGAGGAAAATGCTGGGCAAAGTGAGGGCCAACCATAGAAATCATGTCAGAAAAAAGTTGTTTTTTTCTCTGAGATACAGAATATTTTATTATAACAACAACAACAACAACACCCCATGCTAGCTCAGCTTTCTCTGACATATCTGACTTTACAGCAATATATATTCAAACAAGAGGTAATGTGGCATTTTCCATATTGTGCTTTGACTTCTCATTGTAAATTCTTCCTAAACGACAACCCCCCCAACACCCCGCTTGCCCGCACTGATTTGCTTCACTGCTTTGGCTGTGTTATAGTAGGAAATGAGCTTCATGGTGGATCTTGAACAATTTACTGTATGCACCACACCACCCAGAATCATTTTGCCAGAACATTCACTAGTTGTGTTGGATGGGGGATTTGGATGCCCTAAGCACATCCGATCTTGCCTGATTTTGGAAGCTAAGCAGGGTCGGTCCTGGTTAGTACTTGGATGGGAGACCACCAGGGAATCCCAGGTGCTGTGGGTACCTCGAGTAGGAACTGACAAACCACTCCAGCATTCCTGCCAAGAGAACTCCATGGACACGGGGTCACGAAGAGTCAGTCACAACTATAACGACACAACACACACACACACACTGTGGGCTACCCATTGTTTGCAAAATTATCTCGCATAGTTATGCCTGAAAAGGAGAAAGGGCATAGTTCTCAGCAGCAAGCTAGGGTAACTAGCAAATGGATTCCTGTTGTTTTGTGGTCATGTACCAAGCCACCTAACCATTGTGCAATGAAACACCAAAGTGTTAATTAGTGACAGCCTGCCACTAGAAGAAACAATTTTCCTTCCAAAGATATAACTACCCAACAGGATTTTGGCCTCTACTTCCTAGTAAATATACATAAATCAATCATCCCTTCACATTTACTCAGATATTAGATCCAGATATATCTTTGTTACCAGCATATCAATACAAATTCATGGAGGATTAGTTACTTGAAATGGATATTATAATTTCCATATCATTGTTTGAACAGCAAGCATAAACTCAGCATGCTTATTAATAATAAAAGCACACATTTCCATCATTTAAAATGCATTTCCCTCTCATTTTTTAAAAGTCAGACCATACTTTTCTTCGGGCTTAGCCTTAGCTAAGTTGGGCTCCCAGGTAAGACTCCCAGAAATCTGTGAAAGATAAAATGTAGTTGCATTCTTAAAGGCTTTCACGGCTGGGATCTGATAGCTGTTGTGAGTTTTTCGGGTTGTTTGGCTGTGTTCTAGAAGTTTTTCTTCCTGACATTTTGCCATTATCTGTGGCCAGCATCTTCAGAGGGCAAGGAGTTCGGGGAACTAGGAGTTCTCTCTGTGCTCTGGGGTATAAAATTGAGTTCATTTTTTCTGGAAGACCTTTTTAAGGGTGTTGTGTTAACCATCCAAGATGGCTGAGGGCTGACTGACTTGATACTAAAACAGATGAACCTGTACCCCTGAATCTAAATCCCTTCTAGTGTAGGCATATTAGGAGTTATATAGGGCTATCTTGATCCTGGCCTAAATTTCTGCCAGCATGATTGTTGTGAGTGGGCTGAGAAGCGTTTTCTCTGGCACAATTCATCTCCTCCTTCCTGAGCCCTTTCTTCATCTTTTTGGTTCTTCTGTAGATTGACCTCTGTCAGTACAGCAGTTGTGCTGTCAGATACAGCAATACTGGCAGATTTCAGGGATCTCAAGAGACCCCTACCCACTCCAAATCTAGCGCAACCGTGTATCTTTAAGTTTGTACATCATTACCCATCTGAGAGTCCTACATCCATCCTAGATGGAATTTTGTCATGTTAGCAAGGAACAATAAAACCCACAGAATTTTGTAATTACCTTTTAGTGGTAAATATATGTGGTAGTAAATGCTAGTCTGTGGGGAAAAGAAATGCATGAGAAGCAAGGAAGAGATGAATGGAGAATCAAATATGATGTCACAGAGATGTTATAGCCATATCCTAGCAGTACCTTTAGCAAATCATTTTGCAAATTACTGCTTCTACAGGAAGACAGAATGGATAGTCATCGATCTATTCCACAGGGATGCCCCATGCCTTCCACTCTCTTTATGATTATAATTCATGGTGAATCATTAAACTTATTGAAAGTATAGCCCTTAAGGGTAGATACATTACAGGCATCAGTGTCACAGAGTTGCAAAGTTTTAGCTGCCAATTACCTCTAGAATTTATGCTGCCACCCAGGAGTTTCTAGAAAAGGAGTTCAGACATGGATTGTTGCAGTCTGCCAGTAATCTCTCCAATAGAATGAAATTTAAATTATGGGACCTTTGGTTTGATAGTTAGCACGATGGGTCACCTTTTGAAAATTTCTGAAGCATAAGAGCTGCAGCACTGAATGGCAGCATGCTGTGTTACACATTTTACAAAAAAAAAAAGACCATGCTTTTTCATGATGAAACTTTATGGATTGGAAGGAGATCCGATTTTCTACAGCTGTGGTAGATCTTCTTTGTGTGTTTCTATGACTTTAGTTCTCCTAGAAGACCAGGAAATTTAGTAAAATAAGGCTCCATGAAGATTGGAAAAAAATATTGCTGCACAGCACCCTGAGGGGAAAAAAAGGTCGTTTTATAATAGTGTAGCGTCTAAAGGAGCTCTGAAATCCACATGTGGTAATCATAGGAGTACTAGGAATTGGCATGTGTGTGAGCTCTTAAGAGATGCTATGGCACAGCTTTTCCTAGATGTGAAAGAATTACATTTTTCTTTTGGCATTTCCTATACATAAGGCAGCTGGCTGGATAGTTCCCTGAGTTGGAACATCTTGCCTGGATTGGGTGTTTGATTCCTACCATGGCTCCCAAATGGACAGCTAGCCTGCGGCTCCTTGGACAAACTATGTGGTCTCAGACCACCTCAGATAAAGAGTCTGTTAAACAGCCCCTGATAACTTTATGTCTAGAAAAACCCAAGAAGGATCACTATAATTTGGCATACAGTTATTGTTTTATATATTGGCCGGGGTTCGACTCAATGATTCATGGGGTCCCTTCCAGCTCTACAGTGCTAAGATTATGATGATGGCAACGAAAACAACAACCATAATTTGTTCCTGCTTGTGTTTAAAGGGTTTCAGCTTTGCTGGGGGAAATGCAGTAAGCCTGCTTTGTATGTTCGATTTTCCTCAGTCTGTTGGTTCAAAGGTAGCAGCCTTAAGTCCAGGCAGAGATGCCTTGGAGTTTCTGGACTCACAAGAGCATCTAAAGCAAGACAGACAGCTTTTATGAAGTGCATATTCCCCAAATCTTCATACGCAAGCTTGTCAAGTATATAAAATTACTTCACAGTTGTAGCAGTTTGACACCACTAACTGCCAGGGCTCTTACCTAAGGAATTCTGGGTTTTACAGTTCTGTGAGCTACCTACATTTCTCTGCTAGAGAGCTCCTCCATACTCTCTTAAATTACAGGGCTGGAAATGTCTAGCAGAGAATTCTAAGTGTCTGACCAAGCTACAGGTATCTCTGTATTCTGTAGGATGAACTCATGATAGTACAGAAACAGCTGCAACTGTGTATTGCAGATGTGCTCTTAGACAAAGGCTACTAAATGTTTTAGGGCTAAAGCTAGGATTAACTGCCTGAAATAAAGGATTAGCATCTGAGGAAGAAACTGGGATAAAAGTCAGTGTGGTAACTAGGCATGGGCATTTCATTTCGGAAGTGGGCTGGTTCTGAAATGAAATGTGGGAGCCCAGCTGGCATTCGGAACCAGTACAACTCTCCAGAACAAATTAAGCCAAACCCTTACCTTGTGCTGGGCTCGTGCAGGGCTAAACTCCAAGGAGGAATCAGCCTCCGATGTCATATTTCCTTTTCCCTGACGCTGGCCAATCAGGAGCTATGCATGAAAATGCATCAACCTGCCTCCCTGTCTGATTAGCCAGCACCATGGAGAAGGAAAGATGATGTTGGAGGCTTATTCCTCATTGGAGTTTAACCCCATATGAGCCCAACGCAAGGTAAGGGATTGCCTGAATTCTTTCTGGAGGGTTGGACCGGTTCCAAATGCCAGCTGGGCTCCCACATTTCATTTCAGAACCGGCCCACTTCCGAAATGAAACACCCATGTCTAGTGGTAATTACTCTTTCTTCAACCTGTGGAAGAAAAGCCAAAAACTTCCAAAGTAGCTGCTATAGCCCTCTTCCCTACATATATTCACATAAGCCATGACAAATAGTTTTCATTTTATTTTGAAACTTCATTTCCAAAATCTCTTTAAATAAAGGATCACATAATGGGGAGGGGGGGTGTCTGTAAACTTAATATTATCCTTTTTGCTGCCTTTGTTAATATAGCATCTTGTTGACTGTTCTGTAATGTGTTGGTGGGTAAAGTTTTATCATGTGAACCAATGATGGTTCAAGTAGTTTGCAAGCATTTAAAGTCATTGTCTTCTTATCCTTTTTATTGTGGAATCCTGAAAGGGAAATTCTTAAACCTGTGTATTAACCATTTGCTCATATATATTTTGGATTTATCAATCCAACTACTAGGAGTACCTCCTCTCACTCTCCAACTGATCATTATGTTTTTTGCTTCACTCTCCTGTCCATGGACAAAAACCGGTTGAGACTGATAATTCTTGAGAGATCGCGTCATATAGAATAGCAGAAATCACAAGTAGAAAGGTTATTGCAGAAGTACATACTCGTGGGCAGAGAAAGGCCTTGAATATCAACCAACAAATCAGTATTAGCTGTACAGTGTAATTATTTCTAATGGACTCCAGCAAATAGAGAAACAGGAGAGTAAAGCTTATTTCCTTACATAGAGAAATAAGATTTTAAAAAATAACTTCAACTGTGATCTACAGTTTAACCTCAGTATTCATGAGAATTTTGTTCAGAATTTTTTTAAAGAAGAAAGTACTTCATGGGCTAATAATTGAATTAGAAAGAAGTCATCTGCTGGTTTTCATGCTTCTGTGAATTTTGTTATATAACTCTTATTCCAAAAACTCAGCACACTGTATATAATTTTTGAAAATATTTTATGTTCAAATAGAGACAAAAATATCTTTTCTCAAAAATGTGCCCACAATTAATGCAGCCTTTTTGCTTTTAAAAATTGGAGACTGGTGTGAAAGTGGGATGGAACAAATTTGTGGAATAAATGTGAAACTGTTAGATTGGGAATAGTTTGCCCCATCCAGCTCAAAAGTCCATGCCCCCCATGATAGTTACATTGCAGTACCCCTGAACCACAAATCTTAGAGCCGTAGTAAATGGTACCTTTCTGAACTCTAGCATGCTTGAGTGCTGTATAAAAATATCATGGAAATGGATCCTAACTCCAGCACAGTTCCACTAAAGACAAGATTAAGCATAAGCATACATGCCTAATTTTCATGGAACTGCTAGATAGCTCAGTGGTTTAGGTATCCGGCTGTGGGACCAGAGTTTGAGAGTTTGATTCCCCACTGTCATTGCTTCACAGTGTCTGGACTCAGTTATTCATAAGGTCCCTTCTAGTTCTGCAGTTCTAAGATCATTATGTTGCCAAAATCTAAAATTGCAGTTGACCCTGGGATCTAAATTCTGCATAATACATCATAAAGGTTGTTGAATTTCATGTGGAGGTCCTTGAATTAAGTAAGCAGAGAGTTCCTAAGAAGGTGAATTGGTAGGAAATGAATATTCGCTCTCTGTATCTTTTGCTTTTTCATATTTGAATGCAGTGATTTTTCATTCTGGATTTTTTTCTTTGCATATGAGATAGAAAATACAACAACAACAACAACAACAACAACAACAACAACAACAACAACAACAATCTTTATTTGCAGCCACAGGCTGCAAATTTACTTTCTCAGGCACTTCAAATAAAATGAAAAATACCATTATTGTTGCTAAACAACAAGTTTCTTTCTTGGAAAATCTGGAGTAATCGCCTAGTCTGATTTTTGTTGCTCAGATTTGGACAGGATGGATAACCATTTAGAACTTTTACTTATTTTGAATGAAGAGCCAGATTCCAGATGTGATGTTTTGTTGACCTATATGTTATTCACTGACATTTCTATGTGGCTTAAGAAGCATATATACAGCTGTGTGTGTGTGTGTGTGTGTGTGTGTGTGTGTGTGTGTGTGTGTGTGTGTGT
>JAHTLZ010003518.1:1768148-1818258 GCA_023846285.1 Phrynocephalus versicolor | reverse complement strand
TCTTCTTCTTCTTCTTCTTCTTCTTCTTCTTCTTCTTCTTCTTCTTCAAGTCCATCTCTTCCAAGGAGGCACAGTGGGTAACTGAAATCCCAATCTCTGTCTCCACAGCCATGTGCCTACACTAGGAAATTTTTAAAAATGTAGCATACTTCATATAGGTGAAGATGGCTCTCAATAAGATATTCCAATAAAATACAGTTAAATAATTAAAATATTATCAGAATAAATCCACAGTTAAAACTCAAAGCAGGAGAAAATGTTGTTCCAGATTTACCACAATAGCAAAATCAGACAGCAAAGTGGGTTACCCAGCTACAGTATTTAAATTGCAACTTTCCTTCCTATTAGGACTTAAAATTTCATTTTATTTGAAGTGCCTGAGAAAGTAAATATGTCTCAAAGGTGCTGTACCTTCTAACATGCCATGATGTGTACACATACAAACAAAATAAGTATAACTAGGGAAAGTAAGTCTATCATGGGGGAGAATAAGAACACAGCTAGCTTACTCTGATTTGCTGGCCCAGAGGGAATAGAGTATCTATTACTGATATATATGGCTAGACTTTATGTGTTACACAATTTTAGTCCTATCAAAGTCATCTGCTATCCCATATCATTTCTCCCCAGAGGTTACACAGCAGAGACCCCCAAACTTTCTTAAAATCACATTGCTTGTACTGCAGGTAAAACTGTACTCACGGCCTGGGGTTCAATCCCAGGTAGGAGGCTCATGGTTCACCCATCCTTCCATCCTTCCGAGGCTGGTAAAATGAATACCCAGCTTGCTAGGGGGGCAATGTGTAGCCTGCATACTGTAATTTAAAACTAAACCACCCAGAGACTACTTGAAGTGGGATGGGGCGGTATATAAGCAGAACACTTTTGCTTTATCAACTGGTTCTCATTATTTTACATGCCTCTAGATTCCATCCTCATAACAGCATAAAACATGTCTATAACCCAAGTCCTGCAATAGAATCAAATTTGCTCAGATTAGCAAGACACAGACTCAGGATTTGTGGATTTACTGCATGTATTTCTTAAACTAGAATACCTAGTCAATGAAGTGAAAAAAAAACAGCAAGGTGAAACAATCAGGTACAGTGGTACCTTGTATAACGTAATTAATTCGTTCCAAATTAAATTACGTTATACAAGGTTTTCGTTATACAAACCCTAATTTCCCATAGGAATGCATTGGAAGTGGATTTAATCCGTTCCAATGCATTCCAATGGCGCAGGGAATTCCCTCCCCACCACCACCCGGCACAGGGAATTCCCTCCCCCCATCACCCGGCACAGGGAATTCCCTCCCCCCCGACCACCCGGCGCAGGGAATTCCCTCCCTCCCGACCACCCGGCGCAGGGAATTCCCTCCCCCCCGACCACCCGGCGCAGGGAATTCCCTCCCCCCGACCACCCGGCGCAGGGAATTCCCTCCCCACCACCACCCGGCGCAGGGAATTCCCCCCACCACCACCCCGCACAGGGAATTCCCTCCCCCCCACCACCTGGCGCAGGGAATTCCCTCCCCCCATTCACCTCTTGCCGGAGCCCCGGAGGCTCCCGGCAGGCAGGAGGGCGCACCAGCGGCGGCGGCGGCCTGCTTCCCCTCCCGCCCCACGTCCGATGGGGAGCGCCGGGCCGGCGGAGAACCAGCGGCGGCGGCGGCGGCGGTTGGGGTGGTCGAGGAGGAGGAGGAGGAGGAGGGTTGGGGTGGAGGAGGAGGGTTGGGGTGGTGGAGGAGGAGGAGGAGGGAGCGGAAGACGCGCTGCCATCCCGCCTCTTTCTCTTGCGCGCCCGCTCTCCCTCCTTGCCTCCCTCCCGCAGGAGGGGGGATCCATGTTTCGCCACTTCTCCCCGGCACTCCCCAAGTCAACGGCGGAGAAGCGGCGGTGGCGGCGGTTGGGGTGGTCGAGGAGGAGGAGGAGGAGGGTTGGGGTGGAGGAGGAGGAGGAGGAGGAGGAGGAAGCGGAAGAAGCGCCGCAGTCCCGCCTCTTTCTCTCTCGTGCCCGCTCTCCCTCCTTGCCTCCCTCCCGCAGGAGGAGGGATCCATGTTTCGCCGCTTCTCCGGTCGAGGAGGAGGAGGAGGAGGAGGAGGAGGAAGTGAGCGCTGGCAGGGGGCTAGGGGAGTGAGGCAGCTGTGGGGGGGACCTTGGACGGGACTCCCTGGCTCCCCTCCTCTCTTTCCATGCCTGTCTCCCCTCCCCTCTTTCCCGACCACCCCGTCCTCTTCCCAGGCAGCCGTAGGTGGTGGACGGAGGTGGCCGCGGGGGGGGGAGGGGGGCCGGATTTTTTTGTCGTTGTACGGACCCTCCGTTATACGAGGGTCTACTGTACTATTATAATGGAAACTTAAAAGAACTCAGTTGAGAATTTCCTATAGTCCCTGACTGAGATCACTCACACATTAGGTGCCCAGGGCCACCTTTCTGTACAGAGAGACTTCCAATATTAAACAACTGTTGACACACTATAGGAATATAACAAAACTTCAACAAACCTGGTGTATGGCATGTCCCCCACATCTACTGTGTCAGCATCAATATGGAACCAAACAACGTCACCCACAACATCAGGGGCTTGTTTACTTGGTGTGACATCACCCTGGAAACAGGAGTAATGAATATACAAATCATCAGCCAATCCCAGCAGGAGGGCGGGGAATGGTATGATATAAAAAGGGTGGAGCCTAGTCAGTTGAGAGAGTTGGGTTAAGTTGAGGTTTTGAGAGTGAGTGCTGGGATAGAGCATTGCTCTGTTGGAGTTCTGTCAGGCAGTGAGGGCTATACTGTTTACTAGTTATTAAAGACGGGGGGGGCTGGAAGAGTTGATTAAATCTATTGTATGTTAAAGGCAACACATACCATCCTCAGACATTGTTATATTTATTATTTTCTCAATAAACTTCATCATTATTTTTATATTATACATCTGAGTCGGTCCCAATTCATAAGGCCACGATCTAAAAGGTGGCAGGATTAACAAGTGAATAAAAGGTGGCAGCAATACCATTTCCATCACAATTACACATGTAAAAGGGAGGTGTCGTCACAATTTGGTGGCACAGCAGTGGGATGTCGAAATAAACCCACTTGTGCCTTTGAAAACTCAGTCTGTGAAAGGGGTGATGTCACACTTGGTCATCTGCCAATGTGATTTATGTAACCCTTTGCCAGCCGTGTCTTTGACACTAACAACTCTAACATTAGAAATGATGACACACAAAAAACAGATTTAGAATAATTCAACCTCTCAGGGTATTCTTTTGCTGAAATTGACTATTGTAGAAAAAAGAAATTATAAAGGAAGACTGAGGAGGGAGACAACTGAAGTAGATGTTATCCAGAGATTCCAGAGGTTTAAATACAGAACCACGCTTCTTGGTTCATTGGACCTCTTTTGGAAGACATGCACAAAACATGATTGTAGAGCTTTTGGACTAGAAATCCTGTAATGCACCATTCTCCCAGATTAGCCACATTTAGGTGTTATAGCTATCTGTCAGTTGGAACTCCCAGAATAGAGAATTATGAGAGCTGTAATCTAAACATTCCGAGCAGCAGATCTGTAGCTGGCAGTCCTTTCTGCTGAGGGTGGTCTAGTCTACTGGTGGAACTTAATGGAATAGCATTCTTGGTGGCCTCCTGATGGGATCCTGGCTTCTAACCACTGCCTGCAATACCAGATTTTAATACTGAACAGATCTATTCTGTTCACACCCTGTAATCGTCTCTATAGGCGGGCAGCTGTTGCTTCAAGATGAACAAAACACCAATAATGGTATCATGATGTTCTTTAGAACAAAACCAAGTACATTATACCCAGAAATCATCTTAAGAAAGATCTCCAACCCACACGTCTGTTTTCTTTATTTGATAAATTTATCAATATGCTCACAACTCACAATTGCTTTATCTCTTTATCAAGTTGCAGAGCATGGAAGGTTACTTTAAAAGGCAAACACAAGTTTACAGAACTTGGTGGTGCTAGTTGGTGGCCACATCTAAGTAGAGTGGCCTGGTGCGCAACAAGGGCACACCATCAAGATGTGCAGAAGCATACACACAATAAGCTGCAGCAAATTACACAAATACCAGCAAGACTTGGGGCCTTATTTTTAGAGTTACAGTACTTTATTGTACAGTGGAACCTTGACTTATGTCATTAATCCGTTCCGGAGGCCTAGACATGTCAAACATGCCTTAAGTCAAACGAACTTTTCCCATAGAAAGTAATGGGAAAGTGGATTACTCCGTTCCAGATGATGAAAAAGACCCCCCAAAACAGCAATTTAACACAAATTTGACTGGGATAGGAGATTCCTTCTGGGGATGTAAATGAAATGTCTCTTCAAAGAGAGGAGGAGGCAGTGGAATTATGGTCCACAAGTTATACACCTCCACTTTTTAATGTTCATAGCAACAATGTCTAACATTTAAGTTTTACTGATTTTCAACCTGACTTTCCAAGTTCTGAACAACTCTATGCTTACCACAACTGTACAGCTCCCCAACTAAAAGGCTTCCATTGTGGACCAGAATTTTGCAGCCAGATTTTTTTACAAGACTGAGCCGACTGTCTAACCAGTGAGGCCAGCCCTGAGCTCCTGGCCCTTCTTCTCCTCCGGCAGCAGCGGCGGCTTCGGTGAGGCCGAGGACCAGCTCCAGGTGCTCGGAGCTGGCCTCGCCGAGGCTGCTGCTGCCAGAGGAGAGGAAGAAGACAGGAGCAGTTTGGAGGCGGCAGCTGCGATGCTGGGTCGTGGCTGCCGCCCGATTCTGGCCCCTTCTTGCTGCAAGTCAAATATGCTGCAAGTCAAGCAGCATGTAAGTCAAGGTTCCACAGTACTTGTGACAGGGCTATACATGTTAAATACTTGATTTGGAATACTGTGCCTTGTGTTAGTTTAAGTCTGTATGATGTTTGGGAAAAGGTAATCTTGTCTGAAATCAGAACATTGAGCTCCTAGAGTTTTTAGTTTTCAGCTGAACTACATTGGAAAGAGAGCTCTCTCAAGCAGAAGCGCTGCAGGCCTGCCACTGTGGATAGTACACCAATCCAGTTTGTTCTCCTGCTATAGTTTATGCTCAAACTGGTTTTGGAGACGCTTTATCCCAGGAAAGCTAAAAGTCTAGACAGTAATTCACAGCATAAAACCACTGTATTATTCCATTTAATCTTAATACCAGGCCTGATGCAAGAAAATGCAGCATAGGGACATGCAGGGGGGCTGGCAAAAGAATATGGAAGGAATGTGACGAAACTGTGTGTTAATTGTGGATTATTTCTTCTGGTTTGAAATATGATGGGAGGCATGCAGAGTTTCAATTTACAGAAAATCGATTATTTTGCTCACTGGCACATCATCCTCTTCATGATATCAAAGTCCCCTCTTGGAGCTACCACATCAGTGTCTGAACACCAGGAGGCCCTCTGTGCTATCTAGAACCCTGCCGGCCTAAGCCTCACAGTTTAAATATGTCTGTAAGGGAAATCACTTTGTAATAAACAAACAGATGCTGGCCTTGAGGACCACATTAAAAAACGGTTTTAGAAATAGCAGTAGAGGCAGGCTGTGAAGCTAAGTGTTACAGCATGAGGGAGTGCACAGAAAAAGCTGTTGTCTCCCAGTGCTTTCATCAGGTTGTTAGTCTTCACAGTGTGCTACAGTGAGTTTCATCCTGTGAAACAGCAAGCTGATCCTGCGTCCTGTGTTCAAGCCCCTGAAAGCAGCACAGTATGGAAGGCTGAAATGTATTCAAAATACTGTATTTGCACAAACTTTCACAAATATTGGGTGGTGGTGGTGGGTTTTTGTTTTTGGGAGTGGGGATTTGGTATTAATTTTAGATAAAGACAGTGTGTTTACCAGGACATTTTAAGAACTAATTTATTGACTGATGTTTCTAATTGTTACTCTTATTGTTGTTTTGTTGAAGTTTGGGTTCAATAAAAACTAAAATAATGGCTTAGTTTCTTTTCTGCTTTTGGTGTAAGAGGTGGAAGTTGAGAGCTTTTACTAAGCTAAACAAGTGTTAAAAATGCAAACCTCTGTACAGTATATTTATTTAGAAGTAATGATACTTACTATCAGTTTCCCCCCAGGATTGCAGTAAGCTGTCTCAGTTAGCTGGGATTCTTCAATCAATTCTCCGTCTAGCCACATGTTGAAATCACAGGGAGGGGCTAATTTGGTGCAGTTTAGTTTGAGGTTCAGTCTGAGTTTGTAGATTTCTGGATTGACTGGCAGCCTTTAAGATTTTGTAAGACATAAGCAACAAACCAAAATGATTGCCTCTTGTTATCATGCTGTTTCCAAAGATGGAATCTTAGAACAGATACCATAGTAACGCTGTAAACATCCCATCCTACCTTAGTCCATTTCTTTAGAGCACTAGAAGGCTGAACTCTTGCACTGTCTGACCAGAGGCATCCAAGATTTTTCACTGTGAAAGCTTAGCTTCATTTGAATTTACAGTCTAGTGTGGTTGCTAAATCTTTTGTAAATTATGATTCATGGAATCTATGAAGGTGAGTTTCCCCCCTGATCCTTTTATGTATAAGGTAAGCCAAGGCTCGTATGTGCCAAACTCCAAAATAAATGTTATCTTTCGGATACAGTTGTCCCCCGCCCTTTTGCGGTTCATATACTGCGGTCCCAGTATATTGCGGGTCCACAGTATATGAAAAAAAGGCCCCCTGAGGTAAGGAGGAAAGGCCTTCCCAGGCCCATTGGAAGACCCAAAAGTGCTTCCCCACAAACTGGAAGTGACTTCCGGTAAATCAGAAGTGACCTCCAGATCACTAGAAAGCACTTTTGGGGCCTCTGAGGGACTGGAAAGCCCCTTGCAGGCCCGTTTGGGGCAGCGCCAGGCCTGGAGTAAGTACAAGAGCCCCCAGAGAGCCCACCCAGTCCCGACCTGACCCAGCATCCGCGTATTGTGGATTTTCAATTATTGCGGGTCGGTTCGGGTCCCTAACCCCTGCAATAGGTGGGGGTTTACTCTAGTAGATTTAGGAAATATTGTTTAAATTCTTATATTTAATATTTAATATTTATATTTAATATTTAAGAATTATATTTAATTCTTAAATGTTTCTGAGAGATAGATATAATATCCTGAGGTGTTCGACAGAGGATTTGGAAAAGTGGGAGGAAAGGAGGTTGACAGGAGTCAGAGAGATTTGAACTTTAGTATTGCAGTAATGGCACCAATCACATATTATCCCAACATCCATATCAAGATTAATATTCATTTCATTTTTTAAAAAGAGTAATCATGGGAGCTATGAAACACAATCATGGGTGGCCTTAAGATATGCTGCTCCCTCGGGCATAGCATCAACCTAATTCATCATACAAGGCCAAGAGATTTTTGGGTGCCTGAGGTAAAAGGTCTCATAAAGCTTTCCTTTTGTTTGGCAATATAAATTCAAAAAGAGTAAATTAGACACTTAACTTTTTGCTGTTCCTTCATGACATTCAAATTTAACTGCCTTTAGCAATCACCTAATCCAGTCCAATAATAATAGGGGAGTATACTTTTATCTTTTTCAAATAGGCTAGCAAAAGTCAGTTGAGAGTGACATGTAAAGTAAATTGTAAATTGTCCTGTCCTATGCAAGGAAGTGATATTTAGGCCCTCTTAAAATATGTCTCCTCACAGTGTGTTTCAAATGAATCCCATATAACACAAAAATGGAACATATGATATTCTTTAAAAACTACTGTCTGAGTGTATTACTCATTAAGTTCTTATGTGAATAGAATCCTAAATTCCTTCCACTTTCAATGATGAAATGTTGTGACCCATTACTGAATTCCTATCTCCTCAAAGTTGTCATTGTGCTCTTGTTTCCCCAGAGAGTAGGACTGGTCCTAATGTTAGTTATGAAGTGGCCGCCCAAGCAGTGTTTCCACCTGAGCCCCTAAATATTCCCCTACTTGGAGGACAGATTTTTGTGTATGTTATGTGGCCTATCTGGCATACTAAACTGGTTTGCCATTTTTAGTTCTCATGGAGGAATCAGTTTTATTTACACGGGTCTTAGCTACCTCAAAGATCGAATCTCACAGTATGAACGGACTTGGGTGTTAAGGTCATCAGGAGAGGCCTCTCTCTCCATCCCGCCACCCTCACAGGTACATCTCGTGGGAACACATGGAAGAGCCTTCTTGGCTGCTCCACCCAGACTCTGGAACTCCCTCCCACTAGAGGCAAGCACTGCCCCATCTCTGATGTTTTTCTGGAAACAGACAAAGAACTTTCTCTTCAGGCAAGTTTTCCCTGAATGATGGACTACCTATTATCTGTATTTTATATGAATCTACCATACATGATCACATAGACTTTGCATTTATTACCACTTATAATCTTGTGTGATTGCACTGACACTATGTTTTCAATGTTAGTTTCCATCACTCATAACTTTTACAGGGCATTTTTACTCCCTCTTTAACTGCTCATGTTCTCTTGTAAGTTTACTTCACTGTTCTCAATGTTTTAATTCTAATATTTCTTAATTACTGTAAGCCGCCTTGGGTCCTTTTCCAAGGAGAAGGGTGGGGTAAAAATACTTTTATCTATGCTCAAGGATGAGTCCAAGAGCACTGCCAAGCTATGCACCTCTTTTTTCAATTGGGGGTGGGGGTGGGGAATCCCATCCAGTACAGGTTGCATCCCTATCCCTTGATCTCTTTTTTGAGTCATCCGAAGAACTGTCTTGTCTGGGTTTAGTTTTAGTTTGTTCTTCCTTATCCAATGCATTATTGAAACTAAGCACTCATTGTTCTAAAATTGAAATAGCTTCCTTGGAATCCTGAGGTGATGAGAGGTAGAGTTGAGTGTCATTGGCATACTGGTGACGCTTAACCCAAAACTCCAAATAATTTCCCCCAGTAGCTTCATATAAGTATTGAATAACATTGGAGACAGAACCGAACCCTGGGGGACTCAGCAGGTCAGTGGCCGTGGGGTTGAACATGAGTCCCCTATCACCACTTCCTGCATTCTCCCCTGCAGGAAGGACTGAAGCCACTTTAAGACTGTGCCCCCAAATCCCCTTTCAGAGAGACAAGTCAGGAGGATGCTGTGGTTGATAGTGTCAAAAGCAGCTGAAAGGTCCAGTAAAACCAAAAGGGACACAGATCCCCTATCCATTTCTCTGTGTAGGTCATCTACCAAGGCAACCAGTGCTGTCTCAGTCCCATAACCAGGTTTGAAGCCAGATTGAGCTGGATCTAGGTATTTTATCTCATCCAGAAACCTTGCGAGGCCACAAGCCACTCTAGGACTTTACCCAGAAATGGGATGTTAGATATTGTTCGGTAATTGTTCATGTTAGATTAACTTTTGCAGTCAAAAGTTATATTGATACCATCTCTTAGTGTAGTGGTTCTCAGCCTTGTTTGCCTAGGCGTTCTTGGACTATGGCTCCCAGAAACCCCAGTTAGCACTAGTGCTGAACACTTCTGGTACTTTTAGTCCAAAAAGCATGTGGGACCCAAGGTTGGAACCCATTGTCTTAGTATTTACTGTGTTAGTTCTGAGTTGCTTTCTGTAGTGTGCTAATGCTATTGATTTGTTTTATTTATTCAATCTCAATACACTTTTTCTCGTTATTTTACACAACTTTTGAATGGTAAACCTCTACTAGCCTTCTTTAAGGACTATTTAATACATTTAAAAAAAATAAAAATTGCCCTTCCAGCAACTAGGCACTTTAAGCAGAATGCAGTGAAAGATCTTAAAACCCTCCTAAAATTTAATTAAAACCTAACAACAGCCTAATACACTAGAGATCAGGTTAGATGTAATGGGAAATCATGGTTTCCTGCTATACAAGTGGGACTGCAAAAGCCTGAGGCTCGTTTACTCCACCTCTCCTTCTCTCTGCATGACAATGAGAACAAATCTGGAACCTTTCTTTTTTTACTTTTGAGTAGAAATGTTCCCTATTATATCCCTATTCGGGCATCTGTAAGTATTTGATCAAACCAGGATCCACAACCACAGTTTAATACTGCCCTAAATGGCCTGAGACCTAGACATTTGACAATATATGTCTTCCTCTATATACCTCATCATTAACATCAGCTGCTGGGGGGTGGGGGTGGACAACAGGAGCCATACACAACATGGAGATACAGGAAAGGGCTTTTTCTTGTCTGGCATGCACTCCTGTTCTAAAATGTGGCAACTACTTAGATACAGAACCCCAAACAAAATTCGTCTTCTAAAAATTCCTAACAGATCTCCTCCAACGATATCGCGGTGGTTTTTTTTAAAATCTTCTTCACATAAGAACAAAGAAATACCCAGGTTTCTCTGGGAAAAAAATGCTTTCCAGATCATCTCATTAGTCATTTCTTTGCCTAGAAATGAAGCTTATTTCTCAGTACTGCCATGTAGCTGCAAGTAATCTGTTATCTCTCCTCTTTTTATTTAGGAATAAGAGAAAATGAGTATGGTGCTACTGCTTGGGAAGCATGCAAAACTGTTCCGTTTAATAAACCAGCAAAGAAAGAGACGAACTTGACAAAGGTAAAAACAAAAGAAAGCGAGTAGCTTCCATTTTAGGTCATGTGCAGACAGAGGTAAAAGTACCCTGAGCAGCAAAAGCAAAGCAAAGCATTCTGCTTATATACCACTCCATAGTCCTTTCCCTGACTAAGCAACATAAGGCCCGATCGGATAGCATTTGTGGATTACAGATGTGCTTCCATGGATAGTGGTTTTATATTTTATCAGCCTTTGTTATGGAGGATGGGGGCAGAAATTAGTACTACAGTACTTTCTATGAAGAGTTCCCTTCTGTGTCAGAAACTCCAAATCAGAATCTTTTAATTAATCATTTAATTGGCTTTATAAATCAGGGGGGAGGGGGATTCTGTAGGAAAAGGTGCACAGAGAAGGCAGGCTTATAAAGATTCTCCCACCTCCCTCCAAAAAATCTAGGTGGGTAATTTTCAAAGGTGTGGCTTTTGCTGTGCAATGTGAATAGGAAAACCAGTAGTTTATTTATTTATTTATTTATTTATTTGTTGCATTTATACCCCGCTTATCTTCATTGCGAACTCTAAGCGGCTTACAAGGCTACAAAAGCCACACAAATTACAGTAAGTACACAAAACATGACAAAAATAAAAATAACAATAATCAAGAAGTTAAAACCTTATGGCACCTCAATAACTAATCTAAACGATGGTAAGTCCAGACAGGTTGCGATGGCGGGTTAAAAAAAAAAAAAACCTCAGTTAAGAATCGCCAAAGGCCTCCCGGAAAAGGTAGGTTTTTAAAGCCTTCCGGAAGGCCAGCAGGGACTCTGCAGAGTGCACTTCACTGGGGATGGAATTCCAGAGGCTGGGGGCTGCCACTGAGAAGGCCCGGGTCCGAGTGCTCGTCTTCCGGGCTTCACGAGGAGTGGCGACCCGAAGCAAGTGCGCTCGCGCCTGCCAAACGGGACGGGCTGAGGTTGATCGCTGGGCGATACGCTCTGCCAGGTAGTCCGGTCCCAAGCCATGGAGGGTATTATAAACTAAAACCAAGACCTTGAATCTGATCCGGGCTGCAACGGGCAACCAGTGCAGGCGGGCCAGGACTGGGGTGATGTGGTCATAGCGATGCACACCAGCCACCAGCCTGGCCAATGCGTTCTGTACCCGCTGCAGACGCCGGAGGAGAGTCAAGGGCAACCCCATGTAGAGAGCGTTACAGTAGTCCAGCCTCGAGATCACCAGAGCTTGGACCACTGTTCTCAGAGAGTTCGCGTCCAGGTACGGGCGGATCTGGGCGATCCGACGGAGATGGTAATAGGCGGACCTGGTCACCGACGCCACCTGGGACTCCATGGTAAGAGCCGGGTCCAGGAGCACACCCAGATTCCGCGCCCTCTCTGGGAGCTGGAGGGAAACTCCCCCCAGACAGGGGAGAGGGCCACCGTACCCCGACGGCGAGCTCCCAAAGAACATGACCTCCGTCTTCTCGGGGTTGAGCTTAAGCCTGTTCGCCCCGGTCCAAGTCAGTACGGCCTCCAGGCACCCGTCGAGGATCCTCACAGCTTCCACTGCAGAGGTGGTAAAGGAGAGATAGAGCTGCGTGTCATCAGCGTACTGATGACAGCAGACTCCAAAACTCTTGATGACCCCCGCCAATGGCCTTACGTAGATGTTGAACAGCATGGGGGATAGAGACGACCCCTGTGGAACCCCACAAGGGAGAATCCAAGGGGCCGATAACTCCCCCCCATGCTGAACGTACTGGGGCCGGCCCTCCAGGAAGGAACGGAGCCAACTGCGAGCAGTGCCTCCGATCCCAACCTCAGAGAGCCGGTCCAGCAGGATACCATGGTCGATGGTATCAAAGGCCGCTGACAGATCCAGGAGGACCAACAGGGTAGAGCAACCCCTGTCGGCCGCCCAGATAAGGTCATCTTGCAGGGCAACCAAAGCTGTTTCGGTACCCCGGCGGGGCCTGAACCCGGACTGGCATGGATCGAGGCACTGCCGATCCTCCAGGTATGACTGCAGTCGGACCGCCGCCACGCTCTCGATCACCTTGCCCATAAACGGGACGTTGGCGATTGGGCGATAGTTTGATAAATCGTCCACCGCCAGGCCAGGTTTTTTCAGGATGGGCTTTACCACCGTCTCCTTCAGACGAGAGGGAAAAACCCCCTCGCTGAAGGAGGCGGTGGTGATGACAGAAGCCCATTCGGCCATAGTCCCTCTGGCAGCTCTAATTAGCCAGGCAGGGCAAGGGTCGAAAGGAGTGGAGGCAGGCCGGCAATGTGCCATAGCTCTAGAGGCCTCGACAGCAGAAACAGGCCCAAGCGCATCCAACCGAGGCGACGAAGGCGGACCAGCAACTGGGGATGGCGGGGCAGGACCACTGCAACCGGAGTCAAAGCCGGCACGGATGGCCTCTATTTTAGTTCGAAAAAAGGCTGAAAATTGCTCACTACTGAAATCAGTAGGAGGAGGCCTAGCCAGACTAGGATTGTTGAGGTCCCGAACCACCCGGAAAAGCTCCGCCTGGCTGTTCGAGGCCTCAGCAATTCTCAGGGAGGTATAGGATGTTCTAGCCTCCCTGATCGCGTTGGTATAGCAACTAGACTGGGCATCAACAGCAGCCTTACTCAACGCCGTCCGGGTTTTCCTCCAGCTGCGCTCTAGCCTCCTCCTCTCCTGCTTCATTGCCCTCAGCTCCCCCGTGAACCAAGGGGAGGGCCGGGCTCGGCAACGGAGGAGGCGCTTGGGGGCGATCCGGTCTATGGTGTGGACAGCTGTTTCATGCCAAAGGCTAGCCACATCCTCAGCCAGAACGCCAGTCATACCACCAGGTGACCCCCCGAAGAGCTCGCCGAGCCGCTGAGGGTCCATGAGCCTCCGGGGGCGGGTCAGAACAGAGGGCCGATGGTCCCCGTGGGGAGGGGCCGGGATCGCCAGGGAGAATGAGAGCAGGTGATGGTCTGTCCATGACACAGGAAGGGAGACAAAGTCCCCCACCTCCAGACACGAATCCCCCGACATGGAGGTAAACACCAGATCCAGGGTGTGACCAGATCTGTGGGTGGGGCATAAAACATGCTGGGACAGACCCATGGAAGCCATGGATTCCATGAACTCCAGAGCTGCACCAGAAAGCTCACCATCCGCATGCACGTTGAGGTCTCCCGCAACCAGTAGGCGCGGGGACCTCAACAGGGCAGCGGCGAACTCCGTGAGCTCTGGGAGGGATTGTGCAGGGTTGCGGGGAGCTCGGTAGCCCAGCACAATGCCAAATCTGTCCCGCTGTCCCACCAACAGATGAAGGACTTCTAACCCCTGGCTAACCAATGCTGAGGCCCTGCTAACGCGTAAAGAGTCCCTGTAAACGATTGCGGCTCCCCCCCTTTTGACCCCCCAACCTTCCCACTCCCTCTACCAGGTACCCGGGCAGACACAGGAGGGAGAGAGAGCCCCCCCCCTCCGTGCCCACCCAGGTCTCGGTGATGAATGCCAGGTCGGGCTTCTCATCCGCGATGGTATCATAGATGATAGGGATCTTATTGTGTACCGACCTGGCATTCATCAGGATACAGGCAAGGTTGGGGGCACTGGTGGAATGACTCCCGGGCACTACCTTCACACTTGTTGAAAAACAGCCCATTGATAATTGCTTAGATGAGAAGTGGTTAGCTGATAAAAAAAACCGAATCCCCTTCTGGGAGTTTCTCTTGTTAGGTGTCATTTTGTGAAGACAAGAGAGTATCTTGTAAACCATCTTGACTGCTGCCATTGGTATAAACATTTAGGTTTCTCTTTACTATGTAAAGCTCGGCATCCTTTTTTCTTGCTGCCAGTGCAGGGCCAGTATTGTGCAGCATTTCCTGGCTTTTTGAATTGTGGGTACAGAAGCACAAGGTCCCACATTCATACACGGAAGTTTTGTTTTTGAAAAAAAATGCACTATTTTTATGTAGCATTTTTCTGTTGGGTTGCGATGAGTCAGCAGAAAAGTGAAGTAAAGTGGCAGCTAAGATATTGCCGTTCTGTTGGCAGCATCTTTATTAATTCATACGCCTTTCACTTTCTTGTGAAAGGTGGTGGGTCTGAATAAGTTGGCTCTGGTGACTTTGTACTGTATATGGTAAATTATAGGCAATATTAAGTGCAGTATTGGGCTATCTTGTGTGGCAACAAAACGTGAAGGGCATTCTCTGCTAGGACTGGATCTCTTCTCCATTCAGATAGTCTGTTATCACCTACCCAAATCCTTCCCATATAGCAAGAAAGGAGAAACAGGATAATAATGAGTTGCTGTCATCTCTCCATCTGCTGTTGCTTTACTGAATGGGATTTTTAACCCTGTGAGCAAGAGGAATGGTCCATTCTCAACTGGTGAAGGACAACACTTGCTAATCATGGCAGCTAAATACTACTGAAAATTGTAGAAAGTATTGTTCCCCATGAATGTTGGTTGCTATAAAGCAAAAGTGGGAGAATACTGTTGCACTCCTATATTGCTTGTGTCTGTGAAGATTCTCAGTCATCCAGGTGAGTATATCTGGAAATTGAAAGATAGAAACATTTTGCAGCTCATCCAAACAGCTTCCTCAGTCTGAATACAGCTAGTGCAAGTCCTCCATCTTATAGTTAGCTTTGACCTCTTGTGGGTTTCCCATGGATATCTGATTGATCACTATATGAACTCAAGGGGAACCATTCGGATTTAGCAGGGTTTTTCTAAAGTTTTTAAGAAGCAAGGAACTGTACTCACCAGCAACTTTTTAAATAGTCTGTATCTAGTGTTTTGCTGATGTGTTGTTGTTCTCATTGATCATTTGTAAAATGCTTTGGGAGTCTGTAAAATGCTTTGTAAAATGCTTTGGGAGTGCTGGACCACTTATTTTTTTGGCAATCTAATTATCAATAATTGGTCATGAGATGCCATTGTGTATAAGAAGAGGGAGCTGCCATTGAATTTGGGGGGGGGAGAAAACAATTTGTTTGTCTTATGTATTTTTTTGTTTGTTTTGGTAAAGGTGCGTGAGATGGGCCAGCTAGAACTGGTACCATTTGGGCATCTGGATCCTAACTGGCCACAAATGAATGACTCACCAAGCGGGTCAACACTTTGATCAGCACTATATAAGTACATATTTATGTTTTATGGGGTGTATTGTCCACAGGGCTTTCTTGTAGAGGATACAGTTGTAGAGGATACAATTAGTTTGAAGGTTGTTTGAAGGTTGTTGCTTAGGTCCAGGTAACCACTCTTAGTGAATCCACTTTCATAGCAAAATGGGATTCTTACTGTGGCGATCCGAATAAAGCAAATTCCCTTCCACAGGTTTGTGAACTAGCACAGCTACAGCTGAGAAACATAAGAACACTGTTTTCTTGTTTGTGGTACAGTATCATTGACTTAGATTCCCAAAAGAACTGAATCTGTGCTGTCGTAATGGGGTTTCCCATTCCTTGCTGCGGGCTTATAAATACTGTATGACCATAAAACAAAGGGCCATGGATTGTTAACCAATGTGTTCCTGTATTGAGTTGCAAGGATTTGTATACACAGAGCAAGTTTTACTGCTTTCTCTCCCTCACCCCCCCCGCCCTGCTTCCTCTCTCTCCATTACTGCACTGCATCACTCTTTAATGCTGCATTGCACTGCATGCTAATTTTTTAAAATGGAATTTGAGACACATCTTGCAATGTAAGGGAGGAGAGAAAGGAAGAGTCCCGTTCAGAGAACACACCAACATCCACACTGAATCTCCTTGACACTTTTCTGGAAGAGAGCAAATCATTATAATACACTGCAGAATTCTTTATTAAGCATATATTATAAACCTTTTTGGTGTCCCCATTTGCTTTAGTGGGTCTTGCACTGCATCACTTCCCACTGGGTAGAAGGGAAAGAAGAGAAATGGAAAAGGGTGGCTGAATGTAGGGGCATTGACACCTTTCTTTCTGCTGTTATGTAGAAGACAAATGCATTTTTACTTAAAAATTTATGTGGAATTCTCCTTTGCTGCTTCAAGTGCTTACCATAGCCCAGTTCATTTCCAGATGATCAAATATTCAACACTTCAGTGCCTGTAATTGACATCCATTGAAACTTAATTACAGTGTTGCTTTGAACAAGCGCACATTTAATTGTATTTTTACTTGACAGGGCTCTGACACAGGTTGTTTTCAAAGATTCTGTCCAGAATCTTACTGGTGTTCATGTAAGGTTTGTATAGCTTGCTGCAGCTAATTAAGAAGGTGCCTGAGTACATTCTATTTATTTGTCTGCTCCTGTGTGTAATTGTACAGGTGAAGTGTGTTTTGGCACCTTGTCAGTTAACTGAAGTTAATAAAGACAAGTCATGCAAACCCTTTGCAAACACCAACAGGATTCTGGCTGTTATTTTCTTCAGGGAAGGGTTTCCATATTGGCCTGCTTATCAAACTTCCCTCAATATGTGCAAAATAATTGAGGGCGGGGGATAGCATTCCGATTGATTCATCAGACCAGGCAACTTTATACATTCCTTCATAGCCCAGGTCTGATGCTTATGTCTCCATTATAAGTGCTTTCAGCAGTGGAGGGGGGGTCATCATGGGCACTCTGGTCAGCTGCTACACAGCCCCAAACACAGCAGACTTTGAGGCCATGTATGTTAGGACACCTTTATGTCTTGGCCAGCTTTAGATTTTCCAGCGGTTTCAGCTACAGTAGCTCTCCGGTGTGATTGGACCAGATAAGCTAGCCTTTTCTTCTCCATGTGCTTCAATGAACCTTGGGTGTCCACAATCCTGATGTCAGTTCACTGGTTGTCCTTCCTTGCACCACCTTTGGTAGGTACTAACCACTGTATATCAGGAACATCCCACAAGACATGGTGTTTTGAAGATGCTCTGACCCTACCATGTAGCCATCATTATTTAGCCCTTTGTGAATGTCACTTATAACATTTTGCTTGCCCTAATTTCGTGAATCCAACACATGAAGTTCAAGAACTGACTGTTCACTTGCTGCCTAATATATCCCATCCCTTGATAAATACCATTGTAACAATATAATCAATGCTATTCACTTCAGCTGTTAGTGGTTTTAGTTGTGGCTGATCAGTGTATTAGGGTACTGAGGCTCTGTAAAAATCTGCTGGAACACTAAGTTGTCATAATTACTGCTAGCATGGTCAGATGTTGCAGATGGGTAATCCATGGCAGACAGTGTTTGTAGAAGATGGCATGTCACAGTTGTAAGGAGGACATAAGGTTGAGGGGAGCATGAAGTTTAAGGGCCAAAACAAATATGGAGAGAAATCTGTTTCTTTTCTCATATGGCGAAATGGTGTAATTGTGAGAACATATTACAAGAAGAAGCATGTGTGTTCTCTGGATCATCCCTGAAATGTAGATAAAGTTCTCCTTTAGATATTAAATTTGTTGTGCATAACAAAGGAGACCCTAATGCTAAGAAGGAAAAGTTATTGTAGCAGGAAAGATGTATTTCTCTCAATGTGGGTTTTGGACAATATTAATCCCTATAAAAACTCCATTCCCCGGACAACCTCTGTTTTCAACCAGTACTCTGTGTAGCTCTGGTAGAGAACCGTTCCACTGGAAAACATTCAATATTTTTCTTTTCATGTACATTGTAGTCATGACTGAACATCCATTGAGGAACCTTGTGTGCTGTTCCTGTCTTATTGCTGAGAACCTCTGAAGCCTACAGTGATTTGGAACTAGCAAAAGAAATGGCAACAAAACTAAACCATACCAATTCTGAAACAAAACTTTACATTGAATTTGAGTTCGAAATTCCTCATTCTGTATTTGTATTTGTATAATCAAGGGGAGGATTATATCCAAATGTCACATACCCAAAAGTTTGAATTTTATTTAAATTATTGTATCCATCTCTGTATCTGTATCTGCACATGTGTATTTAAAATGCAAAAGTGAACAGATTAGGATTAATTTAGTGCCATTTTTAATTGCTAAAATTCTGCATGTTAGGATGCTGTGAAAGTAAATGAAATAGAGACCCTAGAAGTGAAAAGCCTAATGTACTCTCAGCAGTGTTGGAGGGGATATATTTTCAAGTTAGAATCCAGTTATTAAATTAACTCTAAATCAGACTGCTTTCAGCCTTCTTAAAATCTAACAAATGAAACTAAAAACAAAAGAAAACAAACTAACTAACAAAACAAACACCCTCTTTCTTGCTATCTTGACTGCTGTTGCATCCCAAGGTAACCTACAGTAGGTAGTCTAGAGATAACTAGCAAGATACTTTGGAGGCTTCTAGGTATAGAAATTACTCTGTTGGGTAGCCTGCATAAAAGAATTTGGATGCAGTTATTAAGACAGAGATTAAGTTAGGGCCTTTTCACACGACCCCTAAGATCCGCTGGCCACTTAAATTCGGACCAGAGATCTTGGGGGTTTGTTGCTCTTCCTGCGTCCCCACCCCTCCGCACTTCCTTGCTCCTGTCTGCATGAGGGGAGGGAGAAAAAAAGAGAGGAAAAATGCAGGCTCACCTCCGAAGCCGCCCCGTCGTCGTCCTGATTCATTCTCTTAAAGGGGCGGGAGGGGGAAAAAAACAGAAGCAAGGAGCCGGGCACTCACCAGATTACATCCGGATCTGGGGATTTTCACCCTCCAAGAGCAGGTACATGAAAAGTGTGCTGGGACGCGCTTAGGTGGGCGTGGTCGCACTTAATTTCCTGCAAACTCCGGAGCTGGTGGGGAAACAATTGTAAGCTCTGGAGCTGGCAGCCATTTGCGGCGGATTTTAGGGGTCGTGTACAAATACCCTTAGATTGCAGTTAAATAAAGACAAACATCCTGATGAAGATCCTGGGTTATTGCTGCTTTAATTTCTACTACATTTCACTTGAGAAGTTGTGGAAGAAGGAATCAGAAAAGATAGGAATGAGTCTTGAATTCCCTCTTGAATCAGTTTGAATCTTTCTATTTATATCCAGTTCATTAGCTTGGTTTTCTTTTATGAAGTAATAAGGTTGGTTGTGTGTTGTAACTGTTTATAGAAAGTCTTAGGATAACTGTGTCATCTTGCTTATGTTAAGAGATATGGTGATTGTCATTGAGAGAGATAAGATTATAGGTCAGCATTAGTGTGTTGGGAATAGGTCCCTGCTATGGATTTTTTGTGTGTGTGCAGCCAGGGAATGTTGAACGGTAGGGAACAGATGGAAATAAATGGCACCAAAAAGTAAAGGACCCAACTTACCAGGTCTGGAGATTGTTGCCAGTGCTGTGCCTGCTGAAAACAAAGGATAATGGCGACCCCAAAGTAGAGGGGAAGCTGGAAACAGATATGGGCTGGGACAAGTGCCCAGCCAATGGGGGCAGGCCAGGCACAGAAGCAGACACCCAGGTTGAGTCGGTCCTTTGGAGAACATGACATGCTCACAAGAGGTCGGCCCAACAGGTTTTAAAGGGGAGGCGGACAAAGAAACAATCCGGTGCTGTCCTACAGCTCTGGATAATCGGTCACAGCATTGTACATTGGGCCAGCACATGGGCAAAAATATCTCATTGGGAGCAGCACATGGGACTGGAAGAGCATGTCCCAATGACATGGTGTGGTGCTAGGGGCACGCACTGGGGCGGCTTACTGCCTGGGCTATGGACGCTGTTTCAACAACATTGGTGATACAGCTTGGGGAAAATGACATTATGTTGTCAAGGGGAATAGACTTGAAGAAGGACATGGAGGCATCACTTAAGTGATTCATAGTTTTTACCTGGTCTCAACTACTGCAAAGGAGATGTTGGCGGGGCTGGGGTGGGGTGAGGCATCCAAGGAAAATTGAAATGGTCAGTTGACAATTGGATAAAACTGTAGGTTGCTTGGTGACCACTTGGGGTGATTGTTAGATAAAGAAGCCAACTATTACCTTCACAGCATAAAATATGTACTGGGAGGACAGGATCCACTCATCAGACAAGGGCAGTGAACAGTGAATGGCTGCAGCAGCAGCACTCTGGCAGAAGTCAAATTATGCTCGATTCTAGTGGTGGTTTTACAGGCATTGGGACATATTCAGGTTTTTAAGGTAGCAGGCGAGAACCTGCTGGTACGAAAGAAAACCTGATGAGGAAAGTCAGATGGATGGGGCCATGGGTTAATCATGGGGGGAAGTGGGAGACCAATGAGTAATGACCCAGACACTAATGGGTTGATGCCACTTGGGATCATACAATTTGATTTTCGACATGGGATACCGATGGGGTGGACACCCCAGGGATCTTGCAACTAGCAAGAAGTGGGTGTTTCATAAGATAATGGGAGACACACGGGAGCATCAAAGGGCAGGTGGTCTCCTTTGATGCGCTGGATCCAACCCAATTGCTTAGCCAGAGTACTGCTTGTTGTAATCAATAAAGTTGTGGCCTATATATATCCCCAAATTATGAGGATCATGTTTTGTCTTTATGCACTCATTCGGTTAGAAAAGGCTTAGCTATAGGCAATAATTACTACAGGGATACAGTTTGTGACATGAAAAATGGAAGAGTACTTGTTCCTTTGCTTTTTCACCCAAGTGAAATATTTTCCTTGGTCCCAAAATGGATAATGCTGTTTGTTCTTCAGACAGGGTGCTGTAAAATTTTCATTCATTCATTCATTTAATTTATATTCCGCACATCTAACCAAAAGGCCACTGTGAGCGGCAAACTACACTCCAAAAACATCATAGAACATAATACAAAAATAAAATTTAAATGCAAAACACTAATTAACAGTATGTCAACATAAAATAATATACATAGACCACAATAAAACGACATTAAACATACAATTAAATAAGATTGTGGGCAAAATGTTTTTTTTGTTTTGTTTTGTTTTTTGCTAGATGTCTGCTGTTATGTAGGTATTGGCTCAGGATAAACATGCCTTGTTTTTAATGACCTTTCGAAAGTTTTCAGGGAGGGAGCCAATCTGATATTGGGCAGTAGATCATTCCAAAGTCTTGGTACAATGCCGAGAAGGCACAATTTCTGGTTTTCTCCTTTCGCACCTCCTTTGGGTGTTAATGATCTTAACCATCCTGTTGGAGATGAATGGGTATTATGGGCTGATTTGGGCAGAAGAAGGCATTCTGTGAGGTAGAAAGGTCCCAAACCATTTAGGACTTTGCATGTTAGAGTCAAAACCTTGAAGCAGACAGGTTAACAATACAAAGCAGCCAGAATAGGGGATCTATGGTCATGCCCCCTCAAGCTAGTTAGTAGTCTGGCCACAGGATTTTGGACCTGATCTTGTTTCTGCATTAACCTCACACGCAGCCCCACAGTCTGATCTTGAGACTACCAGTGCATGAACCAAGATGGTGAGGCTCCCAGTGCCCTGATAGGGATGCTACTACTAGGCAATCCACCTGAAAGCAATTGAAGCGGAAACCCCAGAAGTAGAAACTTTAATATCCTTTTAGCAGTGGTATAGGATATATATATTGAAGGTAGAATCCTCATGTTAAATGAACTCTTTGAACTAAGTACAGTGGTCCCCCATCATTTTGTGGTTCATAAACTGTGGTCCTATTATATTGCTGGACCGCAGTATATGAAAGGCAAGGCCCCCTGGGGTAAGCTGCTTCGGCCTGTTTGATCACCAGGATACCCCCCCCAGCCCTGACCCGACCCAGCATCCACATATCATGGATTTTTTATTATTGAAGGTCGGGTTGGTTCCCTAACCCCCGCGATAGGCAGGGGATTAGTGTAGACTGCTTTCAGCCTTCTTGAAAATCAGTAAATAGATTTTTTAAAAAATCTCTTTCTTGGTATATTTGCTGCTACTGAAGACCAAGGTAGTCTTTAACAGATGAAGAGCAAGATTTTGCTATTTAGCTGTAGACTATCAACTGTAGACCAACAGCAATATTTTATGCTTTTGTGTGACAGCACTGACTCAACACCCACAGAAATACTTCATAGAAAATCACAACCTACCTGTGTAATTCATTTTGCATTTGGAGGCTGTAAGTGCTTAAAACACTTTCATATTTCAGCAGTTTGGCATGAAAGCACAGTGTGGTGTGGGTTATAATCTGGAATTGACAGTTACTGTTGGCACATACATTGTTAAACAAACATAAGGTTATGTGCCCTACTGAGCAAATCAATTAATCATTCAAACAAACAGCTCCGTGTATGTATAATTTGCACATAAAATTTGTGTTATTTTCAATCTTGCTCTGGTAGGCATTTCAGAGTTGGTTTTTGCCACTTTAAAAGTGGCCTGCATTGAACTCACAGGACATGGAATGTAAGAGGGTGCGATGTATGAAATGATCATAAATACCTTGTAGATATTTTTCCCTATGTATCTCTACTATGGGGCACTTCAATAATTTGGACTCTTTTCTCTTTGCAGGACTCTGTGCCATCACAGAACAAAAAGATGATTCCGTCTCTACTCATTTCACAGATGATTGATGAAAATAAATCAAAAGAAAATACGGCTGCTTTCTCTATGCAGTCTGTAATCACCCAGTCTGATGTTTATCACAGGAACCAATCTTCAACTAATCATAGATCAGTCAACATTAATAGAGCATTCGTGTTGCTTCCTAGAAAATTAGGAATTCAAATATCTTCTGATGATAACACATTTGGAACAGACATTGATAGGGAAGAGGACAAACAATGCCCTAACATGAAGAAAGGCTTTGCTTCTATCACAATTACTGCTCGACGAATTGCTTCCCCTTGTAAGAGTGAAATGAAGTTGGATGCATCCAATCCTTCTTTTTTGAAATGCCAGGAGAGTAAGCTGGTGATGAATACTGCTCCTGTTTCCAGTGTGGCTGTGCTTGATCAGCTGTGTGGATCTTTCCACCCTCAAGGATATTGTCTGAATCAAAATGCAGCCAAAAGAAAGGTATCTGAATCTTACCCACCACTGTGCAAGGGGCACTCAGATTGGATTTCTAGCACAGAAAACAAAGAGAGCACTAGCAAGGAAGCACCACTTTCTTTCACTTCTAGTGTTCACTTCAGCATTTCGTCTCAGTGTCCAAATTCAATGTATTACGTTGATAAATCTCTCTCAGTGCCTGTCAATCAACTGCAAAAGCACCAACAAATTCATAGGTCAGTTGTGTCTTTTAATATAAATTGCAGTTCTCCCAATTTGACGCCAGATGGAGTGGACGGTTTAGCTAATGGAGAACTAATCACAGAGGTACTTAAGACAAAGCTCCCAGAGGATAGAAAGGTACCGCTCAAAGCAATTTGGAATGCAGATCTCAAGGAGAATATCTCAGATAAAAAACAGACCTTGCGAACAGACTCTTTAGGGACTGAATATCTTTGGAAGGTTGCCACTCTGTCTGAAACACTGTCAGTTGCAGATAGTCCTCAAGGACTTGATCAGTTACGACCAAGAGATAGTAATGATGGGAACTCAAGTGGCAAACATATTACATTGTCATCTCACATTCGTCACTGGACTTCTGATGAAGGTAAGTAGGTGACATAAAGCCCAACCTTAGTGAATTAGATCTCCAGGTCTCAATCAATTCATCTTTCTTTTAAATAATAGCACCTAATCTTCTTCTTCTTTTGACAGAAAATAAGCATATAGTGAATCTGAGGGCCCTTTCACAAATTCTATTTTGTTCAAAATATGCAAGCATAACGTTTATCTGTGGCATCCTAGTGTATTAATTTTTATTTCTTTTCTTTTCGTCTGCAAATACACATAGGCAAGTCCCTGTTTTTTTAAATAAAGTTTGAAAAGCAGAATATAATATCAGAAACATTGCTGAACAGAAATTTAAAATATCTGGTTATGAGTTTGTGTTGACTTCACAGCCACATTCTTGCTATTGTTTCCTTGGTGATACTGAAGTTACTGAGCAAAGTCTACCCCATTAGTGAAGTGTATGACCTCTCAGATACCATGCTCCATTTCTTCTGTAGATGGTGAATAGAATCTAGCTAGTTCCTTTCTTAGGATATCCATCAGCAAAACAGGTGAAGGCTGAGTCGGCTTCTCCTTTGTTGCCCATTGTGCCCTCCTAAATCTGTTCCAATGGGCTTGGAAGGCCTAGAGAAGATAGGGTTTAGGGGCAAGGATTGTGTAAAAGAAAAGAAAAAGTGGCAGCGGAAGGAATTCTGTCACAGTGAACAGCAGTTCAGTAACTCAACATTGGGTTTGATTTCAAGTTCTCAGTCTGTGTTTCCCTTGGCATCAGAGTTTGTTTCGAGTTAAAGGTAAGGGTTAAACCTTACAAAATGAAAATAGACTAGAATACTGAGTTAGAGGGTCTTGGGTTTGCATATGCGTGTTTGGAATAAGAATAAGATGTCAAAGTCAACTGAAGTCTATTCAGTAGGACCCCGGTATCTGCTGGGGATTGGCTCCAGGCCTTCCCGTGGATAATGAAAACCGTGGATAAGAGAGAATGCCTGCCCACCCACCCCCCAAACTGCTTTTTCCTGACAGCTTGCTTTATGACTGCTGTTTTGAGACAGTAGCTTGCTTTATGGCTGTTGTTTGTGACAGTAGCTTGTTTTACAGATGCTATTTGTGACAATAGCTTGCTTTACATCTGCTGTTTCTGACAATAGCTTACTTTGTGGTTGCTGAATTATTTAATTTGTTTCTCTGCCAACCGTGGATAACTGAATCAGTGGATAATGAATCAGTGGATATGGGTGTCCTACTGTAATGGCATTTCAACATAACATAGTCTTGAGACTGCACTGCAATATAACATTTTAGCAATATGACTGGCAGGGATATGTTCAAGAAAGAAAGTTGAGCTTCAGGATATGAAGAATCCCAGTACAGTCTGGATCCGACCAGGGCTAAACACTTTCCTTGTAGATCCATACTTTTCTACATTTCCCCCATCACAATAGCCCCAAAGTCTTTGATTTCTTACAGCAACAGTATTTTGTTTAATTGCAATGGAGGCTAATCCCAGGAAGCTAACCCTTGGCCAAAGTTGTCCATAAAGTGTAAGTGAGACCAAAGGAGAATTGGAGCAGGGGAATATACAGGAAAGATGCCTCATAAATTGTGATCACTTTCCTGCAACTTCACGTTTGACTCATCTTACAAAGTTTCATTAGCTCCTGTAAAATGAGATACATGTTTAGAGTATACAGCTATAGTCTGGGGGGAAATCTAGCTGAATAATAGAAAATCTGCAGGGAGAGTATAGATAGGCAGCACAATCACTTGTGTAAGCAGTTTCAAGGGAAGTCAAAAGGCAAATCGTGTTCCTCCTTCCTGACCTGGAACCAGCATAGGTCATGTGTACAGTCAGCTTTGGAAATGCTGTGTTTACAGATCCCCCCACAGTTCTCATCATCACTTTGTCCAGACTCACCATGCCTTTTTTTAATAGACACATCTCAAAGAGTCTTGTGCTTGATATCCCTTTTAATAATGCTGATAAAACTGTTGTGAACATGAATCTTGGCTGTAATCCAGCGCAAACTGCTGAGCTTATATCTCAGTGGCTGCACCCTTTAGCCCCCTAATGTTAAATATGATTAAGAAAAGCCTGGGTGGCTGCAGGAGTATTTTTCATATGGCAGACATTTACTATTTGATGCTTTTCAAGGGGATTGGTTTTTTTTTTTAAATGGAAATAATTTTGTTCAGACAGATTGCTATTGAAAACAATGATTTAGCATTTCTGTGCACTGCCCTTAAAGGCAAGGTTTTAATTTTTCAAGAAATGATTGTTAGTTGTAAAGGTTGTTCAGTAATGGTACCATACTACAAAGAAAGATTGGAATCATTGGAATATACTTGTTTTTTAAGAAAAGAAAAATAAACCAACTAAACTCAGGGTAATAAAAGTACTATGGCTCAGAATCAGAAACAATACAATGAATTAATTGACTTCCTCAAACCTTTGCAGCTGAATAAATCTTATATTTTCAAAACCTAATGGCAAGCAGTTCTGAAACATCATCCCTCTTTTTTTAGCCATGTTATTATAATTTTAGTTAGAGATGGGCCTTCCTTTTCGGAAGTGGTCAGTTTTGAATACGAAACGGGAGCCCTTCTGGCATTTGGAACCAGAGGAATGAAATCAACCAATCCCTTACTTTGTGCTGGGGTTGTGTGGGGCTAAACTCCAATGAGGAAGAAGCCTCCAACGTCATCTTTCCTTCTCCCTGGTGCTGGCCAATCAGACAGGGAGGCGGATGATGCATTCCCTCCACAGCTCCTGATTGGCCAGTGCCAGGGAGAAGGAAAGATGACGTTGGAGGCTGCTTCCTTGTTAGAGTTTAGCCCCACATGATCCCAGCGTAAGGTAAGGTATTGGTTGATTTCATTCTTCTGGTTCCGAACGCCAGCTGGACTCCCTCATTTTGTTTTGGAAGCTGACCACTTCTGAAACAAAAAGCCCACCTCTAATTTATTACAATTTATTACTTTGTTCCTTGGGGGGGTGTACTGTATGAATAGAGCACATGCATTGTATTCAGAAAGTCCCAGTTTCATCAGTGTAAAATGGAATTACACAGAATGACTAATGAAGAAAAAAAAAGAAAAAGTGCAAAGTAGGATTATTGAACCTTAAGAACTCAGGGCTCATGAATGTAGCAAGAGTTCATGGCTTCACTGTTAACAACAACCAAATTGTAATAGTTAAACATGTTCTGTTCCTTGGATCACTCATCCAACTAGACACTGCTGCCAAGAAGTCACATACAAACATACTTGGAAGGGCAGTTATATAAGGGATTTTCTCTGGAAACCAAGACAAAGAGTGTCTAGGCTGTGGGATTGCTAACTGAACCTAGGTACTGACTAAAGTTGACAGGGAAAAAATGGTTCATACCAAATGTGGTGGAGGAGAGCTTTATGGATGCCATGGAATGACAAAAAGACAAGCAAGTTGGTGCCAGATCAAATCAAGCCTGAACAATCTCTGGAAGCTATAGTATTTTGGGTTCATCAGAAAAGACAATAATGCTGAGAAGAGTTGAAGGAAACTGAGAGACTGAATATGGGATGGATTGACTCAATACAGCGGAGCACAGCCTGAGTTTACAAGACCTGAAGAGGACTGTTAATATTTGAATCTTTTCAAGGTCACTGATTCATAGGATTGATAGACAATAGCTGCTGATAGACATTCCATCAACATTTTGTGGAACGTAAGGCAGCTTCATATATGTTCATCTAATATAAAAGGTGGAGCTTGGAGACTTTTTTTTGACCCAGTCTTCCAGAATACTAGGGATTGGAATCCCAAACAGACATACAGACAGACACTTTCTCAAAGCTCTGATGAAATACAAATGCCTATAAAGTGACTGCCATACAGAAATAAGATTTTCTCTCTCTCTCTTGTTATCTTATTGCCTTATTCTTGTTTTGCACATTATAAATAGATCTAATTAATGATGACAAAGAGATCATGGCCTTCTTTGTCAAGATAAAAACTAATAACTAGTCAATCACTTGTCAGTCATTTAGCAATGACAAACTGTGGGAAATGAGTAATATTCAAGAGCCTTCATTAGAACAGAGCAGTTGGCTTACCAGTAGATGGGTGGGAAATGAACAAACAAACAAAAAAAAGTAAATGGGAAAGATACATGCAGATTCATTAGGGATATGAAATGTAAGAGGTTGAAATTATTTATGAACCAAAATGCAGAAAAAGATGGGGTTTTATTGCTCTGTTTAATTTTTAGTCATATTATCTTCATACTGTTTAATTTTTGGTTATACTTTTATTATTTTCTGTATATGATCTTGGGACTGCCTTGAGTAATGGTGTGGATCAGGAATTGTGGAAGTAAGCATACAAAGCAGCATTGACAAATTAGAATTACACTGTTGTGACTCGCATGCATTTATAAAGTTAGTCTTGAGAACATTCATGTTTTCAATCACAGTAATATAACCAAACTTTTATATATAGTTCCCCTATATTCATTAAGTCTGTTTTGGGGTCTTTTCCAGCCTTTGTCTTCTGCTCTAGGCGTTGATGTCCCCCAGGCCTGCAGCTAAACAGCTGTTGTTGCCCTTAAGTCAGTTCATTCTATTAGAGCTAGCATCATTTCTCATTGGGACTTTATAGAAGCATAGAAGTATGAACCTGGAAAGAACTCCAAAGTCATCAGATCTAGCCTACTGCTAGTACAAGAAATCCATAGCTGAAGCATCCCTGATAGGTGGCATTTTCTTTTTTGCTGCTGCATCCCATGTTTGGGTCATTTTTTGGCTTATGATCTGCTCAGTTCCCTAAATCATTTTTGCATGTATTACTTCTAACCCAGCTTTTACTCATTCTGTATTTGTGCATCTGATGGGTCCTGCTTATGTGCATACCTTTTCCTTTCCCCCTCTTTTTTGAAACTCATTTTGTTTGTATTAGCCTCTTTCTCTATCTGTTGTGGTCATGTTAAATTCTGATTCTGACTTCTGATGGAGCTATCCCTGCAAGTTTGCTGTTCTTTGCAAATTTAGTAGTTTCCCTCCTCTTGTCCAAGTAATGTATAGAGATACTGAATGACACCAGATATTAGAATCTTCTGGTGGACAAGTGACAAGGGTAATGAGGAGCCATTGGTGAGCAATCTTTAGTTGAGCCCCATCAATCTACTAGAAATAAATGCTGAGACATAGAAACGTCAATGTACTTGCGTAATTGCTCACAGACTAGCTGTTTAATGATACATAGAGCCTTTCCTGCTATTGGTGTTATCATAAATGGCCTCTCATCATCCTGGAGAGACGTGACCAGTGGGGTGCTCCAGGGTTCTGTTCTGGGTCCAGTGCTCTTCAATATCTTTATTAATGACTTGGAGGAAGGAATAGAGAGTATGCTAATTAAATTTGCAGATGATACCAAATTGGGAGGGGTTGCTAATTCCCTAGAGGATCGGATGAAAATCCAAAAGGACCTTGACAGATTAGAAGACTGGGC
This sequence comes from Phrynocephalus versicolor, assembly GCA_023846285.1. Lineage (NCBI taxonomy): Eukaryota > Metazoa > Chordata > Lepidosauria > Squamata > Agamidae > Phrynocephalus > Phrynocephalus versicolor. The sequence goes on along the minus strand of JAHTLZ010003518.1, from coordinate 1,788,829 downwards.
CAAAGCTAATGGAATGGATTTCAACAGAGGGAAATGTAGGGTGCTACATCTAGGTAGAAAGAATGAATTGCACAGATATAAGATGGGGGACACTTGGCTAGAGAATAGTACCTGTGAAAGGGATTTGGGGGTCTTGGTGGACCACAAATTGAACATGAGCCAGCAGTGTGATGCGGCGGCCAAGAAAGCCAATGCAAGGTGATAGTGCCACTCTATTCTGCTCTGGTCAGACCCCACCTGGAGTACTGTGTCCAGTTCTGTGCGCCTCAGTTTAAAAAGGATGTTGACAACCTCGAGCGGGTGCAGAGGAGGGCGACTAGGATGGTTGAAGGCCTGGAACAGATGTCTTATGAAGAACGGCTTAGGGAACTGGGAATGTTTAGCCTATCAAAAAGAAGACTGAGAGGGGATATGATAGCTATGTTTAAGTATCTGAAAGGATGTCATATTGAAGAGGGAACAGGTTTGTTCTCCATGGCTTCAGAGACTAGGACTCGGGGCAATGGTTTCAAACTACAGGAAAAGAGATTCCATTTGAACATTCGGAAGAACTTCATGACAGTTAGAGCTGTTCGGCAGTGGAATATGCTGCCACGGAGGGTGGTAGAGTCTCCTTCTTTGACGGTATTTAAGCAGAGGCTGGATGGCCATCTATCGGAAATATTGTGAAGGGGTTCCTGCTTGCCAGGGGGTTGGACTCGATGGCCCATGAGGTCTCTTCCAACTCTATAATTCTATGATCCTATGATTCTATGATTCTATGACCAGTCAATAATTGTCCAGATCTTTTTTCTCCTTTTGGAAGATGGAGACAGTGTTTGCTCTCCTTCAGTCTTCAGGGCCCTCGCATGTTCTCCATGAATGTTAGAAGATTATAGACAGAGGCTTTGAGATTATGTATGTCATTTCCTTTAGCACCTTTAACATAAGTTCATTTAGCTCTGGAGACTGTAGCCAACTGCTTCCGTATCATTTCTATCTTGGGCAGCAGTTGCTGCGCTTCTTTTTTTATTATGCTTGCACCAGGTTGGGCACTGTTCTCCTTTTGTGTAAACACAGAGGCAACATGGGAGCTCAACATGTTTCCCTCCTCTGTGTTACCTCTTAGTAATTCTCCATCCTCTCCATGCAGCCAATCTATCATTTCCTTGTTCGTCTTTTTTGGTTCAAAGATAATAGTGTGGAGACCCTTCTCTTAAAAATCTTAGTGGCTTTTTACAGTAATCAGTTCAAGTTTGCAAAAAATGCAGCAGGGTCATCTTGTAATTTAGGGACTCCCCCCCCCCATTATGTCCTGCAGTTGAAAAGGGACATAAACAGAAACAGATGCTTGTTCAGCTGGATTTTGGTAATCCCTCAAAGAAGTAAGGGAATCAAGGGTTTTTACAACAACCGTATGCTTTTTAAGGTTTTATTCCCTAACAATAAATTTCTTCAGTTTGTTCCTAGGAGGAGAGCAACACATGTTCTGGGATTCCCCCTTTCATCACAATGTGTCTTTGTTCCCTCTGAAATTTTCCCTTTTGATAGTGAGCACCACATGTCTACTGTATTAATAGTGCAATGATCCCAAGCAGGATTCACATGTATGATTTCAGTATCTGTTAACTCTTCTATAATAGCCATTTTTGCTACAGCAGATTCAGCTTACGAACTGAAGGGAGAAATAAAGGTAGAAGTGGACACAAATGGAGAAAATGTTGGGTTGGAGGAAGGCATTGAAAGGGAGGAAGGGGGTGGCATAGCATCTTGGTATCAAGGACACTGGGAGTGCATTGGGGTCCTTGATATTGGAGCTTTGGTTGTATCTGAAGGAGGATCTTGAGTGCATTTCCTATTTGGGGCACCCTTGGAGGCCAGATATCCAAGACTTCCTAGGTTTTCTGTTACAGGCGGGAAAGGCTGGAGGTACATCGAGGAACTGAATTCAGGGATGTCACAGACTGTTTTGGGAGTTTCCTTAAAATGGGGTGGGAGAGGCTGTAGGGAATATTTCAAAACACTATTCCTGCCAACATGAAAAGCATTCCATGACTATGTTTTGTTATGAAGCTAAATCTAACATTGTGTTACAGAGAGGCAATGCGTAGTACTTGAAAAGTTTCTCATTTTCAGTCACTTTGCTGAAATTGCCCCTATAAGACTACTACTTGCACCAGCAGGATTTCCTGGCTTCCTGCAGTTGTCATTTTGTTTATTTTTCTTCTGGTGCTGTGTACTGTAAAGTGGTAAATCTTATTCAGCTCGGCACTCTTTTCTGGTGAATCCTGAGCAAGAGTAATGCCACTTGGTGCAGGAATTGTAATTATCCTGTGAGGTTCAGCATTGCTTCTCCCCCTTCTGTGTGAATCTTGGGCAGAAAGATGCTGTTCTGTGCAAGAACTGTAAAAATCTGGTGCAGCTCATCATTCCTTCAAGGAAAAAAAATAACCATGAAACTTCTGAGGAATCTCATAAGGTTTTCTGTGAAATTTCTCCCACAAAGCAATCTCAGTATGAAGAGAAAGGAGGGATTTTGTCCCCCTTTGTTTTTCTCTGAGAATAAAGAAGCTGCAAGATTTACACTCCTAGATGACAGTATCAACAGAAGTTTCTTCCTTGCCATTCCTATTGCAACCCTTCATACCACCCAAAAACTAGTTCTGGAGGGTATCCCGGCCCTATGGAGCCAATTTTGGAGGTGTACATACGGTCACAATAGGTGGAGAAGGGAGCCATTATTACTCTGTCTTCCAGTGAAAGTCAACCACGGGATCCTAATATTTTATAGAACATAATGCAAGTGGTGCAGAACCATGGAAGTGGGGGCAACTATGAGGAAATTCACTGGCTGCAGCAATCCAAGGTTAACAGCCTCTGAACTAAACTGAAGTATGATTTATATAGTTCTAAGTGAGTAGTGCTGTGCAATTGAACATGCAAACCTTTTTGCATAAGTGACAGTGCTCTACAATTTTATTTCATCCAGTGTTTTCCATTTAATTTTTATTGTCACCATCCCTGACAGTAGACTCTGCAGCTTGCAAACAGAGTTTGACGTAAAATTGAACAGTGCCATTTAATAGCAGGTGGCAGCTGAAGATCTGTCAGTTAGGAAGATGTCGCACTGCTCTTGAAGAAGATGTAAAGTGACTGATCTCCAAGTTTCAATTCCTGTGTTGAAACACTGTGAATATTTGCATTATTGTGTTTTTGTGAGGCATATATGAGATATAGTAAATTCAGTATATAGAATTGAAAAGTGCTTATGAAAACATCCGGGTTTATCATTGTCAATAATATTGAACATTTTTTCTTTTCCCCAGTAATGAAAACATAAGAAAGGTCACAATTCCTTTCCCTCAAATATGTATTCCCTAAATTAACAGTGACTCTGGATTCAAATAAACCGATGGTATTTCACAAGCATATCAGTTCACCCCCAGCATAGTCATGTAGTCGGTTGCCTCAGTTGCCTACTGCTGGGTTTCTATTTTTAAAGCACTCTCCCCTTTTTGATGTTTCTCTGAGGCATCCTCAGCAGAGAAACAAAGTTGGGTAAGAAGGGCTGGAGATTGCCCAGAGAAGGTCAGAGTTACTTTCTTTTATGTTGCAAGGCTCAGTGGACAAATCTTGTTTTGATAAGGAGCTGGTATATGATTTCAGTATATATTCTCAGTGGAATTAAGCCTACATTCTTTTTTTTTAATTGAGTGGGTATAAGTATCCAAAAAATGTGATTGTGCAAAGAAACACATTTCCAGCATTTCTATGTGAGAAAAATTAACATTGTCCTATCAATTTCTGGGGCTTCTCTGGTTTGATTGTTAGAGATGATGAGGTCCAACGTGAATCTTGTACTACTGACTTAAAAGTTAAAACCAATAAGCATAATAGACTCCTGCAAATGTTCCTGAGAATCAGAAGAAGACTGGAATTTGGATAGGGAGCTGTGAAAGAACTTGAAAATATTCTCAGATATAAAGATGTGTGAGTGGAGACCAAAGTCATCCATGTTTCCAGTTCCTGTGTGTAGATGTGAAAAGTTGGATAGTGAAGAAAGATGACCCAAAAGGAGGGACTCATTTGAAAATGTTGGAGTAGAAGCTGAATGTAAAGATACCAGGCACTTTCCAGAAAGACAAATAAAAGAGCTGTAGATCAAATCAAGCCTGAACTCTCCCTCGAGGCTAAAATGACTAAACTGAGGCTATTGTGTTTTAGACACATAAAAAAAGACAGGAGTGAAGACAGCAATAATGCTAGGAAGCGTTCAAAGCATTACAAAAAGAAGAAAAGTAAACAAGATGGACTGACTCAGTAAAGGAACCATGGCCTTTGCTTGACCAGATCTGAAATGATGGGACCTTTGGGAGATTGTTAATTAATACAGTCACAATAACCTGGAAGTGATTTGACGACACATAATAGCAACAAACATATTCCACAACAGCAATATCACATCCCAAAACAAAACTGATATGACTCCATTTTCTGTTTCTCATGTCAAGCCATTATCTAAAACACTGGGAGTAACACAAAGCAATAGTCCAGACTGTAAAAAGTAGAGGCTTGGTTTCGTCTGGCAGGAGCTACCTCCTTTAGGCACCTGTAGAGAGAGAATTCCAACAACATGAGAATAATTTGGATGTTGTGTCCAAAAGGGTTTTATTGAAAGATAATAGTTTCTACAGAAAGGAGATGCTAGGAACCTACTCAGCTCAAATTATGGCCTCCCAAAAATAGGAAATAAAAGATTTAACTTTGTAAGGTGCAAATCATAAAAAAATGGGAAGTAGGATTGAGAAGTTATTTTGCCTGGGACAGCTTGACCTGCAACATGTCCTCAACTCAGCCTTGGCTTGGTTGCTGTAGTATGTTATTGACAAAGACACGTACATGTACTGAAGTTATTGGAGATGCTGTCTCATAATGTTCTTGACACAAAGTGTACAGTAGAATATAGAAACAAGCCTGTTCTCAGAATATATATCACATTTAATGCTGCCACTCATTAATATGTCGTATAAAATGCCAAGCGCTTAGCTTAAAATTTCCCTTCCTCGATCATTATCTAGTGTATTTTCTAACTTGGTGGAGACATCTGTGTCTTTTGACCTTGATCTTCACAAGCAAGCTGTTATTGTTATATCTGTTAGGTAGGGGGACTTCTTGAAGCAGCTATTTCACTTAATAAGGTTTCTTACAGCATAAAGATTTACAGAAAAGAATATAGAATATAATGACATCTACTGTATGTATTTTGGGAGAAGGGGAATCTAAAACATTTCTCACAGTATCAGCTCATTTTCTTCTCTAAATATTTGACAATATGCATGTCCCCTCTGGGCTTGTCTAGTCATTTTTATAACTTAATTTTTTCCAGCTATAAAAGGTCAAATTGTATTGAGTGTGACATGGGCTATTGTGTGTTAAATGAAATACAAAGAATAGAGGATTAGAGATGGGCACGACTTAGCGGTATTTCCGTTTCTGTTTCCGTTACTCGTTTCCGTTACTCTACGGAAACGGAAACGGGAATTACTCCGCCAGACTTCGAGCTCGAACCGACGAACGAACAATTTGGTCTGATTTGTCGTGCTTGTTACTTGCATCGCGCGATCGCGCGCGATGCCAAGCGGCACAGAAAAAAAGTTTTTAAAAGTTAAAAAGCCCGGTTCCCGGTCAAAAAGCAGGCGGAAAAATGCCTGCCGTGCCTCAGGGCACCTACCAGAGGGGTGGTTTCTGGAGGTCCCCGTCCGGCCTCCCCCCCTCCTCCGTCCTGGGATGCTCTGGTGTGGTGGTGGGACTCGCCCGCCGCAAAAAGCCCAGTCTCGCCGCCGGCCGCCAAAGCGCAAGCAAGCGGCACGGGCGGCACAGGAAAAAACTTTTTTAAACTCTCCCCCGGGTCTCCCCCCCACCCATTCCCGGGCCAAAAAGCAGGCGGAAAATGCCTGTTTGACTAAGGGCACTCACTAGGGCACCTACCGGAGGGGGGGTTTCTGGTCTGGAGGGGGGGTGTCCCGGCTTCCCCCCCCTCCGTCCTGGGCTGCTCTGGTCTGGTGGGACTCGCCGCAGGCTCGCAAAAAGCCCACTCTCGCCGAGACGCCGACGGCCGCCGCAAACGCAAGCGGCACGGACGGCGCAGGAAAAAACTTTTAAACTCTCCTCCCACCCATTCCCGGGCCAAAAAGCAGGCGGAAAATGCCTGTTTGACTAAGGGCACTCACTCAGTAGGGCACCTACTGGAGGGGGGGGTCTGGTCTGGAGGGGGGGTGTCCCGGCTTCCCCCCCTCCGTCCTGGGCTGCTCTGGTCTGGTGGGACTCGCCGCAGGCTCGCAAAAAGCCCACTCTCGCCGAGACGCCGACGGCCGCCGCAAACGCAAGCGGCACGGACGGCGCAGGAAAAAACTTTTAAACTCTCCCCCCACCCATTCCCGGGCCAAAAAGCAGGCGGAAAATGCCTGTTTGACTAAGGGCACTCACTAGGGCACCTACCGGAGGGGGGGGTTCTGGTCTGGAGGGGGGGTCCCGCCTCCCCCCGTCCTGGGCAGCCGGACTCAAGTCGCCTCGTCGCCATGCCATGCGGTGCGGGCAGGGGATCGAAAATGGGGCGGCGAATGCAATATTGTTTTTGAAATCGTGGTCCAAAAACACACAAGCACAACAGAAACACGCGGAAATGTATGAACTGCCAGATTTTTCACAGTAGCAGTGGGTTTTTTCTTGCAACAAAATGTCTCTCCTCTCCTCCTGTGTCCTCCATTGATTTTATTTTATTTTATTTTTTTTTACACCTGCGCAGTGTGCAATGATGGGCTGGCCCAGTGGCCTGGCCAGCCATGTGGGAGGGGACGACCATGCAAATTTTTGGAGCCATCTCACCAATCGCATGGCCACTTGGCCACGGAGACTTCTGGGATGTGCCAAAAAGCCCCCTAAAACCTGCCCTAGCCCCCTAACCCGCTAACCCTAATCCTTGACTCCTTACCCATACGTCACAGACTGTCTTCTTAGTGGGTCAGAGAGGCACCCAGAGGTGCAACCCAATAGCCCACCCTAACCTTACCCGTCATTAGCCTAACCCTAGCCCTAACCCTAATCCACCTTAGCCCATAGCCAGATCTACTTGCATTGCACTACACGCAAGTACGATTCCCTTCTTTGTGGGACATGGCAGGTGCGACCCGCTCGTAGGGACCAGGTACTTGAGCAGGTGCAGTGGCACTGCCTGGCCTGCAAATGGCGACACGCTCGTACCAGGGTATCAGGTACTTGAGCAGGTCTCACTGCCTGCAAATGGTATGCATAACCATGTGGTTGTGCATGCCATTTTGCAGCAGCAGCAGGTGAGGATGGGAGACCCCCATGTTGAGGGGTCTCTTGGAGCCTGCTGCTGCTGTCCCTTCCTTTATAGCGGGCCGGCGGAGGCACCCACCCCACAGAGGTGCCTCCAGGAGCCCGCTACCCCCAAAAAAACCAGTATAACGATAACGAAAAAACAAAAAAACGAACCGACTAATTTTTGCGGTTTTTCGCGAAAAACGGAAACGAGCCGACACGGGCTGCCTCCGACACACGACAACTCGAAAACGTCATTTTCCCGAGTCGTGCCCATCTCTATAGAAGATGTTTCGATGGACATTGGAATGTTAAACCATCTTCATTCAGGACTAGAGATGGGCACAAACCATCAGATTGGCCTTTGGATGAACAGGTGTTCGTCTCTTTCCAGCCCTGCCTCTTCAGGTGGATGCCCACTTAGAGGCAGTGTCCTGAGTTCCCTGCCTCACCTCCTCTGGATGCTGCCTCTGAGGGGGGCACTCTCTGGAGCAGGTGAGGCTGGGAAATACTTGCACGAACTGCATAACCAATGGTTTGTGCCCAAGGACAGCTTCTGTCTGTACTTAACTGTTACAGTTAGAGTCAGGCCATTTGTATTCGTGTCCTTGAGGATATGGATATTGATATTGGCATCACAGGTGCCAATACAACCCAGTACCCTCTCCCCATGAACCAGACCGGCCACTTACCAGATGCTGCACAACATTCATGACTGTCATCATCTGCGCTGCACCAATCACAGCAGCAGCCCAGCCAGCTCTTCCCGGTCTCCCCGTGCAGCCAACCACTCATTGAAAGAGCAGAGAGACTGTCTCTCTGTCCCTCCCATCCCCCACAGTGAAGTGGTTGGCTGTGCAGGGTGGTGGAGAAGAGTTGCTTGGGCTGCTGCTGTGATTGGTGCAACAAACCATCTGGTAAGTGGCTGATCCAGTTCGGGGGGGGGGAGGCTACTGGGCTGTATCTTCTACTCGGGCCTATAGTGCTGATAGTAGTGTTTATATCCTCGGGTCTACAAATACGAATGACCAAACTCTAGTTACACTTCTACCTCACCATTTGCCATCTAATTTTCAACACAGTTAAAACAAGCAAATAAAGCCCATCAGATATTTGTGATGCAATGGAAAGACACTTAGGAGCTGGTGAGGTCTCTCCTTGTGATATGTGCACTTTGATACATTTCTCATAATTTGTCCTTTACAGTTGCTAGACGTGTGCTTTGCGTTGGCTACACTGCAACATTGACTACATATAAGCTAATCCATCAGTTGTGCTGCATCGTAGAATCTATTTAACTCAATGTACTTCATTTCAAAATTTAGTGTTCTAGATCAGGGATGGATGGTGGCAGCCCTTGAGATGTTTTTGTCTACTCAGAATAGGCAGTTGTGAAGGGTTAAAGAAGTTGTAGTCCAAAAAAAATATGAAGGGTGCACACACATTGAAAGTGTGTTTATAATGGTGATCCTGATACCTGTGTTAGGAAGAAACTTGCCTTTGGAAGAATTTATTGAACTATTACTGTGCTGTATCTAGTTTGTTTTGTTCCATGGTTATTATGCAGAGGTTACATAGTGATTTTTAAGCACGTTATTCATATAATCAGTGTCATTCAATGTAATACAGAATGACTTTTTTTGCTAATCTTTTCTTATATATAGTATAGTATAGGCATCCTTCATTCTCAAGAGATTATGGTATTGTGCTCTGTATAGAAGCTGTGTTGTTTCCACACTGCATGCAAAGTTGAAGTGGCCTCTTCACAGCACAAGGCCTGGGCAGATTAATATGGAGGTTAAAACTGTTACCCAAGCAGCAAAAACAAACAAACAAAACATCTCCACATTGCTGGAATAGTTTAATGAAATGGCAAAGGTGATACAATTATTTCCAGCTGCATTGCAGGAGTTAACAGAACATGGTTGTACACAGGGCCGGCGCGTCCATTAAGGCGAACTAGGCAGTTGCCTAGGGCGCCAAAATGGACAGAGGGCGCTGGCCAGCCTGCTGCCCCCCGCCTCCCCGCCACCGGCCACCGCAGTCCGTCCCCCCACCGCCCGCTAGCCACCTGTTGCCGTCCGCCTGCCGCCCCCGTGCCCATCGCCGCCCACCCCGTGCCCGTGCCCATGCCTGTCGCCGTCTGCCCCCCACACCCCTCACTGTCCCCCGCCATCCGCTACCCCCTGCTGCCCCTCCACCCCGCTGCCACCGCCCTGCCCCCTGCCGCCCCTGCCCCACCCCCCGCCCCCACCACACCCCCCATTCCTTGCATAGGGTGCAAAAAAACCTAGCACCAGCCCTGGTTGTACACAGCCACGAACTACTTCTGGGACGTTGGCTCTGGATTTTGCCACGAGGTTAACTCCTGAAACCTTTTCCAGAAATGGATATAGCCACAAGGCTGTGGAGGTTTAAAATCAGAGTTTCCCTTCTCCTAGAAGATGGTTCTTCTGTTTTATCTGTTATTGAGGCATAAAGCCCACTTCTACCTTCAACCATTGAACAAGCTTTTCTTACATATCCGTACATAAATTGATTAAATCCAAGCATATTTTTTGTTTTTAATAACATGTCCAGAAGGAACTCTTGTGCAGTTTTCTTGACTTGCACTGCAGTTATGTCCTTAAAAAGTATTTAAAACTCACTGGTTTTTGACCATCCAGCCACACTGTAGTCATTTTGAGGATGACATCACAAATGGTTTCAACTTCAGTAACATGGATACTACATTGACATCAGTATCCTCTTATGTTATGATCTATGTTCAGGTTTTGGGGTTTTTTCAAGCTTGATCACTTTCGTCCATTATTCTACCTTAAGTTTGCAAACATTTGCTATATAGAAGAATTAGAACTTGGACAGTGGAATGATGCTTACCAGATGTCTCGTAAATACAGGGTAAGCTATGAAAATCAGGACAGTGGTAAAAATTGAATTTAGATTTATTTGCATGAATTGGAGTAAAGGCTTACATTTAATTTATGTTTTACATACTATTCCACAGATAGACCCTTAACACGGAATGAAATGAAAAATTTTGTTCATGTAGTTTTTTATCTTTTAACATTCCCTTTTTTGAATATAATTACTGTGAGCACCTGGGCTTAGTTCTGCTGGCTTCAGAATCTCAGAGCTTTAATATAATGTTGCTATAAATATAAATTAGTTGAAAACTTAATAGTAGGTATGTTTAGTTTGGCATTTCTGCTGCATGCATATGCCAAACTATCCATATCTTTATCTCTTTTGAGGTAACATAGCTAGTTGTATAATCACAAAACGGATGTTTCAGCCTTATTGCCAAATAAAGGTTTTGATGATTTATAGCACACAAGGGTCCATACTAGAAAATAAAAGTAGAAATTTCCAGGAACAGCAGCTAGTGATTGTTCTTTCCTGAGCTGAGAAAGAATTTCTGGATTTGAGAAATGCTGTTATATTTTTAAGCATTTCAGAAACCAATATAGTGTCAGTGATCATAGGACTCAAAAGCAAGCTCTGATGCTATGGTGTAGAGATGGGCACGAAACGAGCAATTTTTCATTTTCGTTTTTTCGTTTCGTTACATAATGAAATGAAAAATGAATTTTTGTCTCCAAAATGAAACGAAGCGAACCGAAACACCAGAAATTTTGTCGTGTGTTTTGTTTTCGTTGCGGCAAATACATTGAACTGTAATGAATGCTAACGAAACGAGCAATTTTTCATTTTTGTTTTTGTTTTTTTCGTTTCGATATGTAATGAAACGAAAACAATTTTTTTGCAAAAATTCACAAAAAACAAAAACGAACCGAAACGGACCCCCTAAACGACAAACGACAAACGAAACACCATTTTTTTTTAGTTGTGCCCATCTCTACTGGTGTATGGATACAGTCTTGAGGCAAATTGGGCAATGATCCTTCTGTGAAGGGCCGTGTTTCTTCTGGAGTCTTCTGCCAAGGGCCATATGCTAGCAGGCATGGGACTGAAGCCAGCAGTAAATACAGTCAGAAACCAAAGTGGGTTGAGTCATGGCTTTTCTGATTCCTCTCTCTTTCAGTTTCTTGTGCAGATTGTCAAATGTCTGAATTCACGGCTATAGGAGGCTCTTTGGAGTTAGGGCAAAGGCTCTTTCAAATTCAGTACAGAACCAAAATTTGTCCACCTCTGTTGTTTTGTTGTATCTACTGACTCTATCAGGGGGGAGCAACGTAGGGATTACATGGGGGTTGCAGATTTTTGCTACAGATTAAACTAGCTCCAGAAATGAACATTTTCTGCCAGAAAAGAAAAAGAAAAATCAAAGCAAGAGAGCCTGGATGCAAAGACTGCCATCCTTGGAGGCCTCCAGGAACAGTGCTTCTATTTAAAACAAAATCTGTTGTGCGTTTGGTTGCTACAGAAAAGCATATGCGGACTACATTAAGCTTTTAAGGTGATTATTGCTTCTCCCTGCTATAAATGGGTCAGGCAACACTGCTGCTGCTACTTTTTTTTTTAGCTAAAGTTCACAAGTCTGTGTGTGATGGATGAAGGTTTCTGTTTATCACAAACCTTTCAGGAAGCCACAACATCTAGAACTAACAGTTGGGTGATGTGTAGAAGTTGGATCCATAACACTTTGATGTTGATAGAAAATAATACTGTTCAGTTGCTGGAGCAGTAAGTGACTATGTCATGTCCCTCACCCATCCTGTCTCAACTTAAACCATAGATTAATTTGATGCTGACCTTTCATTACTGCCCCAGCAATGATTTCTATGACAATCACAGCTGCAGTGTATTGCTACTAGAGATGGGCACGACCAGAAAAAATGACATTTCAAGTTGTCGTTTGTCGGGACAGGCCCGTTTCGGGTCATTTCCGTTTGTCGCGGAAATTTTCAAAAATTTGTCGTTTCCATTTGTCGTTTGTTGTTTGGGTTGGGGTTGGGGTAAGTGGGCTCTGGGAGGCACCTCTCTGGGTGCCTCTGACCCACTAAGAAAGGAAGGGAAGCGTTACGCGTAGCCGCCGCGTACCATAATTACATTATGTTAGGGTTGTGGGGTAAGTGGCAGAGGCACCTCTCTGGGTGCCTCTGACTCACTAAGAAGGAAAGCATACTGGTGTACTGGCGTACAGGTTAGGGTTGGGGTAGGGGTAGTGGGCTCTGGCTGGGAGGCACCTCTCTGGGTGCCTCTAAGAAGGGAAGCGTACTTGCGTATGAATCTGGGTTAGGGTTGGGGTTAGGGTAAGGGCTAGGCTTAGGGTTACGGTTAAGGTTAGGGTGGGTTAGTGGGCTGCAACTCTGGGTGCCTCTGACCCACTAAGAAGGACAGTGTACTGGCATATGGGTTAGTGTTAGTGTTAGTGTTAGTGTTAGGGTTAGTGGGCTTTTTATGCCCTCTGGCACATCCAGAAGTCTCAGTCAAAACCTGGCCATGCGATTGGTGGAATGGCTCCAAAAATTTGCATGGTCCCATCCCATGGCCAGCCCATCATTGCGCAGGTGTAAAAAAATAAAAATAAAAATAAAATAAAATAACATCAATGGAGACGTTTTATTGCAAGAAAATCCCACTGCTGCTACTATAAAAAATCAGGCATTTAAAATACCTAATTTTCAAATGTTTCTGTGGTGCTTTGGTGGGTTTTTGGACCACGATTTAAAAAAAAAAATTGCGGACACCATTTTGGATCCCCCCCCCGCAGGGCAGAGACTGAGACGACGAGGATGACCCCCCCAGCCTGGTGCAAGCAGCCCAGGAAAGGAGAGGGGGGAAGGCCGGGGACCCCCCCCCAAACCACCCCTCTCTGGTAGGTGCCCTCACTCAGGCAGGCATATTTTCGCCTGCTTTTTTGACTGGGAATTGGGTTTTTTTAATTTTTAAAACTTTTTTTCTGTGCTGCTTGGCATCGCGCGATCGCCGCGAACTGCGATGCCATGAATGACAACGAAAAATCAGACCCAATTTATCTTTATCGGGTCGGGTTCAAACTGGAGCAGAGTAATTTTCGTTACCGTTATCGTTACGTAACGGAAACGACAAACGGTAACGGAAACGAGAATTTCGCCACTCCGTGCACATGTCTAATTGCTACATTTTTCCATTGGATTTTAGTCCCAAGATGATGCCAGTGCAGGGCTTTTAAAGCTCCAGTTTGGCCCAGGGGCTGCAAACATGATTGTAGGGGTCTGTGTCTATGCTAAAGAAGCATGGTACAGCTGTTAGGTCTTGTGAAGACAGCAAAAAATGGTAGTTAAGCTAGCATAGTGTAGTGCTTAGACCATTGGACTAGGACTGGAAAGAGATCCACTTTCAAAGATCCAGCAACTGTGAAGCTTGAAGGGATGTCCTTAGTCAGTATAATTCAGTTCAAATTAACAGACAGGGTTCTTAGGAGGATGAAAATAGGAAGGAGGACTATATATGTGACCTCAAGTTTGTAGGAAAGATGGGATAGAAATATAAATGAAGGAATGAACCCTGGTAGCTGTGGCAATGGAGACGAAAAATCATATGGGAGGGGATTGTTGCAGAAAACAGTAACTTCTATTGATGTGTAATGTGTAATGATCTAGTTATACAATACATAGGTATGTCCTGGAGGATTCTTGGTCATGCTCATCAGATATGTGGTGATGGCATCTGGCATGGATGCCTTCCAAAGGGGATTGGACAGATTCCTGGAGGAAAAGTCCATCAAAGGTTACAAACCATGATGGAGATGTGTAATCTCCAGGCTTAAAACCGGGATACTTCAAGGGCCAGATGCAGAGGAGTGGTATCAGGACACCGATATCTTGTCTCGTGCGCTCCCAGATGCATCTGCTGGGGCCACTGTGAGATACAGGAAGCTGGACTAGATGGGCCTTTGGCCTGTTCCAGCATGGCTCTTCTTATGCTCTTATGTTCTTATGTAGCTATAGACTGAGCCAAGTGGAAGTTCCCATCACTGTGTGCCACAAGGGACCAGATTCTCTGGAGGAAATTACTCTTTAACCCCAAAAGCAATGATGATGTAAACCAGGACTGCATGATTCATAACTTGGCAGGCTGGTTCTTACAACTAGGTCAGAGTTGCCTGAGCAGTAGGGTCACATGTCTGTTGGCCCAAATATTGTGTACTTAGATGTTTCAGATTATTTAGCAACCTTTTAGTGTAATAGTCTCCAGCTTGGAATCTATGTGTGTGGCTTTCTTTTACCTGACTAAAACAATAAAGCCATAGTTAAGCAGAATATACATATGAAACCATTAGGAATAATTATGAAGTGTTGTCATCTTTCCTGCCAGCTGTCCTGCACTAAACTGCTGACTCACATTTTTGGCATCAGTTAGTACGAGGTCAAAACACAGCTGTTTATGACTAATAGGTTCTTAACACTGCTACTGCTGATGGATAGGACAGATTACTTCTGATATCATATGTTGTTCTGAGTTGATACTCTTCTCTTTGTTATCATCCTTTTGTAAGTAATTGTATTCTGGGGGTCTGCAATCTAAATGTAGCATATTGGTAGTTTTAAATGGCCTTCTGGATTGAAAAGACCAAGGAAATGTAGGTGGAGAAAGTAGAGCAAGCAAGGAAATAGTATGATTATTCTTGTTATATATGTTTAGACATGGTTACTGGCTAAATTACACTGAGTCATAAAAATTAATTATAAAATTGGTGATTTCATTCATTTGCTGCCTTGTTTCCCTCACCTGCACCAGGGATGGGGGAAGTGTAGCTCTTTGGGTGTTGTCAGTCTGCAATTCAAAGCAGCCCAGGACAATGTAGTTTGCAATGATGAATGCTGGTACTTGAAATCCAACCATATCTATCACCTCACACTATTCATTTTCCCATTGTTCTTAATGTTCTTTCTTATTTACCATCAGTGCTTTCCACAGTATCCAGATTATACTTTCCTGTGAGTTCCCCCTGACTCATAGCCATGTTGCCTTTAAGTTTAAATTGAAACTTACTCCCCAAAACATTTTAGTGTGTTCTATCAGTAAGATCTACATCATAGTGTGTACTTGTGTTTAGGACGGGAGAATCTGATGTGGTGAGGCATGTAATCCCACCCCACTAATGTTCCTTTGTAGTTTAGCTTCAATCTTCACAGTAAATGGTATGAAAACAGATTATTTGAGCAGCAATGCATTGTTGTGTGCTGTGAAAAGTTCTAGTGAAAAGCATTTTAAGGGACTTTTTCTTCAGTAGACATTTAAGACCCATAGGCTTTGCAAGTGACCTGTTCCTGATGAATGTGAAAACTTTTAAAACTGGTTTGTTGATGTAGATCCAGACACAATTTTAAAAGTTCTTCTTAGAGCTGTGGCAAGAGGACTGCTACAGTGTCTTCTCTTCATAATTTACCACTTCATCACTAGTGACAGATTTTATGATCTTCCTAAAGAATTTGGATTCTTGTCTGATAGTGTTGACTCTGGTTGATCAGTACACAGAAAAATGCTACACATCGCTGTTTTACTCATAGCTGCTCTACATATTTCAAGATGAAATGACAGCAGATAAAGGCGAGAATGTGCTTCCTTTCTCTCCTCATAGGATATTTTAATTCACATCTGTTTTGGATTGTCTAAATACTCCTGAATGATTACGAACGAGCCAGATCTTTGTTACAGGATGTAACACACTTTTTGTGTGTACTGTATATAACTTTATTTTGCAATTTAAATAGAGATGGGCACGAAATGCCAAAATGGCGTTTTGTGGTCGTTATTTGGGCCCTGGGGTCCGCTTCATTCCGTTTCCATTTTTCAGGGCCCCGGGGCCGGGCACCACCGGAGCTGGCGGCATGCAGGCCAGGAGAGTGTTCCCACGGCCGGGGCAAGACTCCTGGGAGAGCCGTCCCACAGCCATGGGGAGCCCTCCCGGGGCCGGGCACCACCAGAGCCAGTGGCAAGCCTGCCGGGAGAGCGATCCCATTGCCACGGGGAGTCCTCCTGGAGCTGGGCGCTGCTCTGATCACCACCCCCAACAGGCCGCCACCCCCAGAGCACTGCCGAGCACTGCCCTTCCTTGGGCCCCCTCCCCAAGGACTGACCCGCCGCGCCGTCTGCCACCCCCGTTGGGTTGCTACCCCCATAGATCTGTGCAGCACCGCCCTAACTGGGGCCCTTCTTCCCGGGAACCACTCCGCCCCGGGAGCCACTGCCCTGGCTGACCGCTGCCCTGCACCCCCCCCGGCCTAGACCCGGGAAACCTGTGGGGGGGTGTGCTGCTGCACTCCTCCCGTGCTCCAACGATGCCCTCCGTTCCAGCTTCCGAGCCGGCTGCACCGTCACCACTTTGCCACGTGGCCGAGATCCCGGAGCCCAGCCCATAAGGGCTCGGATCCCACCTCTTCTTGTGAGACCGGCAAAGTCTTGCGTCGGCTCCAGTGGGGAGGGGGCAAAGAGGCTCCACCAGGCCCAGCCCCCTCTCACTGCCCTCCACTTGTTGAATGGCATTCAACCAATCAGAGATGTCATTCACCAACTGGGCTGTCATTCACCAATCGGAGATGGCTGGACAGGGGGCTTGGATCCCGCCTCCGTGCGCAGAGGCGGGATCCCAGCCCCCTCTCGTCGCCCTCCGCTGCTCCATTTTTCATCATGCGAGCGGCGCAACACCAGTAACGGAAACAAACAGAACTGAAGAAAATTTTCTTGGTTCTGTTCGGTTTGACCCTGCCCCATCGCAACAGTCATTATTCGTACCATTACGTAATGGAGCAAATAACAGAGAATGGTAACAAAAAAATGGTTGTTTCAGCCCATCTCTAAATTTAAAGCATTTTGCAAACTGCAACAATTTATGGTAACTGTATGTAGGCAATATTAAATTACTTCATGGATACTTTGCATGCAATCTTTGCAAGAAGATTTGCACATGTTATTCCAGCATTGCTTGAAGTTGTCTTAGCAGTTCAGATGAAGATGGAAGGGGGGGAAACACTCTTCTGAAATAGCGAGAGAATTAACTTAGAGCAGGCATGTCCAAACTTCGGCCCTCCAGATGTTTTGAACGGTAACTCCAACAGTCCTTTGCCATTGGAAATACAGGCTTGGAATTTTGGGGGTTCTGGTCCAAAACATCAGGAGGGCCGAAGTTTGGACACACCTGACTTAGAGGAAGTGACGCTACAAATATTTTTGTCAAGGTCTAGATATGATAGAAATGAAACCACGGGAACAAAGGAATTTGGGTGTGGGAAATTGGATATAAACATATTGTCCTTTCTCCTGCTGTTTTCCTTCTGCTCTTCAGATGCATTTTGTTAAAGATTAAAATAGTCATGAATCAAACAATACAGAATAAAGAAAATCTTAGAAAGGGGCCCGCCCAGTGAGGAATGGATGTGTTTCGTGGCCATGCTTGGGGATACAGAATGGACTATCTGAGAAAACAGCATGGCCTGAATCCCCAATATTCATTTCATACTCATTGTAATGGGTCCATGATGTCTAAAATAGAAAAGGATCATAAGCATCTTACTGTAACTCCATATTACTTTTTAAATTGCTCTGCAGTGAAGACCCACATGTGGCCTATTCAGTCTTTTCCTTAACAAGTATTTTCCTTCGAAAATTCAACAGAAACCTGCAGAATGTCAGGAGCAGCTGCCTGGCAATGTTCGCCATGTAAAAGAGATTGCCTCTCTGCAGCATGACCAAAAAGCTATCTTGGGGAAGGCAACAAAAATGACTCGAGGTATGGCTAGTTTATCTTCAACAAGAACAAAACAAAACAAAACAAAAATTAAAAAGAAAGAACATGTAGCATATGCTTATGTGGGATACATACCATTTTTAAGCATTAAAGCGGGGTGGGGGAGATTGTGCTTCCTAACTATATAACCTCGACGTTTTGCTAATGGAAGCATCCTGCTTTCTCTCTTAAGTTGTTTTGTTTTTAGATGTTTCCTTCTGCATTAGACTTTCATGTCTTTTTTCATTAGCCTTAAAGTCTTTCTTCAACTGGGATAATAGCAAAACACTATCTCCATCCAATTCCAATTCTAGTTGTTCTCCGTGGGTTGCATATATTTCCAGTTTGTTGCTTAGAGAGCTAGACATACCACTCAAGATAGTCTTAATGAGAGATACATGCCTTAGTCCCAAAACAATACCCTCAGAATGTTTCCAGAATATGAAAATTGGAATGCATGATTTCAGCTTTTCAAATGGCTTTGGGTTTTTTTATTTATTTCCCTGGCCATTGTTTGTATCTACATATTTATGATAAATAATTGCCATCTGTTTGTGTTTTATTTTAACTCTGTCTGTGGCTGTTTATAGGAGAAGTCTAGCCAAACTTGGGTCCCTTATTTGAGAGAGAAATTTAATGGACAATGTTAACAGAACAATATTTACCAAACATGGCTCCAGCATTTATTCAATGCATTTGTGTGTTTGCTTGAGAAATTGTCATGGTTGTAGGTTTTGATTTAAGGCTGTGTTTGCCACTAACCAGAGTTATAACCCTGTTGCTGTGTTTGAAACTGGTAGAACTGGAGCTCAGTCTGTTCCTGAATTAATTGACTTTAAATGTAAACCCCCACAGAACCATTACTGCTCAGTGGCTAAACAGCCTCAGGATGGAAATGCTGAATTGTTTTGTCACTGAGTGCATGTCTTGTATCCTCTCCCCTGCTGCGGTCTGTTCCTTAGGGATCTATTACATTGCATTCCTGTGTTTAACAACTTGCCACAGTGGGTGAGCTACAACTCTGCTGGCTGGCTGGTTAGCTGGCTGCCTCCCTCCATCCTAACACTACAAAAATGTAGACGTTTCTTCACTGAAATATAAACTCCCATTGTTGAAGTACAATACAGTCTTGCTGTTGCGTTAAGAGTCAGATGTTATTTTAGAAGGGTTTAATCTCAGGGATGCAACAAATCAATTCATTGAGGAGGTGGAGGGAGATTATGCTATTCTGAAAGGAGGTCCGATGTAACTGGGCTGCTTTTGGAATGTTTTTTGACCCCTGCTGTGGCAGACCTGCAATGGAGAGAATGGGCCTCCTAACAGAATGTAAGTGCATCACTCTTCAACTCTCTACAGCTCAGTGTTGCCAAGCTCCCTTGCTCTTTCACAGGAATAATCCAGTTCATGGCACCAGTTCATGACATTCTTGAACTCTTGTCACAGTTCTTGGACCAAAGTTTTTTTTTGGGGGGGGAGGCACCCACAAAATGGTGAGGCTGAACACTTTGCTGTTCTACCAATGAAATACATGTGTGCTTGTAGCACTGGTCCTGGAGGAAGGGGAATTATGATAAAGTTTTTCTCTCTCTCTTTCTCATTACAACTGGCAGAGACCCATAGCCAGCATGTCCTCTGCCATTTGTAATATCCCCCACCTCAAAAAAGGAGCTTCAGAAACAGGATGTTTTCTGCTTTTATTGTGTCATGCTCCCCCAGCATTACCTTACCATGCTGCTTCTGGTTAGCACTTACTTGGAACCTCAACATTTTACTTCACGGGGAAAAGAGAAAGTTATCCCACCTCTTTCCTCTCAAAATTTCTCTGTACAAAGCATCAGGGTGTATGTGACAATAGGCTTCCCCCAAACCTAATCTCGTTTCCCTCCAAGATTGCTTCGCTATATGTAAGACTCTTCACAGTCTGATCAGGTCAGCTTCCTCTACACTCCAACAAGCAGTGTTCTATCTCTCTCAAATGCTCAACTGATTTCATAGATGAACCATGCCAGTCTCCATAAACTGCCTAACCTCTGATTCCTTGATGTACTTCTCTACTTTCTCAGTGGACTTAACATTATAGTCCTTCAGTCTTACAGATATTTGTGAGATCTTTCTGGTTTATTTTTTGTTAAAAATTGTTGTTTTAACTTGTAAATGTAAATACCTAGAGGCCTCCCTTCCAATAATTTGGGGGTGGTCTCATTCCCTTATTCAGAGATTCACCTCACCTAGGATAGGAGCCCAACAATGTGTTTGTGGCTTGCAGGGTAGGTGGGCAGGGGGCAGAATAAGTTTTCAGAAGAGAGAGAAAGGAAGAAATAAAGATATCTCTATATTTTCCATCCTCTGGCAACTTTCTGCTGTACTGTAACTTTTTGTACTGTATAGTGCTCCAATTAGCTTTGCACTGTATACGGGAAGGAGGAGGAAGAAAGTTCTCTTGAATCTTCTTGTCTCTAATTTCTATTTTTAGGATATTTACTATAAAGACAAGGCCTTGCTTGAGCTGGCTAATTATCTTGCTTCCTGTTCTCATTTCTTTCAACATTCCATCCGAAACTCACCGGTCCTTGTTGAAGCCTTTTCATAAAATTGGGTGGTTTGAAACCCAGACTGTATTGTAACCACACAAACACATGCACACACACACACACACACACACACACACACACACACACACACACAC
>JAHTLZ010003518.1:1750456-1768138 GCA_023846285.1 Phrynocephalus versicolor | reverse complement strand
CACACACACACACACACACACACACACACACACACACACACACACACACACAGACAGACATTTGGAAATCTAATGTTTATTTTGATAGGTAAATATGGGAGAATGATTGCATAAAGATTTGTGTGTTTATATACTTACAATATTTTTAAACCATCTTTAATCTGGCAGATTGGAAGGCAGCGTACAAGTGCATGATAAAAACAATTACTGTATTTTTCATCTTCAAATATGTTTGTATAATGTGCTGTAAAATACAGTATAGGAAATAATATAATAATCATGGGCTATCAAATCTAATCTGACTTATGGTTACCCTTTTCAGGGTTTTTAATGTAGTGAATGCTCAGGGGGAAAAAAACTCCTTTCTTATTGGGGCATTCTGGGACTGTGCTGATTGCCCATGGCTACACAAGCCATCTCTCCATCCTGGAGGCACAGTGGGGAAAAGATCTCCCAATTTCAGGCTCTGGAGACAGCTACCTAACTCAATGGGCTATCCAGGCAGTACTCGAGTAAGTAATACAATGCAAAATTGTATGACAGTTACCCAAATCCTGTTGCTTAGTGTAGTAAATTGAGCTAGAGGAGGCCCACTGAATCAATGGGAATTTGGTTAGCCAACTCTTCTATAAGTTTCATTAAATTCCAATGGGCTTACTCTTACTGTGACCTGTTCCGCTAAAGTTAATTGCAGTTAGAGTTAGCCCGTTCGAATCAGTGGAACTTATGTAGAAGTTGACTCATCAAATCCCCATTGATTCGGTGCAATTTACTATGTTAAGCAACAGGATTTTCATCATTACATCATATGGTAGACAGGTACATTACCACATACTACAACAGCGATAAAATATCAGTTATGCATTGTTTGTTCCATTTGCCTTTTCTAGTTGCCGATTGGTTAAGTCAGCAGTTCTCAAACTGGGTGCCGTGGCACCCTGGGGTGCTGCAAGCATATACCAGGGGTGCCACAGCACTATTTAATTTTCACTAAGATGTAGCAGTTTAGCAGTAGAATCCATTTTTATAACATTGAAAGATGATTGTCTCCTTGTCTATGCTATGTCTGCTACTTATTGGTCATGTTGTGGTTGTGCGTAATTTATTTTGAGTGACACTGGGTTGTTGTCATCACACACACACACACAAAAGATTCCAGTGGATTTGATAGTAAATTTTTATTCTTTTCTTTTAAGAGACTGATTGTTTAGTGAATATAATGTTTATTGTATGGCTAGAACCTGCGTGCATGCTTATATTTTTATCATAGTTCTATAAAATTAAAAAATGTTTTGATGAGAGGTTAGTTTTTTAGGATGGGTTTAAGGGTAGCTGTGAAGGTTTAAGGGTAGCTGTGCTGCAATATTTTTTTTAGCTCCACAAGGGTGCTGTGGCAAAAAAAAACCCTTTGAGAACCACTGGGTTAGGTGATGGTATTGTACAATAGCAAATTACTCACTGATCTCCTTAATTGCTGCTAGAAGCAGAGTTGAATGGCTAACTTTCTTGGGCGAAGTCAATAAAATATTATGCAAAGCAGATATTAGGATATATAACTAAACTTCTTTGTCCCCTGCTCCAAACAATCCAGCAGGTCACTGACCATTATGTACTTCTTTTTATTTTCAGCAAATAGTTCCCAGCTGTGTGTTTCTTTATTTCATATTGAATATGGGAAATGCTGTCTCTCTCTCTGTGTGTGCTTGCATATGTAGCCATGCTACTATGCTGCTTCCATGATACAACTAAGGTAGTCTAGAACCCTTTCTTTTCATGTCAGATGTACCAAGGGGAAGGCATTGTTTAGCAAGAAGCCCATCCTATTGTGACATGGGTCTGTTGGAACTAAAACATGGAGATTCAATATTTGTTTATTCTGATCAGAACAGCACAGACAATGTCCCACAGCAATAGGGTTGGCACCAGCTCCCAAATTCCCATCCCCATAACTTAAGCAAAGTTATAAAATCTGTTACCAAAAAGGTCTCTACAAACCTGCTACTATATATATTAAATTGGGAGGTTAGCCGTTCTGGGGGTATTTGGGGGCCAAAGACTGTAGAATTGTTCCCAACACTCTCTGAAAGGCATGAGGGAACTTCTCTGGAAATTAAATAAACGTAGTTTGGAATGTTGAGGTATATAGTGTTGGGCATGAGGACCCCTACAAGTAGTCCATAGCCTACTCTTTGCCAGCTGTCAGTTTAGAAGCTTAAGTGTTTGATTCTGAAATGAAGACTCTGATGTCATGAGAAATGCAAAAGTTTTCCACACTAATAGAAATAATAGATATGTGGTCAGTCTTGGCCCATATGTAGCCAGAGACAGTGAGATCTAGGATCCATCAGGATCACGTCCAGAGTCAAGATGTGAAGGAAACTACGCAGGACCAAATTTAGCACAGAAAGGCCACTCCAGAGGCAGAGGCAGTTACCAGTCCTGAGCTCGGGACTGTTGGAGGGTGGAGAAGAATGCTGGGAAATGGCATGCAGAAACGGTGAACGATAAGGCAGGGAGCAATTTGTTAAAGAGGCACAATCATCAAGAAGGAGCAAGCAGCCAATTAGTAACATCAGAAGCTAGCTGTTGATCTGATTTGGAAGTATTTATGGTTAAGCCACAACAAGCATCGCCAATGATTTTTATGGAAGTGGAATAGGGCTGGAATACGCAATCCCACCCACCCCCTTCACACCCTTAACAGCTCACCTCAAGGTATGTCAGCACATGTCATACCTTGGTCATGTGATCATGGCCTGGGTGCTATTGTCACCTGAACTGATTCAAACCAGGATCAGCAGTATCACTATAATAGATTCTCCATTGAAGGAGGCCTACTCCTCGGTTTTGCTCAATTAACAAATACTTAGGCTGGATATGTTTCCTGTAACCTTGCAGTGTTAAACAGTATCATTAAAGGTGTCCCTTCAAGGGAAATGCAGAGTGTCAGACTGTCAACCTGCCTTAGTCTTATGTTTCAGAACACCCCCTATTTAAAAAAAAACCACCAATATTTCCTTTTTGCTATACATTGTCATTTCTCATTCTTGACCTGATTTGCTTCTGATGTTATGTTCCCTGTGGTTTTCTAATTGTTCACTATTTTAATGTCTTGTTCACAAATATTTCCATCTTTTTCAAGGGAAGTCTTACTAGCCCATGTCCCCAAGCCCAAGCCCTATTTTCTTTTGCTTGTCTCTGAAAGAGATGTGCCTGGTGCAGTCTTAGTTTTAGACTTTATCTTCAACAGGAGACAGGAAAGTGAATGATTACATGAAACGAGAGCTCCAGCGGAGTGGCTCCAGAGAACTTGCAGAAAGAGTTTGCAATGAAATCATCACAATTTAATAGAAATCACAGCTGGAAAGAACTCATATTGCTGAGCAGAATGAGCTCCTTCTTCATAGGGCCTCCCCTCAAAAACAAACAAAGAAAAAATATTTTAGTTTAGTTTAGCTTAGCTGCTGTAATTAAGGGGCACCTTACACTAATCTCATTACCAAGAAGATTGTTGAACCAGTTAGTGTTTCCTTGCAGCTCCCACTGGGGTAATGCTCATGGAAGAGACAATAAATAAGTTTTGGAAGTAGCGATGGTGGAGAGGAAGGGGAGGCAAGAAAAACTGAAGATTTTCTTGACTACTTGAATGGAGAAGGGATGTGACTGGGAATGCTTGATCTCTCTGCCCTCGCAATGCCAAGAGGGCGTGCAACAGATTATCATTCTAGATTGGACTGACAAGGTACCATATGCAATTACAGTGAACTTATTTTCCAAACAAGCAGTTGTCATGTCACTAAAACAGTGCTTTTCGCACACAGAAGGGATCTGTCAACAGGCCTGGAAAATTCCAAGGTTTGCAAAAGTATTCCCTCCTGCCCCGCCCCAAGGAAAAGATAGCAAACACACAAACTTACACACACACACACACACACACACACATCAAATAAGGTAAAAGACTCAATATCCTTAGTGAACGCAGAATGAATGTTGGGAGAGAATAAGTGGAAGGGAGATAACAGAATGGAGTATCTTTGGAAGAGCCTCTAGCTAGCTGGAATCCTAAACAAGAGCACTCTATATTGCAGTATCATTGCAGGTCCCAGTTCTGGGTAGTTCTTGATATCTTGGGTAGTGTGTACAAGGAGAAATAATAGAGTTAGCAGGTGATTTTTTTTACCCATGAAAGCTCACATTGAAATACTGTAAATATTTGTCTTAAATGTGGCTCAATATATTCCTCCTTCATCTCCTGTCTCCACCTTTAATTTTGCCGCCATATAATTTGATTTCAGCCAAACATCTAGCATTCAGGTTTGATGATTTCACAGTTTATTTTATTTGCCCTTAGTACAGGATGAAACAAGAAAGGCATGGTTGTGCTCTGAGACCCAGGTTCACACCAAGTGCTTTTGGTACTTTTTGATCCCAGCTTTATATGTTAGACAAAACTCACTGTCCATTTTGCATCTCATTGCTGATACAGTAGGGCATTTTGATAGATAGATGGTGAATGGGAAGAATAGACATGTTCATGCTGGTCCAAGACTGGGGTCCTGATTAGTTTTATAAATATGGCTTACAATTGTGCCCTTTACTGTTGCAGATGCCATGTAAAGATGTCCTCCTACTTACTAGCCCAGCAATACAGTTCATTCTAAATAATATCTTCCAATAAACTCTTAAATGTCTTGTGGGTATATTCAGGTACTCTATGTACACTACTGATATATATGTACACTCAAGACGTACATTGACTTTGGAGGAGATCACAGGGAACTGGTTCAGTACACATATATATGAACAAATAAACGGCCTGAGCTGAGAAGAAGGGCATGGAGAGATTCCTGGCATCAGTGTACTATAACCAAAGTCTAGATGAGGAATATATTATTGGGAATTTTGGAATACATAATGGGCAGTAATCAAAACCCATGCAATGTTAACCAGGGGCACTAAGGTGATATTTCAAGGGGGTCTACCTGCGGTTGTCATTGATGCCACCATTGGTCATTTGTGTTTATAGATATGAAATCTTTTCATGGGCTGTAGGAGTGAAAACTGGAAAATATACAGTAACTTCTTTTATCTGGAATGTTTTACTCAATTTCTTTCCCAGTTGAATTTTCCTGGATGGTGGGCATTGGGTGGCTTTGGCAACTACTGTCAGATCTTTTATATAGGGTCCCCAATGACTTCCCAAATAGCTAGCAACCTTAGCTAATAGCCATTCATGAACTTGTTTAATTGTTTTCTTGAACCATGTTCATTTTAAATGACATACCTTCCTCTGTCAGGAGGCTCAATAGGCCAACTGTACTATCAAGGTTTTCTTTACATTAAATATTGCCTGGAAGAAAACAACGGAAAGCTTATTTGAAGTAGAAAACCTGGATTAAACCTAGCCCAAGCCACTGAAATATGTTTGCAAAATAAAATTGGCTTTGTATCAATACTATTCTTTTATGCAGCATATCTTATACTCCTTCAAGTTGCATAATGTACAATCTTCTGCTGTGGAAATGAAATGGTGTATAGATTAGTAAGGAAACTATTCATTTTTAATCACAGGTAGTCTTGTTAGGAAAGAAAATAACATGATTAAAAGCAGTTTGGGGAACAGGGAAGTGAAGAGGCTAATGATCTCACACTGTTTTTGGGTAGCAATGACACAGCACCACTGTTTCAAAGATATGCATCTTGATTAATGCATTAAAGCCATTGATAACAAAAATGATACATGCAGTGCTGAGAATAAGATTCAGAACTATGCAGAAACAGCATTGCAGGAAAAATGATATTTTAAAACCTTTCTAGCTTTTGTTATTAAAGGCTTTTCTTTTGATTTCTTCCCCTTAATTTTTATAGGCATACAAGCTTTCTCAGGAAGTAACAGAAAACAGTGCACAAGAGACAAACATTGTGAATCTACGCTTGCCTCCTTTCTGGAGCAATCATCCAAGAAAGAATTAATGGTGGAAGACAGTATTTCTTCAGAAGACAAACATCTACCCAAAGGCACTTCCGAGTCCAAAGAGAATCACATCCAAAGCTTTCTAAAACCAAAAATACCTACTTCTGATTATGGGCATCATTCCAAGTTTTTATTAAATATAGCAGTGGATGAAGACAAAATCCTCAGGAAAACTCCATTCCCAAAAGGTGAGCTATAACTTTGTATTAGGATGCTCTAATGTGTTCTTCATAGGACTTCCTTTGCAAAATGCTTGGAGGCTGAAGTCAGTATAAAATGAAGCCACCGGACTGTTGTCTGACATGCACTTTAGAGACCCTACAATATCAGTCTTGAGCCAATTCCACCATTTTGTCATTTGTTTCCAAGCTCTGTTCAAGGTGCTGTCTAAATCTAAATGGTGTGACACCAGAATATATACTGCCTCCTGTTTGCTCCTGCTTGGCATTGAAAATATTCTTTGTGGGCCCTCTTGTGTATCTCATTCAGTGGATACATGAGGCAGGGACTTCTCAGAGCAGCACCTCAGTTGTGCAACTCTCTTAAAAGATGTTAAGTTGTATTTCATGAAATTGGCCCTCCGGCAACAAAAGAAACTAATGTAATAAAGAACAGAATAATGTAATAAACAACAGAAACTAATGTAATAATGTAATATGTGTGCTTAGGATTTTAAAACTGTTTTTAAGATTATACCAACTATATTTCTTTTTGAATATCATCTTTAAATGATTTTGATCTATTGTCCTGCTGGGCAGAAGAGTGATAAACAATTATAAACTTGTTTTGGCTACTAGGAGAAGAGTTTTGTCTCTTAAAATGTAATCAGGCAAAAGGCAAAAGTCTATTAATGGGAAATTTGTCTATATTGATTTGTCTTTCTGATAAGCACTTACAACAGCAATAATAAAACCTTACTACCTTAATCAAGCTCAATAAACTACACAGTATTACCAGAGACGGCTGCTTTATATTTTCTTCTTTGCACGTTTTGGCCTTTCTGGCACCTCAGTCAAGAGAGCCACTTAAACCATTTATTGTGTAGGTGAAGTCTCAAGGGGTCATTCAGCTGAATTCACCATTCCTTGTCATCTAGTCCCCAACCTGAGAATTTAGTCTTGTATTTTGCACTTTGCTGTGAATTTGGCAGTAGGGCCCCTTGCTGTTGCTCCCTTTCTCTCCAACTTCTTTACCATCCACATCCCTGTTGAGCAAAATTGTGGCCCCTTGGGAAATCTATTTCAGCCTTTTACTAAATCAGTGCCCTGCTTTCCCCCCATGGTTCAGGTAATCATTCTTGAATTGTGCTGCTCTCCAAACCCCCATAGAAAAGGGAGGGACGTGGGGGGGGGCAAATTTAATTCCTGTTTTAGAGAACTGAATTGTAGCAGAGAGAGAAGACACAGTCGAGATGATAGCTTCACAGTTACAGGTGGTTTTTCCTGTCCTTTTACTGCCTGGAGGAGAAAGCAGCTGCCAAAGAACACTGAGCAG
This sequence comes from Phrynocephalus versicolor, assembly GCA_023846285.1. Classification (NCBI taxonomy): domain Eukaryota; kingdom Metazoa; phylum Chordata; class Lepidosauria; order Squamata; family Agamidae; genus Phrynocephalus; species Phrynocephalus versicolor. The sequence continues at coordinate 1,760,670 of JAHTLZ010003518.1, read as the reverse complement.
GCCCACTGAGCAACCACAAGTCCAGTACTCTCTTCAATGAAACCCTACACTTTGGTTGAGGAGGGTGCATCTCCTCCCCTACCAAGATATCAAATAGCTGGTGCGTGTTGGTCTTGGTGCTTCTTCATAGAGATACAAAAGACCTCTAAGGAAACAAACCTCTATGGAAAAATCTCTGCTCATATCATGTGCTTTAGGCCTGTGTCAGACTGGAACACTAATTAAAACTGACAAATTTAATTTGCAAATCTAATGTTCCAAGCTCTGGGAAGGAACAATGCAGAAGCTTTTAACATGACACATGGGAAAAGGTGTTTTCTGTTTATAGTAACTGCTGTAAACTAGATACTAAAATAGATTTTTCTTCCGCCATATACCGAACATAGTATATGGCAGCAAACAGATGTTTATTGTTACTTGTGTAAGACCAGTACATTTCAGTGCAATTCTGAATTTAATTTGCTATTTTAGATTAAGCCTGCATTTTTAGCAGGAGTTTTGCAAACTTCTATTTGCATTTTAGACACAACTTCCTCTTTGGGATTAAAATTATGCCAAAAAAAAATTGATCATAAAATTCCAATCAAGGATGATTATAAATAAGAAAAACACTTTTAAAAGACCTTGCTAGATGGATAACATCGACAATAAACCAAAGTTGCATTTTAGCATTTTATTTATTAGTTTCTCATCTAATATTAATAGCGCAAATATGTACATCAATAGATTACTATTATTTTAACAACAGCAGATTTGAGGGGAGAAACCCTCTGATTTGTTGAGGGACAATATAATATGTAATCATATTCTCTTATCATCTGTCATTAGTGCTGTGAATCTAAATTGGCTCAAAGCTTTATCAGCAATTGAGAGAGGATTTAGTCTACAGACTACAAATGTGAACCCCAACAAAACTTTTTAGTCTGAATTGCTGTCTGTAAATCTTCTCTGACTAAGTAGTCTTAGCCAATCCACTATCCTTCTAGCCTTCCAAGTTTGTGGGATAACGATACAGATAATAACATTGGTGTAATACCACCTTACAGATTGGTTGTAAAGATTTCTGAAATTTTGGGACAATTTCAACAATCATATTATCCACATAGAATCCTAAGATATGAGGAAGCACGTTGTTCAACATAGTGCCCCATTGCTTTTCTTTTTGTGCCATTTGGGGCAAATAGGTAAGGAAATTGTTCATTAACCGTAACATCCTGTTTGTCTGAAACAGGTTAACAGCTTCAGAACAAGCCAGGATATAAAAGCCAGCTTCAAGCAATGGTTAAGTATGCTGGTTTTCCCAGAGTTGTTAATCATAGTTCTCTGGTTCAGATGAAACAGAATTATATTGTTAACCACAGTTTGACTGTGGAATGGCAGGTGTGAGATCTGTGGATAGGAAAAAAGACTGACATCTTATGTCAAACATTATAGTTTAAATATGAGCAAACTATATGTTGTACACTACAATATAATTGTCAAAGCATGCCATTGATGAGACCTCCCAGAGAGCAGTTGTGCATGCATTGGTGATTTTCCAGATTGACTACTGCAACATGCTTTACATGGGGTTACCCTTGAATCTGATCCATAAACTCTAGCAGGTGCAGAGTGTGGCAGCTAGGCTGGTGGTTGGTGTGAGCAAATATGACCTCATCACACACACCCCATCCTGGCTCACCTGTACTGGCTACCTATTGTGTCCCGGATCAGGTTCCAGGTGATGGCTTTAACTTATAAAATCCTCCACGACTTGGGTCTGAATATAAGGGAGCGTCCGTCCTTTAGATTAATAGATGTCCATTGAACTAGATCTCCTTTAGCATTGGCACTTAGGGTGGCCACCCCTAGGGAAGCCCAAAAACCTGGCTTTCTCAGTGGCCGCCCCTGCTCTTTGGAACAAATTGCCAGTTGACATCCATTTAGCAACATCTATGGCAATGTTTAAGAGTTCTTTGAAGGCCTAGCTCAACCATGAGGCTTTTGGCACTGCTGCACATTACTCACCACCTACCTAACTCCCTATTATAATCTGTTTGTTCTATGTGTCTATTATGTTTACTTAATGTATGTAAAATGATATTTTTATTTTATTGTTTTGAATTACATGTATACCACCTGGAGTTGGTTCTCTGAATTAAACTTAGTGGTATATAAATGAATGAATGAATGAATGAATGAATGAATGAATGAATGAATGAATGAATGAATGAAACAAAGAAATGAAAATATGATTCTACATCTCTAGTGGCATCACAAGGACAAGTGGGCAGGTGGGTACAAGAAGTTAAGTATCCCCCTGAGCATCTACTGCCAGCTTTTCCCCCATAGGAATGCATTGCTTCGATGCATTCCTATGGGAAAATGAAAAATGAAGTGAACGAAATGGAAATTTTGTTTCGAAATTTCCATTCTGTTTCATTTCATTTTTCTCTGGTGGGTCTGTTAGTTATTCGTTTCGTTCTGTAATAAATCAATAATGAATAATGAACTGAAAAGAAACCATATATATATATATAAAGGGGAAATCATCTCTGAAAGCCAAAGCCTTCACAAAGAATGTGAATACAAATTATCTGTATTCTCTTATTAAACTTCTTTTTCTCTCTCTAAGGTGATTACCAATTCTGTGCCTCAACGATCATGCTGAAGGAGCATAAGCAAAGTGAGAAGAATGAGATGGTCAGCAGGGTAACAACCTCCACAGCTCACAAACCAGATGTTCCTCATGAGAAACATAAAGCTTTCCAGCAGCCAAAGGTCTGCTCTGAGCCTGAGAAAATTCCTGCAAACCCACTGACTCTGAGGGTAAAATATCAAAATGTTTTCTCTGCTAATTCTTAGTCCTGTGATGATTATTTTCCTGGAAACCCAGTGGGGTTTCTTTCTTTCTTTTTTAAATCAGTAAAACAATGAGGTCACTTGGATTAAATCCTGATTATTTGAGAACCATTTTGTTTGCATCAAACAGACAGCATGAGACCTAGGAGTCAGTTGAAATTTCAACCAGTGTCCCAAATGCCCCACTTTAAATCATTGTTTCCTGCCTAAGCTTATAAACTATTGTCACTTATCAACTTTTGCACTAGTCCCTTATCACCTCCTCTTCCACTAGCACATCTGGATTGTTCAGGTAGCTACACCTTAATAAGACCCCATGCTCTTGGATTCTGTGCATGCAGGTAACTCTAACTGAGGAATTTGGTTTATTTCTTATTGCAAAAATCACTTGCCTGTTCGTAATTTCCAGTAACATGCATAAGATTAAAAAAAAGACTATGTTTGACAAATGTCTGTGGTTCCAGGGTGTCTCTTGGAGTTATGTGGAAGGATAATGTTCCATTAAACAACAAATAGTGTTCAGAGTAAAAAAAGAAATATATATATGTATATAAAATAATATTTAAATATAAGAGAGTAAACATGAAATGCTGTAGGCTTGAGATTTACCAAGAACGAACAGATCAGTCAAGGTTGAAGAAAGTTGGAGAAGACAGACTGAGGTAGTCCTAACTAATTGTTACTATATCCGTGTCTGCCTGTAGGCCCAAATCCAACATAAATCTGAACACGATAAAAACTCCTGCTTGTTTATTTGCACTGTGTAACAAATTGTATAAAAGGCTGTGAAGTGGTTGCACAAGCACTTGTAGAATTTTTCTGATTCACGAAAAATGTCTATCCACTAACTAGAACCTTGCTATAGCACATAACTGGATTCTGGTCATGATTCTTAGTGGAAGCATTACCACATTTTTTTAAACCATTGCTACAATTCAATGTACAATACATGTGGCATGTAATTTTTCAGACAAATGCCATATCTTAACTGAACCAGAGTCTTAGTACAGATTAGAACAAAACTCCATCCAAAGGAATGCCTTATGTTAAGCTACTTTCTGTGGAACTTCCCTTTGGGTCTGAAGCAGAAACATGAAAACCTATTCTGTCATGATTAGAGATGGGCACAAATAAAAAAAATGGCATTTCGTTTGTCGTTTGTTGTTTGTCGGGTCCGTTTCAGTTCGTTTCCGTTTTTCGTGAATTTTTGCAAAAAAAATCGTTTTCGTTTTCGTTCATTTCATTACCATTTATTTCAATTTTTTGTGATTTTTAAAGGATTTTAAGCAATTCACTCATATTGCAGTAACGGAAACGAAACACACGACAAAATTTCCGGTGTTTCTGTTCGTTTCGTTTCATTTTAGAGACAAAATTCGTTTGTCATTTCATTACGTAATGAAATGAAAAACGGAAACGGAAACGAAAAATTGTTCGTTTCGTGCCCATCTCTAGTCATGATAGTTAAGATGCTCTGTGTGTCATAGTTCAAAAAGTGCCTTTCTTTTTCTGATCTAAAGAACATCTACACATAATTTTTTATGACAGGCAACCTGTCCCTTGGGCCTTAGTTTTGATAGAGTAAGAATTTGTCTTGTTAAGTACCCAGACTTATTATTTGCTTTTTTATGTAATTTGATTTTAAGCCCCATTCAGTACATATATCTCTATCCATAACCTGAAGTGGTCTTTCAAAGCAATTTCATATAGATATTAAACGTCACGAGACACAAATAGAGCCTTCCAGTTCAAAGGTTTCTTAGATGCAAACTACTGGTACAGTTAGAGCTAGACTTCGAAGCTGAGGTCCAGGGCACTGAAACTCTGAGAACAACACAGCAGCACACAGGGCCAGCAATAACTTACAGGCAGACATGGGCATGCCAGGTATTAGCAGGGCTTTGTCTTTTTTTTTTCTAAGACAAAATGAGATTTATTCTGGAGCAAATGTGTGTAGCGTCAGGGCGACAGAGGCTGACTCTGTTTTTAATTCTTGCAGTCCTAGTCAGTCAGTCAGGTTTTTATTATGGTATAAAACCATAAAAGTAATTAAAAAGTGAACACAATTGCAGAGATGTACAATTACAAAAACAGTGCAGATGTAATAATCCATAATATACATAAAGATATTAAAAAGAAAAAGGAAGCAGAACAAAAAAAATTAGAGAATTTTCTAGTTAAAAACTAGTCTGTCTTAGTATGGAATTTAATCAAATACAAAGATAATTTTTACTCCTAGTGTTGCTGTGATTTGAGATATCTTAAAATGCAAAAGGGCATGCACTCATTTTCACATTTCTCCTAAATCAGTGTTGGCAAAATTGTGTCTTGGGTATGTTTTGTTTCAACATGCAAGGAATGGCAAACTGGCAATCATGGCACAGCAGAAAGGATGAGACAAACACAAGTTTAGTTTTGTTTTCCCTCATTCATTTTGTTTCTAATAGCCATCAAAAGCACCTCTTCCCTCAATCCCCAAAATCTATAAGTTGAGGATCTAAAATTTCCTGGCTCCATACTGCTACTACGATGTCCTTGAGAACTAGCTGTGGGGGGCCTTGTCCATCTTATAGAGAGAGACCACTAACAGGATAGCACCATCACTGCCAACCACCACCACCAGCAGCAACAGCAGGCCTGGAAGGCACCTGAATGACCAAATTCATTTTAGTTCTAAATAGAGATGGGCACGAATAAAAAAAATGGTGTTTCGTTTGTCGTTTGTCGTTTAGGGGGTCCGTTTCGGTTTGTTTCCTTTTTTGTGAATTTTTGCAAAAAATCATTTTCATTTTCGTTCATTTCGTTACCATTTATTTCAATTTTTTGTGATTTTTGTGATTTTTAAAGCAATTCAAGTGTATTGCTGTAACGAAAACGAAACGCACGACAAAATTTCTGGTGTTTCTGTTTGTTTCGTTTCATTTCTGAGACAGAATTCGTTTGTCATTTCGTTGTGTAACGAAATGAAAAAAATGAAAACGGAAACGAAAAATTGTTCGTTTCGTGCCCATCTCTAGTTCTAAATAAATCAAATTGTTTGAATAGTTCTGAATAAATCCAGACTATACATTGATTCCTATTGTGATGTAGTGGGTGGTGAGAAAGACTTCTGGAGAAGAAGGTTCGAATCCCCACATGGCCATAGGAACTCACTGGGGGAGTGGAACTGGTAACGCCACTCCTTAAATATCTCAGTTGTAGTTTTGGAAGAGGAAGCCATGTTACTGTATGGAAAATCCAAAGGAAAAAAAGAAATAAAAGACAAAAATGTATGGCATCTTTTAGACTGATTCTTTAATGTAAGCTTTCGTGAATTAAATCGACTTCTTCAGATATATGGCAACAGAATGAAATGTTGAATGAAATATCAGTTTCACACCAAATATTTGTTGGCTCTTGTATGTATTGTATGTATTTTATGTATTGCATTGTTTCAGGGCTGTGGCATAAATTCCTTGGAGGACATGAAACAGACACCAGATCTGAGTGAAGATGTGTAGGGAGAAAGAAGAGAGAGGGTGGGGTTTGAAGTCTGGGGGATCACAAGGTACCACAGAGATAGATACAAGTAGAATGTGTTGGGTTTTTTTTTTAAGAGAACTAATTCAAGCACAATCTTAGCTTATACATTAGCAGCACCAGAATGGAACTGACTCACATTTATTTCACAAAAAGTCAGCTCCAAAGTACCCCAGTAAGTTATTTTTGCAACAAACCACAATTTTTACTCTCTCTTTAACTGCTTGTGTTCTCTCGTAGCTTTAACGTAATATTGTCTTTTAATGCTATAAGATGTCCCTCAATTCCCTGTTCTCAACTTGAATATGTCTTGATTGTACTGGACTGTATATTGTCCCTCATTACTATAAGTCGCCTTGGGTCCTTTTCCAAGGAGAAAGGCAGGGTAACAATACTCTAAAATAAGTAAAATAAATCAATAAGTTACTTTTACTATCCAAATTAGATTACTGAAGTGCAGAATGGCTGAGATAATTTCTTGCTGATCTACTGTAAATAATACATATATCTACTGATAAATCCTGATTTATCATCCTAAGCTACTTTTTGCTCACCACTATTGTTAATGACATTGAGAAATGAAGACAACGGGAAACACATTCCTGCTGTCCATGGAGAATACATCTTTATCCTCCCAGTTGTTTATTTGGGAGCTAAGAAGTCAGCAATTCACTCATCTGTCTTTGGTCTAGTAGTCCTGATCCATGCAATAAGTCATGGTCAGGGCCGGTGCGTCCATTAAGGTGAACTAGGCAGTTGCCTAGGGCGCCAAAATGGAGAGGGGGCGCTGGCCAGCCTGCTGGCACCCAGCCGCTGGCCACCGCTGTCCATCCCCCCGCCGCCTGTCGCTGTCCGCCCGCCACCCATCGCCACCCCCCGTGCCCATCGCCATCCCCCGTCATCCGCCACCGCCCCCCGCCGCCGCCCCTCGCTAAGGACGCAAAAAAAACCCAGCGCCAACCTGGTCATGGTTTTATGATCCGGAGCCCTTTATTGCTTAAGGTAGGCTGTTTAATAACAGAATTCTAAAGACATTGAGGAAGGAACATTGCCTTGCTAAAGGGTCAGGATTGTTGCATCAAATATACATTTAAGTGGCCCTACTTGCATACTAAATCTGCCTAGATGCCCTAAGCACATCCGATCTCACCTGATTTCAGAAACTAAGCAGGGTCAGCCCTGGTTAGTACTTGGATGGGAGACTACCAAGGAATACCAGGTACTGTAGGTGCCTGGAGTAGGAACTGGCAAACCACTCCAGTATTCCTGCCAAGAAAATTCCATGGACATGGGACCACAAAGAGTCAGTCATGACTGTAAAGACACAACACACACACACACACTTGCATACTAAATCTGAATTGTCGGGTGAACATCCATATTGGGCTAAGCTAAAGTTCTATTTATACTGTCCTGCTATGATATATATAGAAGTAAAGTTCTTGACTGAGTTGCTCTAGATCTTTTTATCAGGCAAGGTGAGTACAGAAGTGGAACTGGGATCTCACAGATTTCTTCCTTGCCTTGGGCAGAACAGAGTTTTGCTGAGCAGAGCCTGACGTTTTGCTCCACATATTAACGCAACAAAGAAGCCTTTGCACCCTAGCAATGAGAAACAAAGGTGTTATACTGAATAAAAGAAAACAATAAATCTACTCCGGAAGAAGAGCATCTTGTTCAAATGAATTTTCAATGCCAAAATACATCCTAGGAATGCTCTCAGCTAGAACATTTTGAGAACTTGGTATATATTGAACCTCCAACACAATCTTGTAGTGCTAAACTCCACTTAAGAAGGTGTCGGTTGCTTGCTTTCAGATGGTTCAACCATTTCAAAGCTTGATGATCTGTTTGTAGAATGAAGTTTCTTTCGCTAAGGTATGGTCTTAACTCATTCAGAGTCCAGAGCCTGACGTTTTGCTCCACATATTAACGCAACAAAGAAGCCTTTGCACCCTGCCAAAAAAATGAACAGACAGATCTATAGTGGGTCACATCTGGCATTATTTTAGAGAAATAATATGTTGCTATATGTCTGAAGAACTGGATGTGTCCACAAGACATTACATTAAAATATGAAAGTTAGTCTTTAAGGTGCCACATGTTTTTTGTCTTTTGTTTTGTTTTATTTTTCTTTGATTTTTGCCTGGAAATCAGATATTATGTCTGCAGAGAGGGGAAGGTATCTTGATGGCTTCATTCAAGGACAGTGGACATCACTTTTGGAATGTTTGTTTGTTTGTTTGTTTCCTCTCATTACCCCCCTAAAAAATTTTTACACCACCTTTACCTGACAAAAAGTTCAGGAGAACTTGAAAGCTTGCCTTTTTTGTAACTTTTTAAGATTTGATAAAATCATTGCTCAATGCACAACTTTAATAGTATTTTGAGATTCCTTTTTAAACACTGATCATGAAACTTACTTGTTCAGAAGTTCCAAGAAACAGCCATGCAAATGGATTTTTTAAAAAGACTCTAGCATGCTTGGTTTTAACAAAGACAGTTTAAAGTAAACTCATTATGTATATTAATGACAAGTTCCCCATCACTAAGGGTAAGAAATATTACTATGAGAAAAGGGGTAAATGATTTCCACTGGGCCTGGGGACACTGTGTCCCTAACCCACTAAGGACTATTCCCCTTCTACTTATCATATCACCAAAATTAAGCTATGTCAAACAAACCCCATCTTTTGAACAAAGCACTTGTGCATCAGAGCAGAATGCACTTTTGAGCAGTGCTAATTTGCTTTAGAACAAGATTCACACTCCATTGCAATTTATTTTAAAGTGGAAGAGCTCTGCTTAAAGGATATTTTTCCCCAGTGTCCCTCAGATTTGATAACCTTTTAAACTAGAATGCCAATAGGGGTGTGATCCTTGGGAACAGCATAACAGTTTCTGGGAAGTGTGTCCCTAGGACCTTTGGGTTGTATATCGGATGAGTGGATTATGGCCTTTCTCACCCTAAATGATTTCCTCTTTCCTGTTTAGGAGGCTTTGGAAGTTCACAAACCTCACTTCATTTCTCGCTCACAAGAACGGCTGAAGAAACTTGAGCACATGAAACAGATGAGAAAAGCTCAGGAGGGAGATTCTTCGGGGAAAACACAAGCTGTGCTTTCTCGCAAACTATCCTCATCTTCCATTACCAGTAAGAAGAAACAATATACAGTTCCACATCCTCTCAGTGGTAAGCTGCTCTATGGTACCTGCAACAAATCTGTCATAAAATTTGAGGGAACACATTATTCCTTTGTTAACTTTGGGTGGAAATAGTCCAGTCTGGTGGTTTTGTTCTTTCACCAATGTAATCTTAGGTATGATTAAATGCTTGGTTCATATATTAGTTTACAGTTCTTCCCAAGCCTTTGCCAATATATCTCTTCTGTCTCTTTTTCCCATATATGCCTTTACATGAACAAGGTTAGTTTATTATTTATTTATTTATTAACAATATTTTTTAGCCGCCCCACTACCAAGAGGTCTCTGGGCGGCATACAACAAGTATTAAAAACTATAAAACAATAAAATTATTAAAACTATAAAAGACAATACAATTAAAACAACATGCAATACCAATTATAGATTATACAACTCTGCTGCTCATGTGTCCAACTGAGTAATCTACTTAAAATGTTGGCCAAACAGGAAGGTCTTTGTCTGGTGCGGAAAAGGCAAAAGTGTTGGCACCAGGCATATCTCCCTAGGGAGGGCATTCCAGAGTTGGGGGGCCACCGCCAAGAAGGCCCTGCTTCAACATGCCACCCCCCTTATCTCTTTGAGGGATGGCACCTTCAGCAGGGCCTCCTGGCCTGATCTTAAAGTACGGGCAGGCTCATATGGAAGAAGGC
>JAHTLZ010003518.1:1711582-1750446 GCA_023846285.1 Phrynocephalus versicolor | reverse complement strand
ATGAAGTTTCTTTCGCTAAGGTATGGTCTTAACTCATTCAGAGTCCATACAATACGGAGGCATTCTTTCTCAGGAATGGAGTAATTTCTTCCTCAGGGTAGTAACTTCTTTCTGAAAAAAGATACTGGCAGCCAGCTCTGCTGGCTGCCATTCAGCTATCAAGCACAATCCAAGGTGCTGACCTTGACCTACAAAGCACTATATGACCTGGGTCCTAGCTACCTCAAAGATCAAATCTCACAGTATTAACCGACTCGGGTGTTAAGGTCATCAGGAGAAGCCCTTCTCTCCATCCTGCCACCCTCACATCTCATTGGAACCCATGAAACAACCTTCTCGACTGCTGCACCCAGACTCTGGAACTCCCTCCCACTAGAGGCCAGGACTGCCTCATCTCTGTTGTCCTTCCGGAAACAGGCAAAGACCTTTCTCTTCAGGCAAGCTTTCCCTGAATGATGGACTACCATGTTTATTTTATATGAATCTATGGGTTCACAAAGACTTTGTTTCTATGACTACTCATAACTGTGTTGCTTTAATGTAATGTTTTCTATTAATGCTGTAAGATGTCCCTCAATTCCTTGTTCTCAAATACTTGAACATGTCTTAATTGTACTGGACTGTATATTGTTCCTCATTACTGTAAGCTGCCTTGGGTCCTTTTCCAAGGAGAAAGGTGGGGTAAAAATACTCTAAAATAAATAATTAAATAAATAGACCTTTCTCCTGTAACAAAACACAACCAACAAAACACTACCTACACCAAACTCTGAAGTGTCGGTTTGCACAACAAAAGGCTTAACAAAATCAGTCAGAATCAATATAGGATATCGAATCAGACAATTTTTCAAAGCATTGAAAGCATATTGACATTCATATGTTCAATAAACTTTAACAGGCATTCTCTTATGTGTCAGATCAGTCAGTGGAGTGGCCACATGACTAAATTGAGGAATGCACTTGCTATAATAACCAACCAACCTCAGGAATGATTGAATTTGCTTTTTCTTCTCAAGAATTGGCAAATCGTTGACACTTTTAAATTTAGCTTTCAAAGGTTCAAAATACACAACTTTCTCTCTTAGCCATTGACATTTCGAAGCTTAAACAGTTAAACCTGCATCTTGTAAATGCTGTAACGTAATTCTGACATGTTGCAGGTGATCTTCAAAGGTGTCTGAGAAAATCATGATGTCATCAAGATAAGCATGAGCAAACAGTAGTCCTTGGAGAACAATATCCATGAGCCTCTGGAACGTACCACCCACATTACATAACCAAAAAGGCATTCTGAAGAATTCAAAAGTTCCTTTATGCGTTCCTTTTCGTGTGACTCAGGGTCAAGCTCCATTTGCCAGTAACCTGAGGAGAGATCTAGGCAAGATAAGAAACTTTTCTTTGCTATCTTCTCAGTTAAATCTTCTGCTCTGGGCACTGGATAAGGCTCTGAGACCCTGAGTAATCCACACAAGTTTCCAGTAATCCACACAAAACCAAACTTTAGGTTGTATCTGACCATCTGATGTCTTCTTCAGCACTATGATCACTGGACTAGCCCAAGGGGATTCACTAGGTTGGATGACTCCCAAATCCAACATCTCTTGAATTTCTTTTTTCATTTGCTTAGTGTATTCCCCAATGGCTCTATATGGTGAAGACTTGATAGGTGTATCATTCTTCACGTTGATTTTGTGCTTGACTACTGCAGTTCTTCCTGGGTGTTGACAAAAATAGAAGCTTTCTCTTTCAGGACTTCATACATTCCTTGTTGATATGCAGGAATATCAGACTTCAGACAAATTTCCCACTTCCTTGAATTCTTGAAGCAAATCATGGTTGGTGTTTTCTAGAGTTTCGAGTGAAGCCAACTTCATTCTCATCAAATGAGGTTGTCTTCATATAAGGCTTCAACCTATTGGCATGGTAGACTTTTGGCTTTTTCTCATACTTAGACATTCTGACTACATAATTGACACTTCCTATTTCCTGTTCAATGACTCCTGAACCTAACCAATGCACTTGCAGTTTGTTGTGTCTGATTGGATCCAAAACTAACACTGAGTCTCCCACTTAGAAAGAACAAGGTCTCACTTTAGCATCATGATAGGCTTTGTATTTCTTCTGGGCTTCTTGAAGATGTTCTGCTGTAACGTCTCTAATATCTTGCAACCTCTGGAGTGGTATATAAGCAGAACATGTTTGTTAATGAAGTCCAGACTGCATTGGCTATTTTAGCAGCTGTATTTCACGGTTGGATCATACAGTATTTGGCTTGTGATCCTCTGAAACACTTACTTGTACTGGTATCAAGGCAGGGCTTCCCTCAAGGTATAATTCTCTCTGTGTTTGCATAAATAAAAGACATAACATATATCTCTAGGCCAAACCACACCTTACAAAGAGTATATTACTGGAAGAAGGAATTCCTGAAGCATTGAAAGTGCATCATTGTCAGATCAGAAGTTTCCCAAACCTGTCATCCACAAAGTAGCTTTCTTTGTTTTGTGATTGGTCTTCTCAACATAAACATAAACACAGGCCTCAGTTGCAGATCTGCTTTATCAAACATAGAAGTCTGTCATAATTACAGTAACACCCCATCTATTGTGGGGGTTAGAGGCCTGACCCAACCCGCGATCATTGAAAATCTGTGATATGCGGGTGCAGGTTGGGTTGGGCCAGGGGGGGTAGCTGGGGGCTCTTGTACTTACCCCCAGCCTGTTGCTGCCCCAAACGGGCTGTGATGGCCTTCCCGGGCCATCTGGATGCTCTATAAGGGCCTCCGTGTGAACCAGGAGTGATTTCTGGATCACCAGAAATCACTTTTGAGGTCTCCAACAGCCCTGGGGTGGGGGCTGTGGGAGAAGTGGTGCACGATGTTTAAAATGTCTTAAAGCAACGGAGCCAAGCACTCCTGACCCCCCCCCCCAATGTCTGCCAACATCAAATGACATAAGCAACACTGAAAGCAAGCATGGATTCTTAAACTCATTCTGCATAGATGGGTGTTGGCTGTTGCACAGCTGAAGACATTTAATTATAACAATTGCAAAAGAGTTTTTGGTCAATGTCCAAAGAACTTTGTGTAGCCTTGCATGCAAAAGTGTGGCCTCCCATGCAGAAAGTAAAGAGAAGGAGATTCCTTTGCTCTCCTTGATTTTGTTCATCTATAGTTCTATAGAGAAAAGAGAAAGTGGCTACTGACTCTTCATTTCTTACCTGATGAAATTTGGTGCGAGCACTCCTTAAAGGAAGTCATTTCAAGATGCCCCTTGTTGCAGTTTCAAATGAGGTACCTTTAATCTCAGACCAGCTATCAGTGCCCTTTTCCTTACATAAGGTAGATACTGAGAGAATCATACACCTGGCTCTTTATAATGGGAGTTCAGGATCTGAACGATTTGTAATTGGCATGGTTGTTACTCTCTTTTTGGCCACAATTTCCTCTCAAAAATGTTTTGAATTTTAACTAGTGTGTGTGTGGGGGGGGAGAGAAGTTCACACAAGAATTTTAATAATGTTCCTCCCCTCTGTAGTCCATTGTGCCCAAGAAAAGCCTTCCTGAAGGTCCAGGGACATCTTCCTATGTACAGTACAGAGTATGGTTTTGGGGTGCAGTACTGTGTGGGTGGATCCAATTGCATACAGTTCCAGTTTGGTATACCCCAAATAGGTGTAACAGATTTGAGGGTATTTGTTCTCTCACACAGAAGTCCCCAGCTTCCCATCTCACGCAGAAGGAAAATTATCTGCAGTAGTTTTCCTGCAGTGCTGGAGCTCTCTGTCACATGAGAAGGCCACTGAAAAGTACCTGCTTGGTGGCACTGCATATGAAAAGTCTTTTGGCATAGAATATGAGAAAGAATGGTCAGGATTTCCAATATACCAAATCCAGTAAATTTAAAATCTATTCTCAAACCAAGATTTACCCTCTGAGATATATATGCTTTTCACCATCTCCAAAATATAAGACATTATTCTGTATATGAGAGAGAAAATTACTTTTAGAATATCTTGCACCATTTCTGTAGATAAAAATTATCCTTCAAAGTGAGTAATTCTTCAATTACTAGATGTTTTCTAGATGAATATACTTGAATGATTTGTAAAGCTTTCACACGCAAATATGTCCTCTCTCTCACACACACACTTTTTTCCTTAACGTGTTAAGCCTCACCTGGGTTGCTATATTGTTCTTTTTTATATTAGCTTTGGCTGCTGAACTAGGAGATGAGAGGCAAGAGTTTCATGATCTCACTTCTGTTTTGCCTGCTGAGCTGAAAAGATGGGTATAATATTGAATCATCCTGCCCCCCTCCCCCCAACCAGCGGGATATTTGCTTCTGTCCCTGTTTGTGGAAGCAAATATCTTGCTTCAGAAATTCTAGACTTTGGTTGGTAGTACTGAATTATAACCTTTCAGGTTTAAGAGATTGTGATCATGAAGCTGAGAAGGCACTCAGGCTTGGGAAAGCAGGACCATTTAACAAAAAAAATGATAGTATGCCCTGTGCTGAAACAGTTTTACTCTGCAAAACTCCCTGTTCAACTATTGTTTGTGTCGAGTTTTACGGCAGCGTGGGGAAACGACAAGGATAGGGCCAAGTATGATTTGTCTGTCGTTTTCTAGGTTCCTGGGGAACTATGTGTTGTTTCCAAACAATAGCTCTAAAATTAGTGTTTGAAAAACAGAAAACCCTAAATGCAATGTAAACAAGCTTATTACATTTCCTGTACATCTCCCCTTTTTATCCCTAAATGAAGCTATCAGGCTCCTGTGTGCAACCGTTCCATTTACACTGAAAAATATATTTTCTCCCATAACACACTAGCAATTAGTGTCATTGTGGTTCCTCCGCCTGCATGGCAAGATCTTCCAAAAGTTGGATATATTTAATAGCAAGAGATGTTGAAACACAGCTTTGGAAGCATATAGGACTTTAAAAAGGTGTGTGTGTTCTGTACGGTCATATCTCTGTTTCTTGCAATCTTGAAAATTTATTATTTATTCATTTATTTATTTATTGAATTTATATCCCACCCATCTTCCCGATGGGAACTCTGGGCGGCTTCCAACAGGACCAAATGGTCATCAATACAGATACAGTATACAAGTTAGGAACAATAGAACCATTCACACAATAATTAAATAGAAAAAACAACAGCCATATTAAAAGAGCAGTGCTAGCACCCATAGCACTTAGTAAAGGCTCAATTGCCCAATATCTCGCTAGCAAGTAAGCAATAATTGCAGGAGGCGGGGGGGGGAGATTTAAATTTGGTCACCAAAGGCCTCTCGAAAGAGTAAGGTTTTAAGAGCTCTACAAAAGGCCAACAGGGACTCTGCAGAGCGCACATCACTCAGTAAGGTATTCCACAACGAAGGAGCCACCACCGAGAAGGCCTGGTTAGGGGTGATGGTTTTCCAGGCCTCTCTAGGGGTGGCGACCCGGAGCGAGTGCGCTCACGACTTCTGGACCGGTCGGGCCGAGGTTGATCGCTGGGCGATTCGCTCTGCCAGGTAGTCTGGGCCCAAGCCATGGAGGGTTTTATAAACTAAAGCCAGCACCTTGAATCTGATCCGGTGCGCAACGGGTAACCAGTGCAAGTGAGCCAGGACTGGGGTGATGTGGTCATAACGACGCACACCAGCCACCAGCCTGGCTGCCGCATTTTGGACCCGCTGCAAGCACCGGAGGAGAGTCAAGGGCAACCCCATGTAGAGAGCATTACAGTAGTCCAACCTCGAGATCACCAGTGCCTGCACTACTGTTCTCAGGGAGTCCCTGTCCAGGTATGGGCAGATCTGGGCTATTTGTCGCAGATGGAGAAAAGCGGATCTGGTCACAGCCGCCACCTGGGCATCCAAGGATAGCGCCGGATCCAGAACCACGCCCAGATTCCTAACCCTGTCCACCAGCTGGAGGGAAACACCCTCCAAGCAGGGGAGAGGGCCTCCATAACCAGACGGGGAAGTCCCGAAGAACATAACCTCAGTCTTCTCGGGGTTGAGCCTGAGCCTGTTTGCCTTGGTCCATGCCATGACCGCCCCCAGACACCGGTAGAGGGTCGCGACAGCTTCCACTGCAGAGGTGGAAAAGGAGAGATAGAGCTGCGCGTCATCAGCGTACTGATGACAGCAAACTCCAAAACTCCGGATGACCCCCGCCAGCGGTCTTACATAGATGTTGAACAGCATGGGGGAGAGAGACGACCCCTGCAGCACACCACATGGGAGTGTCCACGGGGCCAACAACTCTCCACCATGCTGCACGTACTGGGGTCGAGCCTCCAGGAAGGACCAGAGCCAACTGCGAACAGTGCCTCCGATACCCACATCGGAAAGCTGATCCAGTAGGATACCGTGGTCGACGGTATCGAAGGCCGCTGACAGATCCAGTAGAACCAACAGGGTAGAGCTACCCCTGTCGGCCACCCGGAGTAGGTCATCTTGCAGCGCGACCAGAGCTGTCTTGGTCCCCCGGGCAGGCCTGAAGCTGGACTGGCATGGATCAAGGCAAAGCTGTTCCTCCAGATGGGATTGAAGTCAGATTGTGGCCACCCTCTCAATAACCTTGCCGAGAAAGGGGACATTGGCGATCAGACGATAACTCGCCAATTGGTCCGACGCTAATCCTGATTTTTTGAGGATGGGCTTTATTACCGTCTCCTTCAGACAGGAAGGAAAGACCCCCTCCCTGAAGGAGGTGGTGGCGATGATGGAAGCCCATTAGTCATGGTCCCCCTGGCTGCTTTTATTAGCCAAGCAGGGCAAGGATCAAAGGGGGTGGCCGCGGGCCGACAATGGGCAATTGCCCTGGAGGCCTCCAAAGGGGTAACAGGCCCAAATTCAACCATTCGAGGAGAGTGAGGGGGTGCCGCAACAGGTGATGGCGAGGGAGGACTAGTGCAATCCGATTCGAAACCGGCCCGGATGGCCTCAATTTTCGATCTAAAGTAGATTGCAAAATGCTCACTAGGATTGGTGAGGTCTCGGACCACCCGGAAGAGTTCCGCCTGGCGGTTCGAGGCCTCACCAATTCTCAGGGAGTAATAAGATGTTTTAGCCTCCCTGATCGCCCGACAGTAGTGCCTAGTCTGGGTGATGACTGCAGTCTTATTAAGTTCCGTCCGGTCACTCCTCCAGCTGCTCTCCAGCCTCCTCCGTTCCTGCTTCATTGCTCTTAGCTCCGCCGTGAACCACGGTGAGGGTCGAGCTCTACAGCGAAGGAGGCGCTTGGGGGCAATCCGGTCGATGACGCAGGAAGTTGTAACAAACCATCGGTCAACCACGGTCTCGGCCGGATCGTCAGCCAGCCCACCAGGAAGTTCCCCAAAGGCCTCATGGAACCGAGCAAGGTCCATAAGCCTACGGGGCTGAGCCCAAACAAGGGGCTGGTGATCCCCACGGGGGGAGGCCGCGGTTGACAGGGAAAAGGACAGCAGGTGGTGATCTGATCATGACACAGGATGGGAGACAATGTCCCCTACCTCCAGAGTAGAATCCCCCGACATGGAGGTAAATACCAGGTCAAGGGTATGCCCAGACCTGTGGGTGGGGCATAAAATATGCTGGGACAGGCTCATGGAGGTCATGGACTCCATGAATTCCAGAGCCACACCAGACAGACCACTGCCGACCTGCATGTTGAAGTCCCCAACAACCAAAAGGTGAGGGAACTTCAACAGTGCCGCGGCGATGAACTTGGCGAGCTCCGGTAGGGATTGCGCTGGGTTGCGGGGAGCTCGGTAGCCCAGCACAATGCCAAATCTGTCCCGCTGACCCACCAACAGGTGAAGGCATTCCAACCCTGGCCTAACCAATTTCGAGGCCCTGCTGACAAAAAGAGAATCCTGGTACACAATGGCAACCCCCCTTCTGACCCTCCAACCTGCCTACTCCCTGAACCGAGAACCCAGGGGGGCACAGCTGGGTGAGCGAGCCCCCCCTCTGCTCCCACCCAGGTCTTGGTAATGCATGCCAGGTCGGCCCTCCCATCGAAGATGGCACCATAAATGACAGGGATCTTATTGTGGACTGACCTGGCATTCATGGAAGGCAGGACAGGTTGGAGGCACTGGCGGGATGGCTCCTGGACACGTGGCAGTGAATCGGGGGTCAGAACGTGGGACATGCACAAGATGCCTGACCTGAGTTCTTCTAGGCTGACTAACCCAACGACTCCAAGCGTATCGTCCATGGCCCAACACGGTTGAAATAGGAGTCCCTGTTAACATGGTGGCCAAGGGGGGGGGGCTTAAACCACTACAAACGGACTGTAGAATAAAGAAAAACTCATATAGCAATACCAATACAAAACAAACGTAAGGAACAACAAATAAATAATACAATACAACCAATATAGTGTTAAAAATAAGATAAAAGAGATAAATAAAACAAATAAAACAAATAATATAATCTAATAGGGCACATAAGCCAGGGGACAGATGGAAAGTCCTAGGGAAAATGGGGGGGAGAGGGGGGGAAGGGTGGATGGTACTAGGTGGCAATAGGAGCAAACCACATGGTTAACAGTGGTAGTGACAGTTCAAATTGCACCCCTCCTGAAGTAGATGATCCGGTCCATTCAAACAGGTCGGTGCGAGGTGGAAATCCAAGAGAAAAGGGGGGATACGAGGCAGAGAAGACAGGTCTGCCGAGCTACTCCCCCCTCATGATCCCAATGAACCTCCCATACCCCAAGTCTACTATCAACTCTAGAGCGAGGGACCGGCCTGGAGAACGGCAGCGGGAGAAAGATGACAAAAATAACCGCATAATTCCGGAACCAGGGGGGAGAGAGATGGAGCACCGACAAGAGGCCGTTGCCCAAGGTCCGGAGCAGGGCTGGTGGACAAACTCCTGTCCAAACTATGGGGCCAAAAACGGCCAAACACCGGCAGCCAGTCCGCCGCCCGAAACCCAGATCCAACAGCTGGGCGGTGGCGATCACACAAAGGGCGGCTGGTGAAAGCGATCATCCAGCAAGGAGTAAAAGGAGCCAAAATACCACCGGCGGCCAAAATACCACCCGATCTCCTACGCCGACTGACCCAACATCTGGCAGTCGCAGAGAGGAGCTGATTAACTGCCTGAAAAGATAGAAAACGCAGAGACACCAGCGGTCGACATGCCGCCCGACATGACGCCGGCGGCCGGAGTGTTGCCCGAGAACCCCCAATTCCGAGCCAGGAGCCAATGCGCTGGGGAAAGCCACCCGCGGCTTTCGATGGAATGAACTCCCCAACAGGTGAGTGATGGGAGTCCAGCGCTCGAGTCCCCAGTTCAGGCTCGCTCCAAACCGGGGAGAGCCAAGATGGCAGCTGCAGCTGTCGGGACGCCGAGTCTTCCAAGACAGTCAGTGAAAGGCGAACCACACCGCCAGCTGGGTCCTCACCATGGCACGGAGCCAGAGATGGATTCTCAGCTAGGCAAAAAGGCTCCGCAAAGGTGGGCATGATGGACAAAAGAAGGGGAAAGGGGACGAGGGGGAGGGCGCAGTCAGCTGCGAATAATTCCGTTCAGCGTTCGGTGACAGCAATCAGGAGGAGAAGTCAGGCTCCCGTTCGGAACAAACGCCCCAGTCTCCGAGCTAAAGCGCAGAGCTGAGCCCCCTTAAAAAACCCCTCCACTTTAGTGATACTGAGACACTAGAATATATTTCCCTGACAGGTTACATCTGTTGTGTAGCAAAGAGAAAATGCTTTGAAGCTTCAACTCCTAGCCCCCTTTCTTGCCTTCTGAGTTGGTTTTCTACTTGTGCCATGGCCATGCTGGGGATTTGAACCTGGGTCTCCTGCTTTGGCAATCTATTCGCTACTCCACACTTTACAATTGTTAATATACAATCAATGCTTGTCTCCTATTACATATATATTGCTAATTTACATTATGTTCATAACATTATCAGGATTTAAGGTGCCAAGAAGAAGGAAGACAGGTGCCTGAAAACAGCACTTAAGGCCTGCTGATATCCAAAGTGGGCCTTCAACAAGGCAGTGTCCGGACCCAGAAAAATAATGGATCAGCCTGAGACCGAAAGCCAACAGAATAACCTAGTCATTCCCTACATGGCTGGAGAGTCTGAAAAGATTAAA
The DNA here is from genome assembly GCA_023846285.1 of Phrynocephalus versicolor. NCBI lineage: Eukaryota > Metazoa > Chordata > Lepidosauria > Squamata > Agamidae > Phrynocephalus > Phrynocephalus versicolor. The sequence continues at coordinate 1,740,348 of JAHTLZ010003518.1, read as the reverse complement.
ATGATTTTTGGCAAACACCACATCCCCGTTTACTTCAAACCCACAAACACACTAAGGCAGAGACCCAAAGGACCCAACACCAAAACACAAAAGGAGTAATATAGTATACATGGTACAATGCAGTGAGGAGTGTGCAGGCCTCTGCATTGGAGAAAGTAAACAGCCATTAAACATGAGGATGGCCCAACAGCTCAGGACCAGAATCAGCAGTACATCTCCACTTGAAGGATAAAGGGCACTCATTCAAAGGTGAGGATGTATACATATTAGACAGAGAAGATAGGTAGTTTGAGAGAGGGGTCAGGGAAGCCATTCATGTGAGTATTGAAAACCCCTCTCTCAACAGAGGTGGGGGGCTCAGGCACAGTCTATCTGCTACTTATCAGACAGTGGTCTCAACAATCCCCAGACAAATCAAAAATACTTCAGACCTCCAGCACCAAGGCCATAGTTAACAACCCATACCTTATGGGTTTCAGCACCTTAGGCCATTGTCCACCTAAAGACCTCTTGAAGCTATTGTCTACCTAATGAGGCTATTCAGGCCATTTTTCATGACAGGAGGTCAAAGTAAACTATAAAATGGAGGACTCACAACTAGCTTTCCTCAGACTGACAAAGCTTATTGGATGAGCAGTGAAATGTTTCAATCTCTTATTATTAGATGTTCCATGTTTTGGATCACAAACAAACCAAGGACAAAATGAAGAGTCTCTGTCATGTTGGTGCTGCTGCAGAACCAAAGCAAAGAACTCAGGGGACCACTCCCCCCTGATTTAACATAAATTGGATAATGTATCTATTGAGAATATAGGAACATTGCATCACACATAAACCAAAAAATCCATTTTGTAAATGCTCTTATAATTTCATGTGGGGGAATAGTAATTTATTTCCATTTCCATAGAAATACCAGCATTTGTACAATTGCTGTTTACCTTCTCGTTGTTAAAAAGTTACTTACTGTTGTAATCCTTGCAGATAATTTCATAAGGTGCCAAAAATATTTTTTTTAAAAAATTAGCATGCTTAGCAGGCAGGGGATATTATCATCAGAAAAACACCCTGGTAGCAAATGACCTGCAACTCTTTTACTGGCCTTGGTATTGTGTAACTTTTTATGTTTGTGTGACTTCAAGGAACCTAATTAGTCCAAGATATACTACTTTGGTGTATATTAGACTAAAAAAAAAAAATCAGAGATCACACTGGGATGAACTGAATAGAAACAATGTTCAAATAACTTGATTAAATCTCAAAAAAAACCTATGATGTAATTACTTCACTGCCAGGGCTACCAGCTGTTTATAGCACCTTAAATCCTGATAATGAACTGCCTTGTGATCTTAGTGTATTTAAACACTCATAGTTTTTTTTAATTTGCAAGAGCATATGTCTGTGCTGTTTTATGTTAATATACCTCTATTCCTTCCCTTTAGGGAAATTGTTTCCTTACAGAAAACTACAAGATAGGGAATCATAAAGCTGCCATCCAGCCTTGGATCTGAGTTATCCATATATATGTACTCTATCCATAATTCCTGATGTATTATGGATTTACTGTGTAATGAACATCTGAAATCCATATTTTCACGAGTCTATAGGAGCAAGAGAACTGATAACTCTGCCCTGCTGTGTTCAAGCAGTTGTTTCTGGGAACTTTCAGAGGATATTCTAGCCAGTATCCTATTGCAGATGAATGAAGCCGAAGGCAGTTGGTATGAGTCAGTGGTTCTCAACCTGTGGGTCCCCAGATGTTGCTGAACTGCAACTCCCAGAAGCCTCCACCACTTGCGGTGCAGGAAAGGATTTCTGGGAGTTGCAGTCCAGGAACATCTGGGGACCCACAGGTTGAGAACCACTGGTATAAGTGTTTCTTCCTCCTAATCAGCTCCCTTTCATTAGAAAAGGCATTTCTTAGTTGGATTCCACTCCCCCCCCCCCCCGAACATGCTTGTGGACAGCCCATTAAACCTTAAGTCTCCATTTGGCCATAGAAACTCACTAGAGGTGTGTGGTATTATTAAAACACCCTAAATATATCTTATATCTTGAAAACCCTGTTCGGGCTGCCATAAATTGGATATGACTTAGCAGCACACAACTTCATCTACATCCTGAATATCTTACCATCCCTTGACACCTTCCTTTTCTGTTTGTTTTTTTAATAGTTGTACTGTGGGTTCCTTGCAGCACAGTATTGTTTAGTTTTACTCATCAGGTCTTACTGTGTTCAGTAGCATGTACTCCAAGGTAAATATGTTTAGAATTGTAGTTTTAGCTTTCTCTTCCTCACTAGTGCCCCATTGTGTTGTACAAGGTCCTTTCTTTCTCTTTGATAACATACAAACTAATTGTCTCTTAGAATTATCTTACATACTCTTTTCTTAGTTTGGTTTGTTCAGTGTCTGGCCTCCTCTCCTCTCCTCTATTGGTTCATTTGAAGACCTTTTTCATACTTTATGGATGTATAGTATTTGTCCCATTTCCTCCACCTACCATAAGTCTTCTATGCTGGCAATGGTATTTACGTATAGTGGAAACTAGTTTGAGCTGTAGCCTGCTTTTAGTAGCAATCTGCAAGCCAAGTATGGTGATGTGGGGTGAAAATGAGGGGTCAGATGAGGAGCTTATGCTGAACAACAAATATCTGACTACCAGATTTAGTAGTATCATGGTTGCTCAGCCAAAGTCATAGTCCAAGCAGAAGTCTTGGATAGCTTTTTTGATTTAAATGGTCAGGTGGTATCAAGTGGTGGGGTCCAAGCCATTTTAGGGCCGGGAAAAAAATCACTGCTCAAAGTATTGCTCCCATATACCGCCATGAAAATGTGTGAGGGCTGCTGATTCTAATACTGATGCTGCTGAAACTTGATAAATGTAGGAAGCTGTGCTTGTGAAATGCATCAAGCTAGCACATTCACCTGTGAATCAGGAGCAATCGCACTGGCTCCTCATGGTTGGAAGAGGGAAAAACTTAACATTTAGCAATCTAAGAAATCTGTTCATGATATAATGGAATTACATCATGAACACCAGTCCTGAGTGTGGAAGTCTCTATAATAACTGGCTTCTACGCAAGTTCACTGGAGGCCAATATTATGTACCGTCACAACCAGCTTTCCTTTGCCGTTTGACAGCGAACAGACTGTTTCCTTGAAGAAGGGGGAATAATCTAGGAGGAAGTAACCTAAGGAAACAAATTACAGCTGATGTCTTATGAAAAAACAAAAAGGCCAAGATGTCCAGCTACACAGCACCCCCTTGTTATCTCTCTTTCCCTTCCCTGCTGTTGCATTTGACACAACATTTGTACATTTTTCCTAACAACAAGGGAAATAAATGTGCTGTATGGTGAATTAAGAACCCCTGTAGTCTAAAATACCTAAATCTGAGTTCAACCGAGACTTCTCTGAATGTTGGTATATTTCTAAATTGGGCTTTGTAAGCGGCCATTCCTGGTCTGGAATGGTTAGCAGCCAAACCATAAAGCTCCCAAACTCTGAAAGAGTATCCATAAATCTTCTATTTTTATATCTATGGAACTGTGAATAACATATATATGACTAAGATTAAACACTTGTGTGCCGCTTTTGGCAGAGGGTGGGTGAGCCAGCTGGCCTAGGGATAGGGGAAGGCAAAGTGTGGCACCTGTCATGCCATGCTCACAGCTTGATACAAAGTGGGAGGGCGCCGTTCGTGCCCGTGTCTATTTGGCAGGGCATTGCCTAACAACAGGGTCACTAGCTATTATTTAAAGACTTGAAATTTTATTTCCAAGTAATCAAAGATAAATAGGAGATTGTCATTAGTTGTGTGCAACATGCAGGACTGAATTATCACAAATAACCCCCATGTATTTAATGCAAGTTTAAGGGCTTGTAATAGAACAAAGAACAAAGCTGAGAAAAGCTCCAGCTGTATTGACTGGCTGATATTCTCATTCATGTCTTGCAGCAGGAGGTCCAAAACACAACATAAATTTAAAAAGCAGGCATAGTTTATAAACAAGAAACAATTACAATATTAAAACCTTACTGAATGATTAAATCGTTAAACATCATCATGTTAGAATTGCAGACTTTTAAAAGGCCTTTGTCTCTATAGCAGTTTTTTTTCTTTTTGAAAATAAGGACAAAGTGTTAATAAGTATTCACTATTATGCATCAGTAGTTTTATTTATAAGCAAGAATCCACTCCCCTCTTACTTTTCTCATTTACTGGCCTGTCTTTCCTGCGGTTTTATGTGCCTTTCCTACTAGTTAATGTATTTTGCTCCTCATTCATCATCATTCTTAAAGCCAATATTAGCATTTGTTAAAATGCATTATGAAATTAGCTATTTACTTTGGTCTTTTGCCCTGAGATCTTGGTGGAGCTACCGTGTCCCACAAGGGGATTGTCACAAGTAAATTACTGCTGTGCAGGATATTTGATAAAAATCAGATTCCCAGCAGGGTTAGATTTGAATAAAACATGAATTAAATTCCTCCTGTTTGCATGTAGTCTTTTTAATGCCTCTACCTGAGTGTCTCCATTGAAAACTTTGAAACTGCTGGATCTTACTCCATTCCTCTCAGGTTATTCTTTATGTTACGTTCAAAGAAGCCAACTTGTGACCATCTTACAAATGTCACCTCCCAGCAATGACTTTTACATCTTTTGGACTCCATTGCCTGCTTTTTGTGTCATACTGATTGTCTCACTATGGGAGTGTTATTACAGCTTTTGCTTTAATGGTCACTCAACTGTTACAATTTTCTGTTTCTTTTGCTCAATAGCAGGGATAGAATTTCACATGAATTTGCTTAGCTGTTATTCAACCAATGGTGACTTGTAGGTTTTGATATAAGGTGTCTCTCTGGTCACTCCAAGAGTTACTCCCTTATCAGGTGAGATAATATAGGTCATACATGCATGATTTTGCAGTCCAATTTGCATTCTTTTTCTTTTGGAAATGCTGTGAAATCACACCTTAGTGTGGGTATCTTAGTGACTGTCTTTGACTAGTTGGTTTTATTTATCAGATGTTTCTCTCAGATTCTGTATACATGCTTCTATATTTACCTTCCCTTGTCCATGTTCATATTTCACCACTTAACCCAGTGCAAAAGTAGAATCCTTGTATTATAGAACATGTGGACATTTGTGGGGTTTTCTGTTTCAAGAATAGAAAAATCCTGAAATCGGTTGTCTCTTTGTACTTCTGAGCAAACAGCCCAGGACTGATTTGTGGTGTGATGCCCTCGCCTAGTATAACAGAAAAGTAAGCTATAATACCAAAAGATGAAGTCAGCTACTTCATGTTACTGTGCCCAATGAATTATTTTAAGGTTGAAATACTCCTGTATATGTTTGTTTCCTGTTGTAATTGATAACATTGTATGTTTAAAATCAGCTGATTATAGTACAGTTACGGGGTCACGAAGGGTCGGTCACGACTATAATGACACAACATACACACTGTATAATTAAAGTATTGTGCAGATGCAGAGCACTGTATTTGGTATGCTGACAATGGGTCAGCGCTCCTTTTTATTTATTTTTTAATTTTTTTGTTTTAAAAGTCCCTAGTGGGGGCTTTTTGAGGTGCTGGCTTGGGGCCAGTGCCTCATTTTTTCTTCTTCTTCAAACACTGACCACATGGCTCCAGGGGCTGGATCAGCACTCCCCCTCCCTTTTATTTTACAGCACCGGCCCGGCCATCCCTGGGGCCGGGTCGGCACTCCTTTTTTATTTTATTTTATTTTATTTTATTTTATTTTATTTTATTTGGGTTTTAAAAGTCCCCAATGGGGGCTTTTTTGAGGTGCTGGCCCCAAGCCAGCGCCTTGTTTTTTGTTTTGTTTTGTTTTTCTTCAAGCACCGACCGCGCGGCCCCAGGGGCAGTCAGCACTCCTTTATTTATTTATTTATTTAATTTGGGGGTTTCAAAGTCCCCAGCTGGGGGCTTTTTGAGGTGTTGGTCCCAAGTCCCAAGCCAGCACCTCTACAGGCGTACCTTCCCTGCCAGGACCAGGAGGATTGCAGCGAGGACAAGGTAGGAAGGAGGGTAATGAAAAACCAAGTGAACACAACAGAAATTTCCATTTCATTTCATTTCATTTCGTTTTTTTATGGGTTGGTTCATTATTCATTTCTTTAGATAACGAAACAAATAACAAATAATGAAATGAATTAAAATTCATTTCGTGCTCATCTCTAGTCACAGTGGTAAGGACAAACATTATGTGCTCATCTTCCACGGTCTTTTAATAAAGGACAGCATTTGTTCCTACAGTTTTGTAAAAGGCTTTCATTTGTTATAAATTACTTTTAAGACTGTGGATTCTAAAGGTCTCCTTGCCCCACCCTGGCTGTCTCCTAAAGAGTCTCTGGAGTTAATTTTTGGAGATGGTTCGGTGGATGCATGAATGTTCCAAAGTAAAGTTCTTGCAGTGTTCATAGCCAGAGAATGTCCTTAAGTACATCATTGCTCTTTGAGCTTTTCAGTGATGTAGAACATTGTTTTGAATCAAGAGCCATGTTGAGTCATGGAGTACTGCCCAGGGGAGAGGGTGTCCTATTATTTGGCCTGCCATTCAGCATATCTCTTGGGTCCTTCTCTGATAATAGCATCATTTTTTGTGATAAAGCCAAACTTTCCCATGTGGTTCCCTCCACCCTATACAATCCACAAACATGTATTAGTGCCATAATTTCTTCTTCATCCTTTAAACGTGTTTATGTTTCTCTTTTTAAAATATAAAAAATAATTGCTGTCTGATATTATCACCAGCATTCCTGAAGTGGGCGGATTGGGGTGGTGAATGGTGATCTATCTCTGTCTTCATTAGAATCAATGCAGAATAGAGAATTAAGAGCTGTGGTTATGAAAGCTGGATTAAAAGGTTAAGAGTTGGCTAGAATATTGTGGAGAGTGCTATACTCCATATGTTGCTGTCGGTTTAAGGTTCTGTAGTTCTTCAATTGCAAAGCAAGGTCAAGACATGCCTGGGGACACCTGGACATCCAGGCATATGCTCAACTCTCCCCCCCCCCTTTCCCTTGACATAGTACGAAAAGCCTAAAACATGAAGGGAGCAGCAGGCAGGGCCAGCTTCACATTCACCCTTCCTTATCTCCAGAATATTATTTATTTACTTACTGAAAATATTGGCCCAAGTCCTGTTGCTTAGCATAGTAAGTTGTATTAGTATAGGCCTATTGAATTCAAATGGGCCTACTCTAAATGTGTGTTACTGTGCTAAAGTTGCTGGTAGATGGTAGTGTAGGCCCATTTCAATCAATGCAATTTACAGAATTGAGTTCAATTCACTACTCTAACCAATAAGATTTTGGCCATTAACTGTTAAATTGTCACACCTCTACACACTGAAAATGAAATGAAGTGGAACTCTAAAAACACACAAATCTATGGAAAACAACAGAAGATAAAGGCACTGATTTCCTTCCATTTGACCTAGCTTACCTTATATTTCTTATTCTGATATTTATTTATAACCTGGCTTTCTACCAGTGTAGGATGGAAATAGAAATAGAAAGGAGGCATGCAAATCAAACTGAAATGCAACGGCTAGAATTATCTTCAAAATTTCTGTGAGTGCAGAAATGGGCAGTGAAAGTTGGCACTACCTGCTGAAATGATGGCCACGGGGAAGGGAGCTGGAAAAGAGGAGGGTTCATAAATCAAAAGTAGCACAAATCTGAATGCTCCAACAACCTCCCTGGACCCTTCTCACCAGAGATGAAATGCTGATTAGTGAGAACAGAAGACTCACTCAAGTGTGAAATAAAATAGATCACACTAAAGATAAGAAGCCTTTAATCATGAATCAGAGGGTTTCACCTTGCCCCATCTGGACATGCCTTAAGATAATTTTATAATTCCTACTGCAAGGACCCACTCTTCTAGCATCTAATGTTTTTCCCCTCCCTTTTTGATGGACAGCAAGACAGGACCTGCTTTATTGTCTTGGGGACAGAGGCAGGGACATTTGGTATCTGAGACAAGTAGGTCTCAGACTGCGAAGGCATACAAACGTTAAGCTGTCACTTTGAATGAGCCTTTGAAGCACACTGCAGATGGTACAAGACAGAACAAACATGTTAACTTCTCCTAACATTCATAAGGAAGCAAGGAGACATCTTTTTCATTATGCAAAGGTTTGAAGTTGACTTCACAAATAGCCTCACGAGGGAAGCCATGACAAATTGAGGCCTGAAGTTACATAAATGGGAATCACTATTACAAAATGCATTCTGTCATTCAAGACATCGAGTCCATGCAAGAAATGAAGTTGGTAAAAAGGAACTTGGGCAACATTTGGGGTCTACTTGATAAAAGCACTATTTGTTTCAGATGCACCTAAAGGTTCTCCTTGCCCCCCTTGATCCTACACGGAGATGAAGGCCCCATCAGTGATGGGAAAAGCCAGTAATGAACAAATCCATTTTCAATTCCACAAGCAGACCCACCAGCATTACCTTGGACTTAACTAGATTTAACTTTAACTTGTTCACTCTCATCCATTTGGCTGTTACCTCCAAACATTTTCCAAGGGAGAGACAATAATTCAAGGACTGTAGGTTGCAGAAATTCAGAGCTACAGGAAGAAAACACTTTCAGCTTGTGCTTTTAGGAACTGGCTGTATCTTGCCCAACTCATGTGACTGGCTGAGAGCAGAAAAAGCCAATCCCCATGGCCCCTGATCGAGTCTCTCCCTATTAGTCAGGAGAGAGACTTCAAGAGGGTCCAAGGAGATTAATTCAGAATCTCCACAACCCAAACAGGTCTCCATGATGCCATCGTAGCTAGTCAAACTGCTGTTCCACAGGGCTGAAGGGGTTGCCAAGAATGAAGCTAAACTAGCTTCTAATCAGATATTCAAGATGGCTTAGTTCTCAAATTGCAGTCTGCAAACCCCATTCAGGTGATATGTACTGCGTGGTTGAGGAATTACCTAGTTCTGTACTTGGTCCAGCACATACACCATTCCCAACCAATGGAAATGATTTGGACCAAATGCAATAACGAAGACCTGACCTAGGGTCTCCAGTTATCATAATATGGCAGTGATGCAACCTCTTCTCTTTTCACTTTAAAATTGCCATTGGAATTAAGCATTTTAAAAGGGTAGTGGCAGGCTTAGGGCCTATGGTTTTCCTAGAACCATGATGGGTTTGATAATTGTGTCAATATGGAAGAAAAATATATCCAAGTATGAACTGTGCTTTGATCTATAGATTTTTTAAAAAACCACTTAATCTGCTAAACCAAGAGTTTGCAAATAGTGCCTTTGAAGTAATAGCATTACCGTTACTGAAATCTTCTGGGAGTAACTAAGACATAAGTATGTTCTGTTTCCAAAAGAAAAAAAAGAAAAGAAAAGAAAAAAAAACTGATAATGCCTTTATTTTCTACAATGTAACAACTAATATTTATTCATAATTAGATTTAAAATATTAGTCTTGGTGTGTCATTTGGAAGATTTTGGGACATGCTTGTATTCCAAATTGTATGTTTTAAAAATATAGTAAGGTAATTAAAATATAAAAAATATGTTCAACATTCTAACAACTATTTTGAAGGTTAAAATAATGGACCACTCCTTCAAAGTGTAATGTGAACGTGTTACTGAGAAAAAGACACACCTATGCAGAAGCAAACTGGGAACAAATAATGTCCTTTACCATGTGATTCCTTCAGTGTCTTTTAAAATGAATTTGTATAGAAGAAGCAGATCTAACAGCTCAAGTGAGTTTTTCGGGCTGTTTGGCCCGATGTTTTGCCAGACTCTGCGTCCTTCAGAGGGCAAGGACCTCAGGGAACTAGGAGTTCTCTGTGTTCTAGAGTTCCCTGAGGTCCTTATCCTCTGAAGATCCTGGCCACAGAGTCTGGCAAAACATCAGGAAGAAAAAATTCCAGAACATGGCCAAAGAGCCCAAAAACTCACAACAGCTATCAAATCCTGGCTGTGAAAGCCTTCGAGAATACAAATCTAACAATGTCCCTTTTGAAGATTGTTGATATGTCTATGTATCGTAACCTCTCTTTTTCCAATATTTAGATAACCTCTTCAAGCCAAAAGAACGTTTCATTTCAGAAAAGGAAATGCATATGCGATCAAAAAGGTAGGAAGTGTCTTAGATAGCATCTTAAATTCTTGCTGCATCTTGATTTTGTTTCATGTTACTTCTGTCTTCAGCACTGAAGGATCACATTTTGTCATAGGAATAATAGTTCCACTTCCTGCAAAGTGATTTGATATGACTCATATAGAAATGCACAGCTTGAAAATATCCATTCTAATATTTTCCCAGTAGAATTTCTATCTCTGGCTGAAGAAAGAGCTAGAACATTGCTTCTTCAAATAGTATGTTAATAATCATCAGGACCTGGTTTTGGTGGCATCTAATTTATGTTGTCCTATCTTTTTTGTCATTCCTTATCCATTTGGGGGCCAATTATTTAAGAAAACTTACTATCTTTATGGATTATTGCCTTGGTGGGTCTGGGGACTCCAGAAACTCTGTATCATACCACTCCACTCCATTGTAATTCTTGTATTCCAGACAGAGATAACAAATTTTATGTATTATTTGACACAAATCCCTCTTTGACTCTGTTGGTTGCAAATATCTTTTATATGGTAATGAGAACAAGGGCTCAGCAAATAGGACTTACTTTACTCTCTATTTTAAATTAGAGTAGCTGTTTTTGTCTTTGTGTATTTTCTATACTTTGTTTTCAGTTGTGAGTTTGTTTTCAATGGCCACAAATTAAAAAGCCCAAAAATACATATATGGAATACATAGGCCCTCAGATTCACAGATCTGGCACAGTTTTTGGAATTCTTTTAAAAATGTCAACATCAATATTTTTTAATATTTTACTGCTCTGGGAAAATGATGATGATGATGATTATTTGTTCCTGTTTGTGTTTGAACGATTTCAGCTTTCTTGAGAGAAATGCTAGAAGTATGATTGGATTATTTTCCTTCAACGTTATCTGTGAAAATCAGAAGCCTGTAGGCCTGCTTTCTATCTTAGATTTTCCTCAGCCTGTTGGTTCAGTAGTAGCAGCCTTATTCCAGGCAGATATCATCATCCTGACTTTAGGTTTAAAACAGTTGTCTTTGGTGTTTAAAGTTTCCATTTTGATACTGAGCATCATAACAACCACACAATAAGTAGCTGAATTTGCTAAGATGTGGTTTGAATGCCCTCATTTTCAGTTCTAGCTTCTGCCAGCATGTTGAGTTCACAGTTTATATCTCCTTGAATGCCTGAAAACTACCCACTAAGATGCCTGTGTGTATCTCCTATAAATATGCAAACAGTTACCCTTTCCCCAGAATATTTGCAAGGTGGGGAGCTGCCCTGAGAATTTTAGCACTGCAGATGATGGCTTGTTTCCCCATCCCGTTGTATTTTTCTAGATCAGGCACGTCCAAACTTCGGCCCTCCTGATGTTGGACCACAACTCCCAGAATTCCAAGCCTGTATTTCCAATGGCAAAGGACTGTGGGAGTTGTGGTCCAAAACATCTGGAGGGCTGAAGTTTAGACATGCCTGTTCTAGATCTTTCTGAATAGTTGGAAACTTTTTAGTCATCTTACATTTCACAACAGTAGAATGTTGGTGAATAGCATAGAATGTAACGAGTGTATAAAATCTTTCACGGAGTTTGGTCTTTTTGTTTGGTCTTTTAAAAAAAACACCTGTGTGGTCCTAAGGGTATTCTTCTTTTCAAGGTTAGCCTCATCCGCCATTTACTGATAGCCTGAGCAAAAATTAATTTTTCATATGTTTCAGGATTTATAACAATCTGCCTGAAGTGAAGAAGAAACAAGAAGAGAAACAGAAAAGGATCATTTTGCAGAGCAATAGGATGAGAGCAGAGGTGTTCAAAAAGGTACGATTCCCCAATGGGTGGCTGCAGTACACAGAGTAAAATGGAGCATTGAGTAGAAACTTGTGTAGAAAATATTCTGTTGGCTTTCAGCCCCTCTCACTCAGTGTGACAGAAATCATCTTCACACACCGTTTAAGAGAAGTTTAAGAGAAAATCACATGTGTGGGGTTCATAATTCCCATATGTTATTTATGAGCTGGCTAAGAGGTTTATGTTTACTTCTCATCTTTCATCATACAGTCAACCAGCTGTGGCATCAAGAAATGCCTCCAACTTCCTGGATTTCAGTTAAAGCCCAGAAAAAGATATCATAAAGTAACTCCTTTCATGGGACTTGTTCAGATCAGGGATTGTGAGCAGCCAAGGAAGCTGCAAGGCGATGAAAAGATGTGTAATAGAAAGGAGGGACCAAATATAGTTATGCTAGGTCACCTTGCAAAATTACAATCAGCTGAAAAAGGTAACAGAAAGAAATCCTAAAGGGCTCTAACCGTGAGGCAGCAAAATGGAAATCTCTTTCATGGGGAAAGAGAGAAATTGGAGGACAAATTATGGCACGCACTAACTTCTTTTCCCTGGAGCTGGACACAACTCGGCTTTTTCTCATGCTGCTGCAGGGTTATTGGCAACAGAGAGAAAATATATCTACAGTGATCCTTTTGGAGGCCTAGGGGGGAAATGATGAACGTTGAATAATAATGTATGCTGGGTCAAAAACATTTAGAAAACTCCCCCCCCCCCGAGAGATGTTATGACATTGCTTCATTCTTATTCCTAAGAAACAAAAAGTAACATTCAAAATGTAACATATACCAGAATTTCTCCACAGTTTTTGGATAGATCCCAAATTGCCACAACTGCTGTCACTATGTCCTAGAACAGGGCTGTCCAACAGGTAGACCGCGGGCTACTGGTAGCCCATGAAGGGTTCAAACGTAGCCCGCCAGGCATCAATAAAAAAAGTGAGGGGATAAGTTCTCCACCCCTCCCTCCTTCGTCCCAAGGATCACCACTGCCCCAGCAAAGTTCTGGGTCTGCCAGCCCACTGTCTTAGCTGAGCGGGCAGTTCAAGGGCCATGAGCATGTGCACGGAATGGATAAAATTTGTAAGTAAAAGTATTAGTGTAGTAGCCCTCAGGCACTGTAGGACGGAAAAAGTAGACCTCGGCTTGTTCAAAGTTGGACAGCCCGGTCCTAGAATAATGCTGAGCAGGAGGCATTGTGGAAGAAGCAAGATGGTTGCCAGATTGTTAACAGTGGCAGTGCAAAAACTGGAACTTTGTTGGGTGGAGGAAGAAAAGTAACATACTATCACTGCTAAGGCTGAATGCTTTATTTGGGAAACCGTTGAAGAAAGTAGAATTATGAAACTGAATTCCAGATACAGTGAAATTATACAACATATTTCTCTTCTCAGAACTGAGTGGAAAATTTTTGAAAGGCCATTGATGCACATTTACAGTAAAAAGATAAAGGTTGTGTTCTAATTTCTGCCATCCCTTGCATAGACCTTTCCTACAACTTCAGGATTAATTTATAGGACGGGCCGCTTCCCTTTTGGTTCCCATGGCAGTAGTGAAAAAGCTAGAACTATTATCATATAATGCTGCTTTACTTGGAGAGGGATGTGTGTCTCTCTGTGTGTGTGTGTCTGTGTGTCTGTCTGTCTGTCTCTCTCTGTGTGTAAAATCTCCTTACTACGCTGGGTTACCTGAGGATATCTTATTTGCTGTAAAAGAATATCACATGCCAGAAAAGAATATAGAAGAGTAGCATGGAAAGGCTAGGTTGATAAACAAGGTCCCTCAGCTATATGTGATAAGACAACGAACATCTCCACTTCCATCTCCCACCGTTTTCAGTTTCTCACCCACACCATTCTAAAATCCCTCTGAACTCATTTTCTTTGTTCATTGTAATAATTCTGAGAAGATTGGGTGCTATCAAGTGGAAACCAACGTATAGTGACCCTATTTGGGGTTTCAAGGTAAGTGCAATATTTTAAGGAGTGGTTTTACCAGTTCCACTCCCCCAGTCAGTGTCCATGGCCATGTAAGGGTTTGAACCCTGTTCTCCAGAGTGACAGTCCATCACTCTAACCCCTACATCACACTGGGGATTCTTCTATAAGGATTACCTGGCCATTGTTTTGATTTTTGAAATATCTAGGACACTCTCCTGAATTAGCAACCTCAAAACGTTGTTGGTCAAGATGGAATTCCTAATCCCAAGTATATTTATCGCATGGCTGACTTATACCAGGTTAGGCCATTTCATACAGTATTGTCTGCACTGACTGGCAGAAGCTATTCAGGGTTTCAAACAGATGTCTTTAATAGCCTGCCTGAATATAACAGGAATTAAAATGGGCATTATCTGCATACAGGCCATGATCTATGACTGAGCTATAATTGCATACTTAACGTTGTTGTGACATATACATGGCTGCTGACAAAATGATTCTTGTGTTTGGGGTCCAAACTATCTGTTACAGATAATCTGTCATTAGATTTGAAATCACATTGGTACTCCTAAAATAGAACTGAGGTGGACTTGCATGTCTAAGATTCACATTTGTAAATAAAGCCTGTGCTTAGATGTTCAACATCAAACCAAACTCACAGTCAGGTCACACAGAAATGTGTTTTCTCCTTTTATATTGTTATTTTTCCAGGCACTCGAAACCTTTAGACCTATGTTTCTCATACGTAAGAAATGAAAACAAAGCTGTGCTTATTTCCTGGTTACCAGTTACAAAGCAATGCAAATTCAGTCAAGTTTGGGTTGGGATCAAGTCTTTTCCTGTTTCAATTTATATGTTAACCGTGACTTCTGGTTGAGCTTCACTGAAAGGCAAAAGGCTGCTGTTACGACAATCACATGCTTTCAGGAATAAAAGTGTTCCCTTTTGTAACTATGAAGTATCTGTCATGATTGGTTTAAGCCCTCAGTCAACCTATCTTATTTCCAAAAGTTATTCAGAAGTTATGACATCACAATTTAAAGGCTGTTTTTGCTTTATCTGTTTTGCTTGTAGCAATTATTGGACCAGCTTCTTCAAAGAAAAACAGAATGACTAAGAACTTCTGCTTGGACCATGGACACCTTTGAAAATTAAAAAGCCATACAAACTTAGCACAATCTCAATTACATGGAGGCTTTAGTTGTATTCATAAAGATTATGAAATACACACACACACACACACACACACACACACACACACACACACACACACACACACATTAAAAAATTCCAATAGGGTCCGGAAAAAACACTGAAATATATTTGTATAGTTAGTTACTGAAGCATGGAAATAAGCTTTAAAAATGGTTTTATGCAATTTTGAGGTGACAGAATATTTATTTATTTATATATTATTTTGTAAAACTACAAAACCTACTACTGTACTTTTTATTCACACATGCTAACTCCTTCCTCCCCATCCCCTAAAAACATGCTTTCTATGTATTCTACTTACATATTGCCTTCAGATATAAACTTCTTTGGAGTGGAAGGAAACATGAATATTTTTTTTATGGTTAGGAATGAGCTAAAATAGCACCACCACCTTTCTGCAGCAGTTTTAAATTAACGGTTAGCATAGTATCAGGACCAATATTTTAGGCCTCAGAAGGACTGCATTTCTGTTTTTATAGTGAACTCAAATAATGGGGTTACCCCTTAAAAACCAGTCTTTAGAATCTAGATAATAACTCTTTTGAAACAGATTATTTGTAGAACAGTGTAATTTTGCTGAGTTTTACTTGGAGTAATATATTTGTAGAAGTGAAATACCATATATTTATGTTTTAAAAATAGTACAAGTCTACTCAGTAGTTTTGACCAAGCTTGTGTAAAGATGACATAATTAAAAACAGCTATAATTTATGCTACAAAAATATTTTAAAATGTTATTTGTATATACAGAAATAAAGGAAGCTAAGCCTTGTACAAAGAAGAAATAAAATTTAAGTAGAAAACAAGTGCAGATTGTTGTGGTTTTATTGAAAAGTGTTACATTTTAAGGCCATTGTGTGGAGCATAATAGCATTCATGGCTTTTGTCAGTATAATGGAGTTTTCATATATCTTGGTGAGAAAATACTGCCACAGGGTCCTCCCCAATTCACTTGTTGCTTCTGTGTAACATGGCATTGGTTCTTACATCATAGTTACTTTCATAATATGGTGGTGACTACATATAAATGGCAACTCTCTACTTCCCAGAGCTCCAAAGGTCTACTAAAACAGTTCCTGAATCCATACAGGCCTGTAATAATTTGCAGGGACTCAGGAAAATGGTTTCAAGGTTAATGACAGGAACAGGAAAAAAGACTCCCCCCCCCATATATTCAAGCCAAATGGCGTTAACATTTGGCACCTTTAGAAGGGCAGTTCCACATGACCTGAAAATATGAGCTAATGCAGACAAAGAAGGCTTAGTAAGTATGTGGGTTCAAAGGGTCGGACTTTAGGGTAATCACCAATCCCTTAACTTGCACCTAGAAAACAACAGGCAACCAATGCAGTTGGCACAAAGTAAGTATATGGCTGCGATATGAGGCATCCATTAACAGCTGAGCTGCCACATGTTGTACCAGTTGTTGCTTCTGAGTTCTCTTCAAGGGTAGTCCCTTACCACGGCTTAGAAGACATAGATTCAAATTCTCACTCAGCTATTGAAACTCATTAAAAGGGGATAATATCTCTGCCCTGGAACATCTCAGATTACTCAAAAATTATTAGCCTTTCTATAATTCAGAAGCAACATGATGGTATACTGCCTAGAAATTGGGCAGGCATTCATGGCATTTTCTGCCTCAAGTGGCAAGTTGACTGGTTTTGTGGACTCTACATTAGTTTTGTGTAGGCTTAACTTGGCGGAGGGTATGGGGCATCTACTTTAGGAAACAACAGGTCTCAGCTGGCCCTACTCATGCCTATTCAAATCGTGCTGTCTTCTAGTTATGCTGAGGTTCAGTTTCTTGTGAATTTCCACAGAGAGTTTCATTCAAGCTACTAACATACACCCACAGTTCCTTAATGTTATAGTAAATAGGAGTAACAAGATACATCCAACCTTTATGGGTCCAAATGTAAGGAAATTGTATTTGACATCTAAAGTTCTTGAAGCCCAAAATTGCATACCATGATTTCTTCCTAGAAAGTGACAGAATGCCACTGCAGATTTGAAAATACCAGTGCCTGTTGTCGTTCCCTTTGGATGAGGGCCAGTGCTACCTTTATTTAAGAAAGCTAGTTAGAGCATTGCTATACAAGTAGGAGTAGGAACTGGCAAGGCACTCCAGTATTCCTGGCAAGAATACTCCATGGACATGGGGTCACGAAGATTCGGTCACGACTGTAACGACACAACACATACAAGTTAAAACTGTATATACCAGGGCTGTTCAATCTTAAACAGGCCAAGGTCTACTTTATCCGACCCAAAGTGCCTGAGGGCTACTATACTAAAACCTCTAAATTTCAATGCGCCATGGCCCTTGAACTGTCCCATTCGGCTGAGGCAGTTGGCTGGCAGACTCAGAACTTTGCTCAGAACTTATCCCCTCACTTTTTTTTTACTGATGACCGGCGGGCTACTTTTGAACCCTTCATGGACTACCAGTAGCCCGTGGTCTACCTGTTGGACAGGCCTGGTATATACCATCCATGTAGTCCATCTGCATGGTAAACTCACAAATACAGAGGGCAATTATTGCTTCATAGAAACAGTCAACCTGCGATGGAGGGGTGTCACAATACCCACTGGGTTCTATTCTTGGCATATGTATTACTGTGTTTGGATACTAAACATCTGATTTTGAGGATGTTGCCTTGTCCAAAAGATCACAACGTTCATACCAGAAAGATTTACTGAAGCCATGCTTGAGGCACAGCTGCAATGTATATAAGAAATGTATATACAGGAATTCTGAGATTTTAGCTTCAGCAATCAGGAGAGTTGAACTCCATATGTGGCAAGTCCCCAGGGAGACTACCAGGTCTGTGCACAACCAGATTTCAGTCTCAGTTCAATTCCAATTACCTCAACAGTATCTTGGCCTAATTGCTACCTGATCTTACACAGTAATTAGAAAGGCAAGTCTGGCCAGACAAGAGGATAATATATCAGATAAATTTTCACTGCTGAATATAAATACCACCTGTGAAAATACATCTGTAGCTCTTATGTAATAAAGAGGAAGCACTTCTTCATGAAAACCACTCCATTTCCCTGTTAGCTGGTCTTGTGAACACATGGAATTAGTTGAATATGTACCGAGTTAACATCAAGAACTTTTCTGCATGGACCGAGACATTGCCATCTTTAGGGCTCTTATTTCACAGGGTGCACGCCTATTCTTTTTTCTCTTTATGGGAGATTTTTACTATAAAGGTCGACTTCAACCTTTTCTAGAAGCCCAAGCTTTATTCACTCAGCTGACATTTGAAGTGACATAGCGTTCAGAAAATCGCTTTGAATTCCTTCATTATTCACACACGCACTCGACATTTAAGGTTTGTTTATCTCTGCTTCATTTGAATACCCACATCCCCCCCTCAAATATTCTCACATATGTATATATTCAACAACAATTTCCCATGTGGAAAGATAATATACGCACACCAATTGCATATGAAAAAAAAAGATGTTTGGAATACAATTAGCATACAGCATGCCTGAGGCAAAGCTTTGGCTAGAGATAATTGATAAAAATTGAATGCATTGGTATATGGTATTTTTAATTTATTTTTATTTGAAGGGGAGAGGGAATTGTTTTGCCACAGAGCCTTCGAAGTCACTGTAAAAAAAATGGAACAGAGAGACTCTTTTATTATGAACCTGGAATATGATTCAATTTCTACAAGTAGATTGCTCTAATAGAATAAAGGCCTTTGGGGAGAATTTTCTTCATGATATCTTCAAACACCTGTGCATTTTTGAAATTCATGACTTAGTTTGTTTCAGCAAATCTTTAAAATTAAAGCTTAGGAGCAAGCAGTTATAAGCTATTTCCACTGGAACAAAGTAAGAAGAATAAGGAAACAATCAGTTGACAAAATACTGTTCCAGAATTCTTAGTTCCTAGCCTTGCTTATTAATCTTTCTTCATGGTCCATGCAAACAGACCAGATGAATTACTCCATTCTTCCAAGAGTGTGCTTTAACTCAGGTCAACAGAACTGATGCTGCTGGTGGAACTGAGTTATGATTAGTGCATTTATAATTAAAACAGAATAATTTAGGATAATTATTATCCTTATTTTTATGTCTTTACATATATATAAATATTTGTATATGGTATCTATTTTTGTCATTATGAAAGTCTTTGCCTGTTGTTTGTTTGTTTGTTTGTTTAATATACTGCACCGCCTGACCTAAGGTCACTCTGAGAGGTTTACAAAGATTTAAACAGACGATACAATAAGCAATATACAAAATATAACTAAATAAAAACTAACAAATCAGTCATATTGAAATCAAACAACAAAACAAAATAATACATCTAAATTAACATGGTATGAAAAACAGACAAAGATGGATTAAGATATAAGAACCAGATCAGTGGGAGGATGAGCAATAATCAGGGAAAGTGAGTCTGTACAGCCAGGTCTTAAGTAGTTTTTAAAGGTTTGCAGAGTAGAGGCCAGACAAATCTCAGGGCAGCTGATTCCATAAGCATGGAACAACCACTGAGAAAGCCTGATTCCTGGTGCTAGTTTTCCAGGCTTCCTCCGAGGCTGGCACCCTCAGATGACTTGCCTGAGAAGAACGAGGATTACAAGCAGTACTCTGTGGCAGAAGCCGTTCTGACAGATAATAAAGCTGCAAACCGTTTAGGGCTTTGTATGTCACTATCAGAACCTTGAAGTCAATGCAGAAACGAATCAGCAGCCAGTGCAGTGCAGCCAGCTTCAGGGTAATGTTGATATCATTTTATACCCGTTATTAATCTGGCCATCATATGCTGCACTAGCTGGAGTCTCCGCATTAACATCAAAAGCAGGACCATGTAGAAGGGGTTACAGTAGTCTAATCTCGAGACTACAAGTGCATGAACCAACCTAAACCTAAATTTTAAGGCAATACACATGAACAATAAAAAAATTTAAAACAGTCACTTAAAGAACAGCATCAAAAGGGAAGAGTTGATAAATTGACAACTTTTGACAATCCATTACAAGCTTGGCAGAATAACATGTCTTGCCTGTCAACTTGCCTGCCTAAAATTGAGTGTGTGGGGGAGGGGATTAGCTGAACTGTCCTCTGGAGAGAATTCTACAGCATGAGATTCAGCCACTGAAAAGGCATTGTCTTGAGCCACCACTTACTTTGGTGATAGGATACTGAGAATGGATGCAATGTGGTATCAGAATCTTCATCAGGGTTAGCAAAACCTTCCAGTGAACAGGAAATTCAGTGCATAGCGTCTCCCGAGTTTTGACTTCTCTGATATTGTTAAAATGTCACTTTTATTCACTTCTAGGCCAGAGGCAGCCCTTCTACTAAGCTAGTGCTGGCTAACCTTTGGCACTCCAGATGTTTTGGACCATAACTCCAATGGTCCTTTGTCATTGCCAATACAGGCTTGAAATTCTGGGAGTTGTGGTCCAAAACATCTGGAGTGCCATAGGTTCACTGCCACTGCACTACGCAGAAGACACTGGGGACAATGATAATTGCACTCCTCCTGTTTCCTTTGAGCTTCCCGCTCATTTCCCTTTGTTGGAGAGCAGAGCTACATACTGCTGTGTGGCCTGGCCTGCTCTTCCTCCCCAAACTAGATTGCTGCTTCAGCTGTAGTGGAGATGCTACCTCATTGCCTTTGTTAAACTAGGATTCAACAGTTAATTCAGCTAATATCTGTATATTTTCTCCCTCCCCCTATTAACAATGTGCACTTGTTCAATGATTAAATACTCTACTGTATTTTGTCAAATATATATACTTGACTGCCAGAATATTTATAAAGTACATGGGAACACTTAAAATAGTAACCTGTATTTGCTTTGTAATGTGCCAATATAATTGTTATCCTTTAACTGCAGAAAGTGCAGGAGAAAGCTGAGGCTGAACTAGACAAGATATGGCAGCAAGTCTGTTGGAACTTGACTTTCTCTCAGGGCTCATAGATGAAGCAAAGAGAATGTACAGACTAGGGATGGGCATGAAACAGAAAAATAGTGTTTCATTTCATTCTGTTTTGGGGAGGGCACACTTCATTTTGTTTCATCTCATATGAATTTTTACAACAAAAATTCGTATGAAACATAAAGTTTTGTTACCTGCGGCGGCTCTCTGGAGGCTCCAGCAGCAGCTCAGAGTCCAAAGGCTCTGGTGGCGAGGGGGCCTAGGCTGGCCTGCCCAGCTGGCTGGCAGGGCTCCGGCAGCAGCAGCGGCAACTCTGATGGTGGTGGCGGTGGGCCTAGGCCAGCCTGTTGGCCACTCGCCCTCTCCTGCTGCTGCTGCTGCTGTGGTGGAAGTGGAGCCTCCCGCAGCAGGCCTAGGCTGGCCTGCCAGCCACTCACCCTCTTTGGCCTGGCTCGGCAGTCTCGGTGGCAGCAACAGAATACCCGCAGGGAAGCAACCAGTTTACAGATCGAACGAAACAGTTCATTTCAATGGGAAAACGACTGTTTTGATTCATCTGTAACAAAATGCTGCTTCATCATTTAATTTCATTTTGTTTCACTTTGTTACATAACAAAACGAAGAAACAGCATTTCGTTTTTCATTTCATGCCCATCCCTAGTACAGGCCAATACGGTTTATGTATCTGTCTTCTATACCATCTGCTTTTGCCCCCCTTCTTAGACTGCAATACCAAGTGTTTCCAAAGTTTATCAATGATGCCAGTTGAGAATCGTTGTTTTGGGCCTCTGACTCATAAGGAGAGCTCAGGAAAGGTCATTATGCTTTCTTGAATATCTGCGTACTGGCATTCTGGGAGCTGTAGTCTTAAAGTAACTTTTCTAAACTATGGTAAGTGGTACTAACAGACAAATTGTTTTGTTTTCTTCTCAAACATGTTGGAAATGTGTGCTGTTGTTCTGTTAGGTTTTTCAAATCGTACTGGTTGTATCAACATCCAATGTTTGGAATATGTGCTTATAGATAACCATTTTCTTGCAGATCCATCCGGTGTGTGTCCACGCATGCTCACACAGATAGCACTTTGAAGATTTCTCTTTCCTTAAATGATTTTGGCATTGACCAGAGCTGTAGGAGGCAGAATTGCAAAACATCCATTTCCAGTGACCTACAGAGTCAGATAACAAGGAGTGTCATCTGCTGACCAGATGCAAAATGACGTGGAGAAAAAGGCACAGATGTGCAATTTGTACAAATGACAGCATAAACAGTGCTAAATGGAATTGGTCTAAGGTCAAGAATGGGAGTGAAATTCATGTTTGGAGAGGGAGGGTATCCTTCCTTTAAGAAGAACAAGCAACTTTTTATGTTTTGAAAAGGGTCGTGTAAAACATTTATGCAGAATATTTGTGTTCTATGCTTCCCAACATGTTTATTTCCCACATTTTACAAGATATTAATGAATGGACAATGAAAAGTAAAAACCAATTCAGGTTCGTATTATTAAGAGATTCGTATGATTTTTTTTAAAAAATTGTACAAACCCAAACCAAGCCAAACCAAGGGTAGGCCCAAAACAGAATGAACCGAACCATCGGTTTTCTGTTTCATGCCCATTTCTACTCACTAGCATTCATAAAATGGCATCACACAAGGAAAAATCCCAGAAGCAGAATCATTTTTAATCAGGCAACCACTTCTTGATCAACTACAAAGCAATTGTCAGAGCTATTTTTCAACGCATGTGAATGGTAGGTTAAATAAGTTAACTGAAAAGAAGATTACATTGAAAATACCCTGAGAGGTATAGTCCCAATGGCTCGATCAATGCAGGAATACAAACAAGCAAACAAAATATGCAGATTTGACATGTGGTTGCCCAGTTTTCTCTTGAATGCCTCCACTGTTGGGGCACTCACCACCTCCTAAAGTAATTGGTTCCAGTGTTGAATATCAGCACTGATGTTCAGCCTAAATCTGGCTTCCTGTAGCTTGAAACCACTATTACAGACATGTCCTGCAGAACAACAGATCCTGCAACTTGTCTGTAGACTACCTGGAAAGTGCTATCATATCCCTCTTTAGTCTTCTTTTCTCAAGGCATCACCCAGTTCTTTCTGTCTTTCCCCATAGGGAAAGTCCTCCGGGTATCAGCTATTCCACCCAATTTTGTGTCATCCACACATACAAATATCCCCTGAATTCCCTCACCCAAGTCATTAATGAAAATGTAGAAGAGCACTGGACCTAGGACTGAGTCTTGGGGTATCCTACTTGTTACCTTCTCCCATTTTGAAAAAGAGCACTCATTGAGTATGTTTATGTGTATCCATCAGACACTTATTCTATCTAGCCAGCATCTCATTAGTTTGCTAATCAGAATGTCAATTTGTCAAAAGGTTTGCTGAAATCAAGATATATTACATCTACATTATTCCCACACGCTACCGGGGAGCTTACCTGATTAAAAATGAGATAAGATTAGTCTGGCAGGATTTATTTTGATGGATCCATATTGGATTCAGTTATTATTGCATTGTTTTCAAGGTTCTTGCAGAGTGGCTGCTTTATACTGTGCTCCAGAGTTTTTACCTGTGATTAACACGAGGCAGTCAGGTCAGTAGTTCCCCGGTTCCTCCTTTTTGAAGATTGGGACAACATTTGCAATCCTCCAATCATCTGGTACTTCAGTCACCCTCCATGATTTCAAGAAAATAATAGAGGGCCTTTTCTGTGATCTCTTCAAGCAGTTCTTTCACTATTTTTGGATCCATCCCCAGACAACACCGCCTGGAGCTGTTCTCTGAATTAAAGTTGTTGGTAAATAAATAAATAAATAAATAAATTTGAACTCATGTGAAGTAGTAAGATATTCCTTGACTGTTTATCCATCCCAAGCTGCATTCCTACGCCCTCTCTTTCTACTTCACATTTCCTTTATTATGTTGCTTTCTTAATCCATCTGAGGAATTCAGGATGGGTTAAAAACTCTTAGCATCACTTGCAGACATTGAATCATATGCAAAGCAAGAGACATAGGAATGGTAAACAGAGATGAAAACCAGAAATTGTCATATTAGTAGCAGCAGCTTGACACATTTCATTAGTCATTAGTGTGCTGAAAGATCGAATTTCATGACGCTAATGTTGGGTTGACATCTTTTAACATGCTAGGTTGCTATTATGTTAATCATTGCCATTAGTGTTAGAAACCATGCAATTGAGAAACAAAATGGCAAGCAGTCCTTTGACTGGCAGTGTTGCACACAACTAGCCCATTTTATTACTGGCTTGTTCAAAAGTGCTCTTTGGAGAGTTTAAATGGTTTTCATTCAATCTGTCACATTCCAGATATAACAAAAATCTCACAAATCTCTTGATCCCAATACCTGGCGCTTCAGGTATTTAAAAATGCTCTTTTTAAGAGCATATTAATAACTAATTGCATTGCCCATTGCACCAAAAGGTATACCATATTACTTCTGATACACAGGTTTACATGTTCAAGTTGTTGAAGACAGACTTGGACACACTGTTTCAAGCACAACGCTGTTTGACAGATTTGATCCTCTAAGCTACCGAGATACAAGAAATTCTCCCTTGCAACCACAAGTGATTCATGTGGGATTCTTTGGATGAATTTCGTAGGAGGAACTACATTTGTCTGGCACAGGAAAAACAACAAGTCCACCACTACTTGTATTCTTTTGTTGTTGCTGTCTTGTTTGTTTTGGTGCAAGCTTTCATCCACTGCAACCTGTTTCATCACTTCCATGGAACACTATCTAACAGAGATGGGCACAAAATGAAGTTTTAATTCATTTTGTTATTCATTATTCATTTCGTTACAGAACAAAACAAATAACAAACAGACCCATCAAAGAAAATGAAACGAAATGCAATGGAAAGTTCTGTTTTGTTCGCTTTGGTTTCTCATAGGAATGCATTGAAGGAATGCACTCCTATGGGGAAAACCCAGTGGTTCCCCCCCCCCCAATGCATGGGAAACCCAGGCTTTTTTCCTCCTGAAGCTGCTGATCAGCTATAGTGCGGGGCTTCAATGGGAAAAAAGTTTTAAAAATCCGGCCTTTCCCCACCCAATCACGCATTATTGGGTGGGGGATAAAATAATATTTTTTTTAAACGCGCCAACCCGGCCCGTGGGCAAGCTGGTCAGCATGATAACAATAAACATAAAAATAATAATTCAAAAAAATTGTGCCGACCCAGCCCACAGGCCAGCTGGTCAGCGTGATAATTTTTTTAAAAAAGCACAGACCCAGCCCACTAGCTAGCTGGTCGGCATGATAATTAAGGGGGGAAAACACACCGACCCAGAATAATAATAAAACACATTTGAAAAACTTTGCCGACCCAGCCCACGGGCCAGCTGGTCAGTGCAATAATAAAAATATATATTTTGAAAAAATCATGCTGACCCGGTCCATGGGCCAGCAGGTCAGCACAATATATTTTTTTTAAAAATGCACCAATCTGGCCTGTGAGCCAGCTGGTCGGCGCAATAATGAAAAATGAAAAATGAAAAACAAAACAAATGAAAAATGAAACAAATGAAAAATGAAACAATGTTTTTTTAAAAAAATCATTTTGTTTTTATGATCCCAAAACAACAAAAAAAAACCCCAAAAATTAACCGAAACACCATTTTGGTGTTTCATGCCCATCTCTACTATCTAAGAACAAAAAGAAATGAGATGGCTGCTTCACAGCTAGAAGCCAAGCTGCCTTAAGAGGTAAAGGATGGTTTATTATCCTCCACCTAAGTTTCACAGCCCTATATGCACCAATTTTGCCTTTTTTTCCTTTGTGATTATCAGGAGGTAAGTAACCAATCTTTTCTGCAAGTTGATTGTGGGGATGTGGCCATTTTGAAGAATGAGTCCAATTTCTAACAACAAAATGGTTGTCTCATTTCTGTCCCTCAGCTGGCAGAGATAGACATATTTGGAGGAGGAGGACGTGTAATTGACTATTTGAACAAGTGGGCATTATTTGATGCATCAGTGTTCATATTAGCATTTGAAATCAAAACTGGCTCCCTTGCCAGGACATGAGTAGAAACAATTAGGCCCTTTATGTGAGAGTAGTTCAGGTATAAGAAAGAGATGAAGTTCTTGAGAGACTCCTGAGAGGATCAAAACAGCAGCTGTTTGAAACCTTGCTCTCAAAAGCATCAAGTGCCATAGCAACTAAAAAGCAGTGGAACATTGTAGTTGATGTCCCAGTTCTTTCTAATCAGAATTATGCTTGGTGGCATCTCAGAAGTGCTGCTTAATGAAATTCTTTCATTCTTGCAAAACATGGTCTCATTTTGAGACAGGCTGTTGCCAAAAGATTATAACTGCAGGATCTCATTTTTTCCCTTCACAATGCATAAATAACTTCATGATGGCTCTGTCGCTTTTATTTATATAGAATATAATTTTACACTCTTTTATCATTCTAATAAGAACCAACTGTTTGGCAAAATTCCTTCTGAAGTCCAAATTCTGCTGTCATTTCAACAAATACAGCACATTCATGTTTGGGTTTTCAGACTTTTTGATAATTAATACTGTGCTTGTATGCTGCA
This sequence comes from Phrynocephalus versicolor, assembly GCA_023846285.1. Taxonomy (NCBI): domain Eukaryota; kingdom Metazoa; phylum Chordata; class Lepidosauria; order Squamata; family Agamidae; genus Phrynocephalus; species Phrynocephalus versicolor. The sequence goes on along the minus strand of JAHTLZ010003518.1, from coordinate 1,713,739 downwards.
CATGCCTGCTCAAAAATATGTTGTGCAGGAATTTTTTCTGTTGTTGTGTGTTCTCCATAACGGCATGTAAGCGTAATTTACACATATTGGGTTTCTCCCTTGTGCTCCTCTTTCCACCTCTCTGGACACTCACATCATGTTCTGGTGCACACATGCTCGGAAATCCTATTGAAATCAATGCTGGAGGGCCTCTCTCAAAAAATAAATCTGTGCAGGGAATTAGGTTTTATGCATCTCTATCAAACTATTACTGCTTTGAAATCTAATGTTCACTGTTGTTCCATTACATTTCACATCCTTCCCCTCTCCATATCTATATACATTTCTACCGAAGCTGCACTCTATGCATATGAAAGAATGGACTACAATCCAAGATAGCTTAGGCCAAATAACAACTTGTTCGTCTTGAAAACTAACACCAAACCCAGAGTACAGAGAAAATTCTCGCTCCCTGTCCACCTGCCCTCTGAAGATGCCAGCTACAGAGACTGGCGAAACATGAGTAAGAAAAACCTCCAGAAGATGACCAAATAGCCCGGAAAACCCACAGCAACCACAACACAAAACTCTTTGATGTTTTGGATGCAATGGACCATCATGGCTGGAAACTTTGAAATAAGATTTACCAAGCACTTTGGAAACAGGAAGATTTTAGAGATAAATGTATAAATCTAATGCAGTCTTGACCACACATGTGAAACAGAACAGCTCCACAATCCTTCAGAAATTTTCTAAGCTTGAACCCTGACTTGGTCTAGTTATGATTTAGTAACCTTATACTGAGTCATACAATTTGTCTATCTAGTCCAGTAATGTCAGATCTGACCAGCAGCAACTCTCCAAATTTCCAGTTGAGATCATTTTTTTTAGCTTTACCAAGAAAAAGATTGAGATAATCATACAAGGATCGCCATGACCCAGGCGTTTCACATCTCTCACAGACTGGTGAATTCTGTGCTTCCATATGGGGTTCCCTTGAGTACAACAAATGAGTAAAAAGAACAAGAACAAGAAACTATGGAGAAAAGACTGTAGAAATGGTGCTTGATATATCTGTTCCTCTCAGCTTTGAGGCTACAGTATAGGCAACTAAATGGTCACAAACAGAAAACCTCAGCTTTGTTTTACCAAAAAGGATGATATTCATGAATTCTGTAGATTTATTGTTTTGATGCCTCTGCCTGACACTCACACACACATCATTTACAGCACATTGGGAGTTCCTTAATGGTAAGATAATTTAACTTGAGAAAAAAAATGGAAGAAATGTTTCTGTCCTCCCAACAGTCTTCCATCTCGATGTTCAGGACTGTCCCCTCACTCTCCATTAAGGCTTGCATGGGTGTTGAGGGAGAAAAAAGGACTGAGAAATTATTTCACCTATCTTGATCCAGCCCTTGTTAAAACTAATCAAAACTGGTAACAAAACCCTTTGCCTTTAATATGTCCACACACAACAGACCACAAATTTAGTACCATGAACTGCATGCAAATATATAAGCAAAATATCCTAGAAAACCTATTTTTGGGCCCTGGTCATAGGAGGTAAATTTCCTCCTTGCCAGGAGGATTGTGTTATTTTTTTTTACATTGGTGTTTTTTCTTGCCAGATTTGCCTGTATGCATGACCTCCCCTGCTTCTTTTCAGAATGGAAGCCAGGAAGGTGGCTGCCATTACTGAGGGGCACATACTATTTTATTTTTTTCATGGCCAGTCCATGGTAAATGGATGTCACAGGGCTGCTGCCATTACTCTCTGGTGAATACATTTTTAGATTTTTTTCTGTTGGGTGATATATTGAAATGTTGGTATGCCAATGTCTCTGGGTGTGGTAGTGATTGCCGTTATTGTCACATAGATTTTCTTCAAAAGCTTACAGCCTGTGCACAGATGCTTGTTTGAATGTATGTATGCAGGAGCAGCCAGCATGCTAGAGGACATTTTCCCAAACAGAAAACCCTTCCCTTGTGTTACTTTAGTTTTATTTTTAGTTCAAGGATTCTCAGAGTAAGGTGATGCTGAAATTATGAACTGTCTTTATTTGACAAAGGGTCACTTAATATGTTTTAATGAGTTTTCACAGACAAAAACAAACTCATTATCACTCTTGCAGCCCATTTTTTCCTCTATTTTGGTCAGAAATCTCTCAATCTGTA
>JAHTLZ010003518.1:1692214-1711572 GCA_023846285.1 Phrynocephalus versicolor | reverse complement strand
AATAATAATAATAATAATAATAATAATAATAATAATAATAATAATAAATAGTTTTGAAATTAACTGTCATTCTCATGAGGCTTAACAAGAGTTTCAGGCTTCCTGGCACAATTAAGGATAATAGCAATTATGTAAGAGAGGAAATGTTAATTTTTAAAGGGGCATTTTAGACATCCCACCATATCAACTAGTAGTCTGCTGCTTTGACCTGTCATGAAGAGGGATGGGACTAGACAAACTGTTACTTTTCTTGCTGTGTGTTCTGAGTAAAACAGAATTTTAGAACTAATGAAGTCTTGACCACACATGTATGGGTTGATCTGGTTTTGGCCAGCCCTACCCATTAAGCAAAGTAATTTGATCATATCTAATAGCAGATGCTGGGGGACAGGGAACAGCCCCTAGCTACTGGGAAGTAGTAGAAGTCACAGTATTAAATGGCTTGTGCCTCCTAAGGAGCTGGCTTTAGGTTGTGTGGAGCCCTCTTACCATCATTAGAGTTGAAGTAAGCCAACCATAAGCTCTAATATATGATATGGTGTCTGGCTCAAAACATTGTATGTCCTTTTTTGCCTTTGCCTCAGGCAGCAAAATGTGTTCGGTCAGCTCAGTATCTTCATGCCATGATGTTTACTATATTTGGTTTATTTACTACTATAGTTGGTTTATTTGTTTTAATAAATCAACTAGATGAACAAACTAGATCTCTCCTCTTACAGCATTGGTAACTACATATTCATTAAGCAGTAGCGGCTTGGCCTCCCAGTTCAGGTAGGATTTAATTTTCAACTCAAGTGAAACATAGTGTACATCCGGATAAGAAGAAAGGAAACTAAAATCCCTTCCTGTCACTCCAGTAATGTAAAAACAAGTCTCATCTGATAAGACATCCTTCTTCCGAGTAATACCCTATGACTGACTGATTCCTAGTGACACTAGCCACCATTATTTTTAAAGTATTCTGGAGGAACAGGAAATCAACATAAAGGCACGATACACTACATTTACAGCCTGAAATTTTACAGAGTAGAAGTGACACATGTGAAGTTTCATGCATATCTCAGTAGACATGCATGAAAGTGCCCTGTACAACATGTTTCAGAACATATGCCATGGAACACAAGTGATAAAAAAATCTTGGGCTTCAATCCATGTTTAGTAGTCACAGAATGAACTAATCATAATATCAGGCCAAGAATCTCTCTCTCTCTCTCTCTCTCTCTGGGTGGGTGGGTGTTAGTAAACTATATAAACATATGTTTTGCATAAATGCAGAGATGCAGCTTTTAAAGCATTTAGCTGGTTCTGCATTTGAAAACTGAAAAGAAAAATATAACCAGCATGAGACATGAACTTCTGATTGAGATAAATGAATGAAAATGCACACACTAAAAAGGTGCTAGAGAAGAAAACTGGAAGGATGTAAAACTATGTCACAAAAACAAAATTATTTGAAAAAGCTAAAATAGATAAATTACTCTGGTTTTTCAAAGCAGACATACTTTGAACTTGGTAACAATTTCAGGAACCTTCTATTAGTGGCTAAAGTTAAAACAAGCAAAGGAAATATTAATGATTCTACTCATTCAGCCACTGGCTGGTGAAAAGGTGTTTCCCAGTGAAAATAAAATCTAGTAGAAAGAATATTCCAGTGCAAAATGTACAGAGGTCTATTCAGAGGTAAGACTGAATAAGGCTCACTCTCAGACAGGTGGTTGGCAGCATTTTTCTGCATTATAGACTTCAAAAGGTATAGCAAAATGAGAAAGTAGTATATAAAGCTTTATAGGGATAGGTGAGGGGTTGCATCCTTTTAAATGAAGATTTGACACATTTTAATATGTCAAGGTTTAATGTGTCAAATCTGTACTGACAAATCTGTATCTGGAACTTCCAGATAAACTCACCTGGATGACTGAGAATCTTCACTGACAAATCTGTACTGGCAAAAATAAGATGTCCATATTTTTATCATCTAATGCTGTGTTTTATCAGACCCTAAAGCTCACCTTAGAAGGTGACCTTAAAAATGAGACACTAACACAGTTGATGAATGAGTAGAAGTGCTTGGGTTTTGGTCATGTAGATGAATCAGATTAATGGTGACAAAAGAAAAGCATCCTGACAATTTTATTCTGCCATTATTCTTCAGAGCCAAGTCTTTCTAATCATTGGCCACTACTGGGCAAGCTGAATAAATTCCCATTCTGTTCAACTTTTTTGCACACATGCACCTCAGAGGCTGCTGCAGCCATCTGATGAGGTGTCCGTTGCACACAACCATCTTCAACTGGCACCTCACCAGATCACCACAAGCATTTCACCACCTCGAGTTATACAGGTGGAGATCTTGAACAGGTTTACAGTCCAAATGGCTTAACTGTGTTCACATTTTAGCAAAGAAAGGCTGTTTAAAAAGAGTTACACCTGCAGAAATCAAATAACGTAACTCACAGCCACTTCTTTGGCCAATTAATGAATCCCCACTTGAATCTTTGGGTGCATACCAACCCTACTGCCTGGCATGCACTCAAAACTCCATATGGAGACTCCATCAGCAGGGAGACAGCAAGGTGAAGTGTGCAGTTTGCTTGTTGCAGGTGTAAGTGAGCAAAAGTATTTTGGCTGTTATCAGGAAATCTATTAATCTGATATATAAAGGGTGGGAAAAATCACAACCTTCAGTCTTAGCTTTCTGAAACTTTGAAAAGGATTTTGATTGTACTGAGAAAATATTCTTAGATTTTGTATTTCAGAGAGTAATGAGAGATTTTAGTTCTAGGTAAAATTACATATTACCAAAATGATAATGTAAATACATATTTATGCTAAATTTTCTTAATCCCTTATGTATCTTATAGAGAGCTAAGGTCATTTTTCAGATTTAGAAATAGTAATATTGAATAAAGCCAATGATACCAATGCTAAATTTATTACTTAATTTGTAATAAAAACATACAGAGATTGATTAATGATTCATACATTCTCATAATTTGGACTGATTACTGATGGTAAGTTTTATCAAAAACAAATTCAAGGAGCCCAGACATGTAATCTTTTGTTTCCGTAAAAAAATATTTCTTGATAATTATTAGTCTTGTTCCAAATGTGTCTTTTACTTTAATAATCTTATAGATGAAGTATACAATTCACTTAAAAGCAGTGCAAGTGCATTTAAGATTTTTTTTACAAAAGAGGAAGTAAATTTAAATCTTAATTTATAGTTAAAGAAGTACTAGTCTTTCCAGGTTTTTGATAACTATTATCATTTAGTGCAAATACTGACCATTTAGCAATAGACATTCCTGGATTTTACATGAACATCACTACACCAGTGGCCTAGATCCAATGTGATATTAATACTACCTTGCTAGTATTGTGTGGTTGACTAGGCTGAATAGCTCAGTAAGTTAAATATCTGATTACAGAACCCAAGACTGGGATTCTACACTGTCTCTTCCTGGAAAAGAGCCAGCTTATACTGTACAGTATAGCCTTAGGAAAGCTGCACTGCCCTAGAACACCCAAAAGAAAGAAATGGTACACAATTTCTGAGTATTTTATATCTAGATATCCCTGAACATGGTTGTCCTATGTCAAAATAAGCTTGAGAGCCAGAGTGGATAAAAATCAATGATTTTTTTTTAAAAAAAATCATTTTTGAAAAATTTAAATTGTTTGTTAAAAATTGTTTCTATTTAAATTGTGATTTAAATCAATTTAAATTTATTTTATTTAAATAAAATCCTCCCTGTAGACAGCACGTAATTGTTAACTAATAGGAGGGAACCTCTTTTCTTCCTCTATCTTATATTTTGCAACCCTCAAGCCTACTCTTGAAAATGTCCTGGTACTGAAGAGGAGGTTTTGGGTAGAGATGGGCACGACTTAGCGAAATTTTCGTTTCCGTTTTCGTTTCCGTTACGTCACGAAACGAAAAACAAAAAACTGTTCAAAAATGGAATGAAAACGGAAACAAAACGACTAATTTTGAGCCGTTTTTCGTTTTTCGTTACTGGAAAAGCACTTAATGGAGCTAAATGGGAAGAAACGAAAAAATTTTCATTTTCGTTTTCGTTTTTCAGTTTCGTTACGTAACGAAACGAAAACGAAAAATTTTGAAAATTAGCTCACAAAAACGGAAACGAAACGAAACGGACCCCTAGACGAAAACGAAAACGAAAATTTTTTCTGAGTCTCTAGTTTTGGGGGTGTATAGGGAAGGGAGGCTGCAGTAGAAAAGAAGAGACTCTCTTCTTTAATAGGATCCGGCTGTTTTATCTGAAACAAACCAGCACTGGGTGGTGCCTAATATCTCCCTGAAAGAATTTGCTACATGCAAATCAAAAACAAATAATCCCTCTTTGGATAAACAGGCGATAAAGTTTAAAACAAAAAGGAAAACACAACCAATAGAGCTGACTCTCTAGAGATTTCACTCCAGCAACCTTTTCACACTTCAAGAGAGAACAAGCAAGTATCAATATGGAGGCAGCTAATAAATCAAAACTAAATCTATACTTGCCAGAATCTAGTTAAAAGGGGGGAAAAAACAGGTTTGCATATATTTTTTTCCAATTAACAGGATTATAGAAGATTGATTTCTTTGAGGATGAGATCAGAGCAATGCAGAAGATAATGGATAAGAACAAAGGTTTGTTATGCTGTATTTTTGTGGTCTTTTTTCCATGGCCACGGTTGAAAACAGCTTTCTGGACTAGACAGGCTAGACATTGGTCTCATAAAGCAAGCTTCTCGCATTCCTATGAATGTAGCTCACCGAATATAGTGTATTGTGTTCTGACAGATACCTGGCCAATCTGTTTTTATAGATCAATCAAGGAAGGAAAGCAAGAGGTCTACTGGATCTAGAGTTACTATTGGTGGATTGCATTTGGTATCCCTTGCAGAAGCATTATGCTTCACTTTCAAGAACAGGTCGTTCTGATGCATCCTCTAAAGCAGTGCTTCCAAACATTGGGTCCCCAGATATTCTTAGACTACAACACTCAGAAATACTGGCCAGCACAGCTAGTAGTAAAGACTTCTGAAAGTTTTTATCAAGAACAGCTGGGGACCCATGGTTGGGAACCAGTCCTATAAAGCATGGCCATGCTGGCTGTGGGAGGTGGACTCCATTTCACAATATTTAGTGGTTCTACAATGTGGACAGACTTTTTAAAAGGATGGTACAAGTATTCATGAGATAAGCTTTCTTTCTAAGGTTATCTGGGAGTTATGGCAACTGGACTTCTTTTCTTGTGGGATTGAAACATTTCACTACTCATCCAAGTAGCTTCTCATGTCTGACTATGTTTAGAAGACTGAACAAGCTACTTGGATGAGTAATGAAATGTTTCAATCCCACAGGAACTTAGCTCCTGGATAACCTCACCTGGATGACCATGAATCTCCACTGCCTTCTTTCAAAGGTCCAACACTGGATTCCACCCTAACAGTTTGGATCCTTACTGTCAGAAAAGCCCAGTAAGTTTCCACTGTATTTCTAATAGACCACTAGGCATGGAAAGTTGACATCTTAATGGTTCTTAGTGAGCTTTGCCTCCACCAGTACTTCACGAGGTAGCAGAGCTTTTGATGTTTTTCCTTGAACATTGCCTAGCTAAGTGGACTTTGAGATATGGAACCGTTTCTATATTTCCATTTAATTCAAAGGAATACACATATTGATGTCTTGTGGAAGATACAGTAATGGACCTTTGGAGGTGGAACTGGATTCCTCCTGTCCATAGCCAAGAATTTATTTGTGGCCATTTATAGCTGTGATTCTTAGTGCCACACCATATGCAGTGCAGTGAAGAGCTGCATGCTTTCTTCTTCCACGTCCAGTTCTGTTCCTCTAGTTTGTAATTTGGGAGGGATGGCAGAATGGGACCAATTAAATAATTGTAATACAGTAAACTAGAGCAGGATCAGTGAGAATGGAATACCTGGGGACAGCAAGTGAGGCACAGGGTTAAGGGACATGGCCTAAACGCAGACCTCTGGACTGAAAGGCATTTTGTTCACTAACCCCAGATTGCTTGCTAAAAATAATAAAGAGATGCCGTTCATATTTATTAGCAATGTACAAGCCTACACATGTATGGTTATGTGCTTCAATATTTAATGTTTCTACGAGCAGCATGGATTCACAAGATTTGATTTTCATTGCCAATTGCTAACTGAATTCCCTCTGATGTGACACCTAATTCTGTTTTGCTCGGGCCTAGTCTCACTTGATTAATAAGGTATGGTGGAAACTGTCTGCATGTTATAAAGCCAATTATGTACAGCAGCAGATCTTGGACTACAATTCCCAGAAATCCAGGTCAGCGCAGCTAGTGGTGAAGGTTTCTGGGAGTTTTAGTCCAAGAGCATCTAGATAGAGACCTAAGGATGTGAACCACTGGCATATACAGTGGTACTCCGACTTTAGAGCAATTTGACTTCAGAGCGGAAGACTGTTGGTATTTTAATTGCCTCCTTACAAATTTTAGATATGGTCTGCTCGACTTACATTTTTTCTTTTTTTTCTTTTTAAATTAATTTTTTCAATTTTTTAAGATAGGTACCCTGACTTAAGAGTAGTTCAACTTAAGAGCACGCAGTCGGAATGGATTGAATTTGTAAGTCGAGGTACCACTGTATAGTGGTGAGCATTGTGATATAATCTAGACAATGAAATGTGCTGAGGTGTCAGTAGAAAACCTAGATACAGTAGAAGATTCTAGAATCTTCTCTATGGTCCCATGGAGTAGAATTTGGACAGATTACCCTGTACATAAAGCTGCCTTTAAATTGGTCTAGCTACGTTGAGCCCAGGATCATCCATACTGTAACTGAAAGTTCTCCATGGTTTCAAACGGAGCTGTTTCTCAGTCCTCCTGATAATGCAGATGATTTAACTGGCCACCCTGTGTCCTTGTGCTAGGTGTAACAATGAACGCTCTCTTAAAAGAGTCAAGGGAAAGGGGGAAATGATTACTCAGAGCTGTGGGAAGCAGCTGTTCCCCATCAGTCTCCTTGGTTACAACAGCCCTGCAGAGCTTTAAATGGGTTGGAGTAAGGCCAAATAGTCTTCTCATTATTACAAGATTATTACTCTGTCAGCTTCTTAAAGTAAACTATTTGTAGTCAAAGCTGATGATTCTCTCACATTCAGATATGGAATAATGTAACATATAAGGCAGTCTTGATCCATGCCCCCCCCCAGAATAAAAGAAACACATTCAGAAACAGCTGAACTGCTCCAGTTACTGCCATACCCTCTAAGTGCTATTGCCTTTCACAAGACTGAAATCTCCTGGCTGTGTGGTTTATGAGTCCAAGGGCCATCCACTCTTTGGAAGCTATCCCAAACAGACCTAAGAGATGGTTGACAAAGGGTGAATGAATGCATTTCCAAATATATGCCCCAAACCTGGCTCTTCAGATACTTGCAAAAACCAGTATCTCAAGTTTTCATTGAGGGGCTCCCCTTTCACAATCTATCAGGGGTGGGAAAGCAGAAGACAGCAGACATCCTCCACTGACATGTGTTCCAGTGATGGGTGACCAGATGCCAGATTGCAAGGCAACATCTGCATTCTTCTCGTATTTGTGCTCATGTGAACGCTTGTGTGTGTGTGTGTGTGTGTTTGGTTGTTGTAATCTGAGAGGACATACTAAAGAAATGGCTTTGTTCCTTATGTTTTAAAAATGCATAAAACGCAATCTATATAGGCACTAGAATTAAGACGAGGAGTAATTATAAAAAAACGTTTTTTTTTTAAAAAAATAACTCATTCCAGTTTGGACTATGAGAAGCCATCACTTTTCAGTAAAATCACTTGAATTCTGCAACAGAAAAGCAGGAGAGACGTTTGAGACAAAACAAGCTCATTCATCATCGCTGGAGGGGAAGAAAGGTTTTACAGCCAGCCTTAAAATTAATCCCAAATGAGGGAGTCGCCTTCCAAACGAATTGGAAATTGGCAGGACACCTCTCTCTCTCTCAACCCGCTAAAGAACTGTTTTCTGTCTACCGAGCGTCGTAGGCGCTAGGACCCCGCGCAGCGGCAAAGAAGCCGAAGGCAGCGAAGACAATAATTTGTTCCATTGTAATCAGAACTGTAAGTGTTGGCAAAGGGGAGTTTTTCACAAGCCGCCCTTGTTTCACTAACGATTTTCAGTGCCTCCTGTTAGCCAACCCAGACAATTTGTTCAGTTATTGCAACGGTCAACAGATTTGGTCTTGCCAAACTCCCCACCCCACCCCACCCCCACCCCCCTAAAAAAAAAAAACAACCCAACCCACCAAGAGTTTAAATTATATAAAAAAAAATTGGGAAGGCAAAGCCCAACTCATCATCATCAGCCTATACAGGAGCAGGAGGGGTTTTGGAATTGACTGCATGCAGGAAATCTCTCACATCCTGAGTTTCCCTGCACGCTCACTCGCTCGCTCGCTCGCTCTGTCCACCGGGGCATTCATGGGGCTGTTCTCCAGCCCCAGCTGATGAGAAGATGTCGGGTCTCTCGGTCGGGGCTAAGATGTCCAAACCTCCCCGGGCAGGACGGCCAGGCGACCCTCCGGCTCTCCACCCGGCCAGCTCGCTCTTCCTCCTAGGGCTCAGCCTGACTTGCCTCTTGGTCGCCCCTTCCGCGGAGGCTCGAGGTAAGTTGGCCACGCTTCTGGGTCGCTTCCCCCCCCCCCCAATTTACATAAGACACTCTCCGGGTGAACGAGGACGCGCGCAGCCTCGCCGCCGGCCTGCAGAAACGCGGCGGCGGCGGGGGGGGGCTCTCCCAAAGCTTGGCACGACGGCGACTGCAAGCGCAAAGACGTTCCCAGCCGCCCACTGGGGGCAGGCGCGCTTCTCCCCCCCCCCTTATAGTCCTGCAAACCAGCGAAATGAGAGCCGCATGCCTGCCTCCCGGACGCCCGTTGTTCCTTGACTGTTTCGCCTACTCTCCCCGGCACATTGCTTCCAAACCGCACACACACGCACACGCACACACGCCCGCCCGTTCGCCCCGTGCCGGACGGACGTGGACAAAGAGCCTAACGCTGGCAAGCAGCAGGAAGCCCTCGCCCGGCCAGCGTCTATAGGATGGGTCGTTCCCGCTCCGGGAGGGTGGAAGGGGACGCGGCGGCGGCGGCGTGTTCCGCTCGCCGGGAGCGAAGGACATCTCCCGCCTGCGCTTTCCTTAACGCCTCCCGCGCCCCTCCCTCCCTCCTTCCTCCCTTCCTCCCTTCCACCCACTGCTCCCTCCCACCTTCCTTCCTTTCTCCGGCGATATTCCGTTCAGCTCTCGAGCCGGGCGCCCCTGCGCCTGCCTGTAAAGCAAGGCAAGGCAAAGGATCTTCCAGTGATGGGTGCCATGATCTTTCTTCTGCTTCCTCCCCAGCCCCAGACGGGAGAGAAGGAGACCTGTGAACAGGTGAAGAAGGTTTGCTCCGGCCGTGGGTCTCCTCCTCACCTGTTGGCCTCTCTGGCGTCCCGGCTGCTCCCCTTAAAAAGAGGACGGATTTCTCTTTCTGAAGGCTCTGGGGGCTCCTAGAATGATTGACAGGAAGTGCGAACCGTGCCCTACCGCTGTGTGGGGAGGTTGCTTAACATTGTATCACTAGAGCAATTCCACTGTGTTAATGCATTTTAATTAATACATTAGAAGCCAATCCCTGAATTCATTGGGATTTGCAGAAATGGGAGTAGGCAGGGATTTTGCAATCAGAGTTCATGAAAGTTGCAAGATAAGCAGTGTAGGCGTCCTGTATTCAAATCCCCACTTCACCAGGAAATGCACTGGGGATCTGGATCTGGTGGAATCATTGCTTTAATATAATTCCTTGAATCTACAGCCACAGTTGTTGTAAGTCAGTTTGACTTGACAGGACATAACAGCAACACAGGAGTTATATGTATAGCCTCCCCCCCACACCTTGCTGGTTTTTTTTTTTAAGCGTGTACCTTGGCTGCTTCCCACCCACCTAGGCTTGTGCGTTGGTTGCTTTTGTCTTGATTCTAGGATATGCTTCCTAAAGAAAATCAATTGCTGAAAAGCAGTGGCAGAACGGTTGATGCTGATATGCTGGTTTTAGGATGCAGTTTCATCCAGGTTTCCCTGGGCACTGGTCAGCGTAGAACATACCTTTCAGTACAGTTCAGAGGAGCAGAAATATGGAAAACTGTGAACACCTAAGTCATGATAAATGAATGCCTAGAAATATGGCCTTGGGATCAGTATCGCTGATTATCAGAGGCATAGATCAGAGTGACAGTGCAATTCTCTATATGGCTACTTAGAAGTAATTCACACTGAGGTATCGTCTCATACCTAACATCCTTGACCCTAGCAGTGTATTTCAACTAGGGTTTTCATTGGAAAACACTTCCCACTCCCCTTTCTACATATCAGATAAGAACACAAAGGTGGGGACAGCTTCCAGGTGCGTGACATGTCTATAATATTCCAGGCTAAAATCAAAGAAACAAAACAAAAGACAAAAGCATAGGCATTCAGGGATCATAATGCTTAAGTGTTTTGCCTACACCAGTCCTGCCCAAAGTCCGGCCCGGGGGCCAAATCTGGCCCGCCAGGCCATTCTGAGTGGCCCGCAGCTGGCTGGCCCACCCCTCCCTCCCCCTCCTTCACCCCATGTTTTTTTAAAAGAAAGTGGGTGGGGCTTGCAGTGGGGTGGCAGGGTCAGGGAGCAACCAGCCCCTGACACATTCTCAGCCACCAAATCTGGCCCTCCTTACAAAGAGTTTGGGCACCCCTGGCCTACACTGCCCACGGCCTTGCATCTTTTACAAGGAGAGTGCGATTAAAAGTGCTAATGCCAAACCTGAAGGTGTAGGGTTGGTGTGATTTTCTTTCATGCTCCTCAGAGTCTCCTTTCTCTTTCCTTTCCTTTGTGCGCATACTTAAATGGCTGACTTGTTGCTGAAAACTTAGATATCCATGGGCAGGAATCCAAAGTGTTTAGGAAACCAAACCAAATTAACTAAACCAAGGACCTTGGCAGACTGGTATATTGGGTTACAGCAGAGGGACACATGCCAATGCTGTTTTCCAGTTTGCACAGCAGTGTTGGGAAAGAGGCACTGCTGCAATCTATGGGCATTTTCTTACAAAACTAGACCTCTGGACAAAGTGGGCGTCAGGCTGATGTGTTTGTATCTTGTGTTCATAGAATCATAGAATAGTGACATTGGAAAGGTCCTATAAGGCCATCAACTCCAACCCCACTGCTCAATGCAGATACAAATCAAAGGATATTTGCCAGGTGGTTGTCCAGATTTCTCTTGAATGCCTGCAGTATTGGAGCACCCACCGCCTACTGAGGTATAGAATCAGGTTTTTAAAATCCTTTTTAAATTGAGGTGCACAGAACTGAACACAGTACTCCAGGTGGGATCTGACCAGAGCAGAATAAAGTGGTACCATCACTTCCCTTGATCACTATGCCTCTGTTGATGCAACCAAGAATTGCATTGGCTTTCTTGGCCCCCACATCACACTGCTGACTCATGTTCAATTTGTGGTCCACCCAGACTCCCAAATCCCTTTCACAGGTGCTATTTTCCAACCAGGTGTCTCCCATCCTATATCTATGCAATTCATTTTTTTTCTGTCTCGATGCAGGACCCTTCATTTCTCTCTGCTGAAACTCATTCTATTAGCTTTGGCCCAGCACTCTAATATGTCAAAGGGCACTTTTATGTGACCCCTAAAATCCGAGGCAAAGGGCTCCCAGATCCAGAGCTTAAAAATGTTTTCCCACCAGCTCCAGACTTTAAAAAAAAATTAAATACGACCACACCTACCTAAGCGCGTCCCAGTGCACTTTTCAAGTACCTGGCCTCCAGGATGTAAAAAATCTTCCGATGCAGATTGTAAAGCTGTGAATGCCGGGCTCCCTTATCTTCTGTTTGTTTTTTTTTGTCCCCGCCACCCCTTTAAGAGACAGGAATCCCTACGGGGCTGCTGGGGGCTGCTTCGACCCGGCAGATGGAGGTGAGCCTGCATTATTTTCTCCCTTTTTTTCTCCCTTCCCTCACACAGACAGGAACAATGGAGTGCAGAGGGGTGGGAACACAGGAAGAGGGACAAACCCCCATGATCTCTGGTCCGAATATATGTTGCCACTGGATTTTAGAGGTCGTGTAAAAGCGCCCAAAGTCTATTCCTTCATCCAAGTCATTAACAAATATATGGAATAGCACTGGACCCAGAACAGAACCCTGGCGCATCCCCCTAGTCACCTCTCTCCATGCTGAGGAGAAGCCATTTATGATCATCCTTTGGGTACAATCAGTCAACCAATTACAAATCCACTTAACAATAGCACAATTCCACTAAGTTCTTTGAAACTATATCATGGGAAACCTTACTGAAGGTCTTACTGAAATCAAGTTAAGCAACATCTACAGCGTTCCCCTCATCCACCAGGCCTGTAACTCTATCAAAGAAAGATATAAAATTAGCCTTGCATGACTTGTTTTTAAGAACCCATATTAACTTCTAGTAATGACAGTATTGCTTGTTAAATGATTACAAACTGTCTGCTTAATAATTTGCTCTAGGATCTTTCCAGGAATAGATGTCAAGCTGACTGGCCGGTAATTATTTGGGTCTTCTTTCCCCCACTTTTTAAAGTAGGGACAACATTCTCCATTCTATGGAGAATTCCCCTGTTCTCCAGGTAATTGCTTCCATTGCTGTACTGCTCTAACAGTTAGGAAGTTTTTTCAGATATTCAGCCAAAAGCTGAGTTCTCTTAGCTTGAGCCAATTGTTGCTTATCCGGCACTCTGGGATGAACGACAACAGATTTTTTTATTTATTTATTTTATTCTTGTATTTATATCCCGCTTATCTACTACATGTAGTACTCTAAGCGGCTAACAAAGATCCTGCCCCTCCTCTATATAATAGCCCTTCAGATATTTGAAAAGTGATATTATACCCCCCTTCAGACTTCTTTTATCTAGTATAAACATGCCCAATTATTTCAAGCTCATTATCTACAAGAATTCCAATATCCTTTTCACTTGTAGTATTGCAGCTGGATGTCCACACACACACACACACACACACACACACACACACACACACACACACACACACAATCGCGTGCCTGTGCATTTGGTTTCTTCTTCCTAGGTGCAGTACTTTGCACTTATCCCTGTTTGTTTCAGCCCAGTGGTCCAGCCTGTCAAGATCATTTTGAATTTTGTTTCTGTCTTCCAGGGCATTAAGTATTCCACTCAGTTTTGCTTCATCTGCAAATTTGACAAGCATTCACTGTGCTCCCTTGTTCAAGTCATTAATGAAAATATTGTACCACAACTGGTACCACAATATGGTCCACAACTGAGCAGAGTATGGCGACATAAGGTCAAACGTATAGAGATGGGAACTGGGAGAGAACTGAGCACACATACACAACGAAGCGATCACAGTTGCCAGCTCTATGATAGTGAAGTTGGCAAAGAAGCAGTTTATCCTTCACCAAAAGTACTGACTGGTTCTATACTAGATTAATTTCTTCTTGTGTCCTGAGAATGTAGGCAATATGTATGGTTTGACAGGTGACATGTGTACACATTCCCTGTCTCCTCTGGCAAGAGGAGAGGAGACATTTTAAGAAGATCAATTGTGTGAAGGATTTGTCTCAGCCATGTAAACAGGGTGGCCATGCCAGCACTCTCAAAGAAATCTTAATGGTACACTGAAGATCTTAATTATAGATCATTGGCAGATCCCTCCCTTAAGGCGAAATACTGAAGTACAAATGAAGCTGAGGGCTTTGGGGCCATGTCTTCTTACCTTCACAATGCTTAGCTTCAACTCACAATGTTGTTTTTCTGCACTCAAGGGAAGGACTTTTTGTTGTTCCTCCAGACATTTCAAAAATTTAAATACCATGATTATTTTAGTTCAACTACCCATGGTTTCATGTTCAGCTTTCTGGAGTACTTTAGCTTTATGGTTTTCTTTAAAAAATGCATTGTGTTGTTGGTATATGCTTATTTTAATGTTCTCCTGCATTTTTGGTGACATATCAAATGTTCTTGTTATGGGCTATCAAATCTCTTTTGACTCTATCCACTACCCCACACTTGGGGGGTGATGTATCTTATAACGTCTACTGTTTTATTATTATCTTTTTCATTGCTCTACCGTGTTTCAAGTGATAAGTCTTATTTGGCTACACAATTGTCTCTGAGCCTTTGTACACGACCCCTAAACGCCGCAGTAAATGGCTGCAAGCTCCGGAGCTTACAATTGTTTCCCCACCAGCTCCGGAGTTTGCAGGAAATTAAGTGCGACCACGCCCACCTAAGCGCGTCCCAGCGCACTTTTCTTGTACCTGCTCGAGGAGGGTGAAAATCGCCAGGTCTGGATTTAATCTGGTCAGTGCGGGGCTCTCCTGGCTTCTGTTTGTTTGTTTGTTTGTTTGTTTGTTTGTTTGTTTGTTTGTTTGTTTGTTTGTTTGTTTGTTTGTTTGTTTGTTTGTTTGTTTGTTTGTTTGTTTGTTTGTTTGCAAAAAAAGCAAACAAAAGAGAAGGAATCACCATGACGGAGCTCTAGCAGCTTCTTGGAGGTGAGTCTGCATTTTCCCCCACTTTCTTCCTCCCTCCCCTCAGCAGACAGGTGCGGAGTGGTGGGGAGGAAGGAAGAGCAACGAACCCCTAAGATCTCTGGTCCGAATTTAAGTGGCCAGTGGATTTTAGGGGTCGTGTGAAAAGGCCCTCTCTGTTATGTTCCTGAACTGCAAGTGGCCCCCTCCTCCACATAGTTTAGGGAACTGGGACAGGCTGGTTGTTGCAGCACCTAGGATAGCTCCTAGTGAGCTGCTTGCTCCAACCATGTGCCAGGCTAGACTGAGCCCTTTTATGCTTCAGTCTGGATACCACCTCCCTTTCCGACAAAATGGAATCCTTTAAAGGGATAGCCATATAGAGATATCCCTTTGGAAGAGATTAAAAAGCACCCCTGCCAGCTTCCTGGGCAAGGTCACTTGAGAAGCATTGAACCCCATCTGTGCGGGGAATCCCCGGATGAGATGAAAATGGATCCCATGGGGCCTGATGCACAGGAAGCTGGCTTGCTCTTATCTCTTCCTCCCACATTATCCAGCAAGGCCATGAGATGGTACATAGGAAATAACAAGCTGTCTG
This sequence comes from Phrynocephalus versicolor, assembly GCA_023846285.1. NCBI lineage: Eukaryota > Metazoa > Chordata > Lepidosauria > Squamata > Agamidae > Phrynocephalus > Phrynocephalus versicolor. The sequence continues at coordinate 1,696,397 of JAHTLZ010003518.1, read as the reverse complement.
GTAGTCGTTACTCAAGACCCCTGCTATGTGACACTGCTATGTCAGATAAGCCCTTCCCAGGAATTCATCAGCCTACACTATCCTTCCTGACACATAGACCCTCGCTCCACCTCTGATGCCCTGCCTTTGCAAGTAATAAAAGAGCCTGGGACTCATGCTTGTGGAGGAAGCTGTTGCACGAGGCCTGGCTTTGTTGAACCCAATGATGTGCCTGTGTGGAATCATTCCAACATAGCCATTTAAGAGTCATGAAAGTAAACACTGAATTATCTTCTGCCTCTCACCCAAGTAAATCAAGCCAAGCAACTTTACTATAACATTGTTGGGAGCATCTACAATGGACAACTGCAGGAAACAAGAAGGAAAGAGTGCCTGCGCTCATGTTCAACTTATGGGTTTCCCCCAAACATCTGATCAGCCACAGTTGGAATCGGATGTCAGATGATTTCTGCAGATGTATGGTAAAGTCTGTCAGTAGAGGTTTAAAGAAAGTGGTTCAGCTGTAAGATCTCTGGGTTTCTGTCTGTACCAGTTTTGAGGAGAGAGGATGATGCAACCTCTGTTCTTTGCAACTGAGATGATTTTTCTTTGTTTAAATCAGGCAAAGGACCAACATTTTTTATATTGTCTAGCAACCCTTGCTTGTACATCTCATTGCTAAATATATAAGGCTGAAGCCTTTGAGGTAAAATCAGTATCCTGTATTATTATTCCAAAACACATATTTGTTTTGGGAAATGGCTAGGAAATAAATAAGGTACAAATGAAGCAATCTAGTTTAAGAACATGTACGGTATGTTTAATTTGATTTTTCTACAAAAAAATCCTAAATCTGTTCTAAATCTGTTTCATGGGTTATAGAAATAAGGCACTATGTCCTTGTACCGTTATGGGACATCAGCTGGTTCATTTGTCATACTGCCAAGAGATATAAAATTTAAATGACTCTCTGTAGAAGTTGCTAAGCATGTGAACTCGCAGGATGGAATTTGCAAAGCTTTAGGAGGATGGTAGTTTTTAGAGAGGCAAAGGTGTACAGAACCTAATGAACAGAAGGACTACCATCCTCTAATGCTTTGTAGTTCCCATAGGACTTAGAAAGCTTCACCATGTCCTCTATGGTTAATGGCTGTTGCTGCAGACAGAACCTTGGCAAGGCATAGGGAAATCCACTGAAACACCTCTGAGGATTTGGATTTTTATGCTAAAGATATCAAAATTCTAGCTGGGGGAATTCCTCGTGAATTCTCTCATCTGCACTACAACTTTCTTTGCTGAATTCAGTCACAGTTCAGGTAGGCCTATTTGAATGAATGGAACCTAGGATGGAATTGAGTAACCAAATCCTCAGTGCCTCAATAAGTCTCCTATACTGCAATTTGCAATGCTCAACAGCAAGATTTTGGCCTTCATTTTCCTGCCAAATATATGCATGACATCATCTAGATTAGTCAGAACAATGTCATGCAAGTCTGAAGGTTATATAAATATTGTACACAATTTTACTTTCTGGAACCAATATTTAACAACTATTGTCTCAAACAACATATCTTGCTGTATGTTGAAACAATTTGGGGAAAGGCCAGGAGGGATTGATTTGCCAGAATCCAAATTTAATTTCTACAGGCAGTTGTATACGTAAGTCTAATAAATTACAAAGATCTGAACTAGGTATTCTCTAAAAACATGTATTCATAACTTGTGGATTCTGTCTGTAAAAAAACCCTGCTAATGTCAGTTCATTGCTTTGAAAAATAGCAGGACAGAGGAATCTGGGTAGGATTTTGTAATATTTGATGCTGGTTATTGTATTCAATTTCCTCTGCAATGTCATCTCAGGACACGTCTGATTTTAAGATGTCCAGTGCAGTTTCACTCAAGATGCAAAAATGTACTCCAAATATGTGAAGAATTCTAGTATATCAGTTTGGGATATTAAAATGAAATCAGATCTTTAAAGAGCGGCTTATCTGCAGGAATTGATATATTTTTTCTTTATTCGTTTTGTGTTTACTTAGATTAGCTTTCAAAATATTAGAACAGTACATTTTTAATAAGCCAGTACTTGTATGTGTGGATGAGCAGTTCACATACACATGGTCTCTAACAATGCAGATAAGGCCAGGTAGAAGGTATTATGGGCTATATTGGCCTTTATATAACACAGTCGAGGAAACATTTATTTCTTTTCCCACCATCCATAATAAAACATCCATAATGTTCTAGAAAGTTAGTCAGATGATTTGAAATCAAGGCTGCTGCTCATTGCTTGTTGCCTGTTGGGTGGCTTAATTTGTGCTTCCAGGTAGAGGATTACAAACCATTCTGTTTTAAAATAGTATTTACTATAAAGGGGATTCTTTTGCATTTAAATGATACTGTTTGACTGATACTTTTGATTGATTGTGTTAGTATTCATGTCTACATATTGCAGATCTCATATTTTAAATTTAAAGAACATGCTGTGCAAAGACTTGTTACATTGGTGATAGATGTTACAAGTTGGTGTATTTGTACCTTTTATTATTGGGTTTTTTTTTTTTTTTGTATTTTACCCCCCCCCCTTCTCCTTGGAAAAGGACCCAAGTTGGCTTACCGTAATGAGGGGCAATATACAGTGCAGTACAACTAAGACATATTCAGGTTTGAGAACAGAGAATTGAGGGGCATCTTATAGCATTAAAAGGCAACATTGAAGCTAAAAGAGAAGGCAAGCAGTTAAATGAGTAAAAATCCCATGTAATCATATACAGTAGACCATCTAAAAGTTATGAGGGATGGAAACTCACATAGAAAACATAGTGTCAATGCAACCACACAAGGAGAGATGTAAACACAAAGTCATATATGCGATTATAAACACAAAGTCTGTGTGGTCATGTATGGTAGATTCATATAAAAGACACATAATAGGTAGTTCAATTGATGATATTGCCAAAATGTTAACAATTAAGAGGCCTAGAGCCTTATTTCTTCAGTCTCAGATCTAGAATGTAAGACATGGAATATTTCTGCTAAACATTTAATGAGCAACTGGAAATAGGGAGATATAGTTTTAGGAAATGATATGGGGCTGTGAAAAATTACACTATTTGAAATTCAATGAATCTGAGGTGACATGAGACAGGCTCATAAATAAGGTTGCTGTAACTCTTACTTTAGAAGATACAGTTCTATTTGAAAGATTATTGGAAGAGAGTCCAGTGTTGTCCAGGTCCCGCTACTGTGGACTTCATCGTCTAGCTGTGAGGAAGGACCATTGAACCCTATAAGAATCAATTCTATGTAGTGATGTTAACAACTGTGGTGAAAATGAGTTTTCTGTCATGTCAAATTAATCATGGATAAATGAGGGCACCTACCAGAGGGGTGGTTTCTGGGGGGGGGGCAGTCCAGCCTTCCCCCCCTCCTGTCCTGGGCTGCTGGTACCAGGCTGGGAGGGGGCATCCTCGGCGTCTCCATTTGCCATGCAGTGCGGGGGGATCCAAAATGGCGACCGCAATATTTTTTTTGAAATCGTGGTCCAAAAACCCACCAAAGCACCACAGAAACATGCAAAAATTAGCTATTTTAAATGCTTGAATTTTTACAGTAGCAGCAGTGGGTTTTTCTTGAAATAAAATGTCTCCATTTATTTTATTTTATTTTATTTTATTTTTATTTTTTTACACCTGCGCACACACAATAATGGGCTGGCCATGGGATGGGACCATGCAAATTTTTGGAGCCATTCCACCAATCACATGGCCAGGTTTTGCTGATGCTGAGACTTGCTGGTACCAGGCTGGGAGGGGGCATCCTCGGCGCCTCCATTTGCCATGCGGTGCGGGGGGATCCAAAATGGCAACCGCAATATTTTTTTTTAAATCATGGTCCAAAAACCCACCAAAGCACCACAGAAACATTTGAAAATTAGGTATTTTAAATGCTTGAATTTTTATAGTAGCAGCAGTGGGTTTTTCTTGCAACAAAACGTCTCCATTGATTTTATTTTATTTTATTTTAATTTTTTTACACCTGCACACGCGCAATGATGGGCTGGCCATGGGACGGGACCATGCAAATTTTTGGAGCCATTCCACCAATCGCATGGCCAGGTTTTGCTGAGACTTCTGGATGTGCCCACCAACCCTATGCCTAAGACTAATCCTAACCCTAACCCTAACCCATACGCCAGTACACT
>JAHTLZ010003518.1:1646660-1692174 GCA_023846285.1 Phrynocephalus versicolor | reverse complement strand
CCTAAGACTAATCCTAACCCTAACCCTAACCCATACGCCAGTACACTGTGTTCTTAGTGGGCCAGAGGCACCCAGAGGTACAGCCCACTAACCCACCCTAACCTTAACCGTTACCCTAAGCCTAGCCCTTATCCCCTAACCCCATGCTCTGGGAACTGGAAGTCAAGTCGCATTAAATCGCGGCGGTAATGACAAACGACACGACAAAATGACAAATTTTTGAAAAATTTCGTGAAAAACGGAAACGAGCCGAAACGGACCCGTCCCGAAAAACGACAACTCGAAAAAAAAAATTCCTGGTCGTGCCCATCTCTAAGTGAGACCATAGATTGAATAAACACATTCTTTAAATGTATGATGCAATGTGGCAACAGACAGAATACTTAATGGCCTGTTAATTGAGCTGGCTAATAAAATGCTGCAAGACGTACAGATTTGGATGCCGAAGCTGGCAGAAATGCCTCTTGACATTTGTTGTCAATTGTTGTGCAGAATATTCTAATCAGGCATGCATTTAAAGTTTTCAAACAATGATCTAAATTTGTTGTGATTTATGTGTCTTTCCAGTATTTATGTCTCTAGCAAAATGTGTGATTGAATGTTAAAGAAAACTCATAGCTAGCTGCTTATCTATGAAAGATTAAATTATGATGATAATTTTGTACCACCTGGGAGGAAGAAATGATGTAAAATAAAAAGAATACCACTAAAAAGTCTTCCCTATTTTTTCTTGATGTAGCTAATGGCTATGTATTTAGTACCTTATATTGAGCTACTATCCATTGCATGCTCCTAAGGATTTTCATGTAGAATCTTTCCTGGTGTTTCAAGTTAAAGATGTTTATTTTCCTTCATGTTGGTTTCATGAATTAAATATTGAAGTGGTGAAGCAGTCATCTCAGAGTTCACCAGGATTTGAACTTTCAATTGGAGCATTACATTTTAGAAGGTACAGTAAATTTCAGAAGGTGTGATAGAATATTAAATTGGAACTATCAGTCTGCACTGAAAGAACTATGAGTAGTGTTTTGTTGTAGTGCAGTGCAAAGCAGTGCAGTACACTGAAGTAAGCATAAACTAAGTACACAGCTGGTGGAGCATGTGTGCATGGAACAAGGTGGCAACTGTACAAGATCCTTTCTGCAGAGGGCAAGTCCCTGCTCCTTTGGAGGTTCCCAGTTGGACCTAAAAGAGAAAGTTTTCCCTCTGTTCTGTCAAATGAAAGGTTTATGCTCTGAGCACTGACAGGCTGACCCCCACCCCAATCCTTCAACTCTGCAGCAGTGCTGGCAACATTCATACCTCTAGCCAACCTCTGGATATGATGCTGAGCATGGGCACTCAACTTCTTTGGTCAACCATGGCGAAGCCTAGTCTGAGTGGAACCTGGCCTGTTAAACCGCTGTAGGGTCTTCGCCACTGTGCTGCAGCTCAGTTTCAGGGCCTTGGCAAACTGTTTATAGCCTAGGCCAGTGGTGGCAAAGCTTCGACACTGCAGATATTTTGGACCACAACTCTCACAGTTCTTTGTTATTGGCAATCTAGGCTCGGAGTTCTGGGAGTTGTGGTCCAAAACATCTGGAGTGCCGAAGGTTCACCATCACTGGCCTAGGTTATCTTTATGAAGAGCAATAATTTGCCTTTTCAGATCCTCAGAGAGTTCACTACCATGAGATGTCATGTGGAACTTCAAGTGACTATTATCAAAGAGTGAGAGTGATAACACCTGCTCCTCCTACACACCTGAGACCTTGTGACACTAACAGGTCTCAGTCATGACACTGTGCAAACCTTCAGAAAACCAGAAAGGTTCTGGCAAATGTAAAGTTATGAAGTAGCTTAATTTGAACAGTATGTTACATGTTGAATATAAAATTTGTAACTTAAGTCAATACCAGAAAGCATGTACATCTTTATTCTTTTTATTACAGTAAACCATTCTTGTTTGTTTTGAAAGGAAAAGAGTCTGAGAATCTCCATGATTTCAATTACCACACTTGGTTCTAATAATAAATAAGTTAACTGGTGGTAGAAGAACACACGTCCATGCAACAGATGCATTCTTGCTAAACTGGTTAATGATCTAAAGGTTGGTAAACTAACTGATAAACTAATTCAAAGACCCTGTATTCAAAGAAATTCTGAAACGAAGATTTCGAAATACTCTCTACAGCTTCTTCCTAAATATTGTATGCTAATATGTAGAGCTTTCTCACTTACCTTTGGGGAAAAGTCAGTCAGTGGTTGTTGTACACTTGAATACGTGTGAAAAACAGTTTTTCCCCCCAGCGCACACTGCACAGCTTATATTCCATGCCAATTGAATATTATGCTATATGAAGGAAGCCAGGTTTTTGAATTGTTGAGGTGAGATTTTGTTAAGATTTTCTGAAAACCGATGAGATTTTAGAAAGTATAAGATTAGCATCTAGATTAGCATTCTACCTTAGAGAAATGAAAACTATGTTAGGGTGCTTTTCCTTGACTATAGTTCAGCTTTTAACACCATCCTACCTCCAGGTGCTGTAGGCGCCTGGAGTAGGAACTTGCAAGCCACTCTATTTTTCCTGCCCAGAAAACTCCATGGACATAGGGTCACAAATTCTCTCTTTCAATCAACTATTATTTACAAATATATGAAGACAGCAATTTAAGCTATTGGGAAAAGGAAATAATGGATGGGCGCCAAATCAAAAATGAAATGCTGATTCATTGGTTCATTATGTAACGAAATGAAATGAACTGGGGAAGCAGGGCTTCATTAGTAACAAAACAAACCAGTTTTTTTTTAAAGAAAACATTCAAAGGAAAATTACTGATCTCAGGAATGCAAATGGCAGGCTTGTCTTCCCCAAGCGATTTTAAGGGATCCCTTGAAATTTGGAAAAGTGTGGGTTTCTGGCAGCAGAGATAGTAAGCTCCAAAGGAGGTGGGTGTGCTTATGCTTAATAGAAGGAGTGCCTCCGGCATGCTTTACTAATTATAGGGTAAATTGTCAGCTCCTCAGCCACACTCCTTCAGTTAAGTTCCCCCCTCAGCCCTTTTGGAGCTCAATAACTCCATTCCCTGTACTCCAAACCTCTCCAAATTGGGGGTGCTTCAAGGGGAGAACTTGAGGAAGCTCCGCTGGAATTTCCACACTGCTAGCTGCCTGGGATCACTATTTTCAAGCACATAAAATTGCAATTAGAAATATTTTTTCTGGGGTACCCCCTTTGAAGTTGAATAACTCACCCCCCTGAACCCCAAATCTCTTCAAATTTGGAGTGCTTAAAGGATGAGAGGCCAAGGAAGGTACTCACCAGATTTGGTGCCTCTAGGACCCAGGGGACCCATTTTATAGAGAAACGTATTGGTTTGTGATTGGTTCATTTCATTTTTTATAAAAAAAGTTTCTAATGAAACGAAATGAATCGCAGGGGAACAAAATGAAATGAAACAAATCTCATTTTTTCCCTTTTGTGCCCATCCCTAGAAATAATTAAAAGCATTTCTTATTTTGAACTAGTTGCCTTCATGATCTGACCATTAACATATGCTCTGTTGGCTTTGGCTTTGAATGCAGTGAAATGCAGTTTCTGAGGGAGCTTCTGTAATTAGTTTTTAGAGTTTTTTGGGGGAGTTTTTTGGAGTTTTTTGGAGTTTTTAGAGATTTATAATGAATTGTTAGTGGGTTAAATGTGTGTATGTGGGGTGGGGGAATAGATATTTATGTATGGTTGTACTGATAGGTCCTGTAAAAGCTGGGGTAGATTATTTCAATCTCGTTCTGCCCAGCACAATGACAATAAAGATTTATCTGTTATCTATCCAAATTTACATTCTACAACCTCTGGCATCTCCCATAGCCCAGCTGTTTTTACTTGAGTGAACAGATAGTAGGTCAGGATGTTCCAGTACGTTTTTGGATATTTTGGAAAAGATTGACAGGATTTCACGTTAGCTGTAATTTAACAAGAACCATGGAAAACTTAGCCCCCCCCCCACACACACACAAACTCATGTTGGTGAAATGAATGAAGACTGAGAGGAATGGGCAGGGTTTTTACAGGAAGGACTCTTAAGTTTGGTTCACCTTTGGGTCTCAGAATAAATTATTTAACACAGTGTCATTCAGTTCTAAGATTATATTTCTTCTTTACTTGTGTATTTATTTATTAGAATTATATGCCTCACCATTTAGCAACATGGGCACTCTGGGTGGTGTGCAAATAATTCAACAAACAAAACAAGAACGATATACAATATAAAATTGCAGCTCTTAAACAAAATGAACATAACTAAATCAACAATAACATCATAAACATTATTATTTCTTGCCCTTAATTCTGGTAATTATATTCTGGGGTTCTACTAAGTATTAAGTAGACCCTGCAAGCCAGAAATTTGTCTGTCTCTGATTTCAGCTTATGCAGGCTCTATCTGCTTTGATACAGGAAAAAAACTGTTAAATATTATAATGTTTCCTTGTTATTTTTTATGTAAGATCAATACCCTTCTCAGTTTCTATTTTGTCACTATCTAGCATCTTCCATTCCCCATGGCTGTGTAGGACAGGATGCATTTTTACACTATCACCACTTTTAACTCCATGCTTATGTAAATGGGCATTGTACTCAGCATGATAAAAATAGTTGTGTACAGTAGGATCCTGGTATCTGCTGGGGATCAGTTCCAGGCCTTCCTATGGATAATGAAAACCATGGATAAGAGAGAACACCAACCCTCCCAAAACTGCTGTTTTGTAACAGAAGCTTGCTTTACGGCTGCTGTTTTGTGACAGTAGCTTGATTTGCGGCTGCTGAATTATTTATTTATTTTTTCCCTCTGCCAACCATGGATAACTGAATCAGTGATTAATGAATCGGTGGATACAGGGGTCCGACTGTATGCTGTTTTTCCAATTGTTATATAAATATGTGGTAGAATTTCTACTTGAGAAACAAATAATAATTTAGATGCAGAACAATAAGGTGTTAAAGTAGAGCTGATATGCACTTGTGAGCAGATGCTCTGATGCATCCATTTTATTACATTTGTCTAATATGTTGGAATGGCTTGTCATGCAAAATGTTGGATCATAATCCAGCATGTTGTTTAGTTTTGCCAATATAAAATAAATGAAGAGTGAATAGAGATGATACATTGACATATATAAACTTGGTACGTTTCAAAGGTTAAATTCCGCTTTAATATATTCAGTGTAAATAGTAGGCTCTGTTCTTTCACTCAGTTCCAGACATGTGCCTGAATGACTGATGGAGTCATATGGCTTCCAGGATGAAGTTCTTTATTGTGCAAAGACTTGCAGCCTTCAAAAAATGTATGCTTCATAACCAAAGAGAAGATGCAACTGTAAAGAGGGTGTATGCTGCTCTGGATGCTTTTATAATTATACAATTGTCCAAGCAGTGAAATTATCTGTCATGACCTTATCATTGTGAGCTTCATCTCTGAAAGATAAATCAACACTTTCTTTTTTTTAAAAAAAATCCTTTAAAAACCAGCTTATAACTCTAAAGGATGGCAGTCATAAAAGACATCGGTATGAATGTCAAATAGTTATTGAATTCTAGCACTGAAAAAATTGCACAGTGTTTTTAAAAATCTGCTTAGCTAAAGTGAACAATATTTAAACCCATCTTTCTCACTTGGGCAGTCATGTTTTGTGCATATCAGCACTTAGAAGATCAAATGGACATGCAGCAAAACCCCACATAAACTATTTTGAAGTTACCAGCTCTGTCAAGTTAGAGGATAGATTTTTATTAAGAATTAAAAGCCAGAATGCATGGAGTCATCTAGCTTTTTTTTGTCCTCAGGCTCATCAAAAACCATAGTAGATATTTAATGTTCCCAATCTTGTTTTACAAGACTATTAATTTTTAAAGAACTAAAAATGAGATCTAAATGAACTAGATACTGTACAGTTAATATTTAAAAAATTAAGCAAGTGCTAATTAACCAATTTTTAGTCTATGGGGCTTAAAATATACATATCTGTGTACTGGACCACTTTAAAAAGCAGTTTGAGGTCATTCTATTTCTCATTCCCAAAGGAGATATTGGATAAGTCTCTCCACCCTCTCCTGCCCCTGAATACTCAAGTGTTGCTCTTTCTACAGTGGTATGCTTAGAGGTTTGCTGTGCTATAGAAAATGGGCATGGTAAACATGACAGGAAGACTGGAATTGTGAGAAAATATCATCTCCTTAAATTTTTCAAAAATGAAATACATGCATATATATGGTTCATGTGCAAAATCCAAAAATTAATGGGAGTAATGACTTTATTGGGCCACTAAACTATCTTGAGTAGATGCTCTTCCAAGTTCTGTGGGACTTCTAATTAGGCTGAGGATCGCAAACTTGAGGCCAAGAAGGCACAGAACAGCCTAAAATATATCAAGATGAAACTTCATTTTCTCTGATTAAACTGTAGCCTCAGCATATAAGTGGTGAGTTTAAAGAATCAACGTAAAGCATTTCAGTAGTGCTAGCTTTCACCTGCTTAGGGGATATAGAGCCCCATGTCTTTCTCCATCTTGAAAAAGAGATGGTAGCTGTTGGAGTGAATCTTACATTACACAGTATTGAAGTAGATAGCCCCTGCTTTGACTGAGATACAAGCACACAGATATACGATAGTCCCCATGGAATCAAACAATGGATGGGCAGTAAGTCGAGTCACTGAAATATCACAAATAGAGATGGGCACGAAATGAAAAAAATTGTTCTGTTATTTGTTATTCGTTTCGTTATGTAACAAAATGAATAATGAAAATTGTGATGAAATTGAAACGAACTGAACAGAACCACGAAAATTAGGTTCATTACCTTTCGTTTTCGTTAATGGCGACACGCAATGAAATGAGCTGTTTTTAAATGTTAAAAACGTCCTGAATATCCATAAAAACCCAGCAATAATTATTTATTCTGCCTGATAATACCTACCAGGCAGGTTGGGGTCCTTAAAACGTGCATTTATGTCTTTTCTCAGATTGCTGTATTTTTTTTTCCTTTAAGGGGAGTTAGGGGACATAAACCCAAAATGGCTCCCAGATGCCTAATATTGATTTCTTGGGTATTAGAACGCCCTGGACATCTGTAAAAATGCAGTGATAATTATTTGAAATTATTACCTACCAGGGGGTTGCGGTCCTTAAAACATTTGTTTTTTGTCTTTCTCCCATTGCAATGTATTTTTCCTTTTTCCTTTAAGGATGACACAAAATAGATTCCAGCCACAAGATGGATGCATCTTGTGGCTGAAATTCTTGGACAATTTCAACCAATAGCATGCCCAGGTTGCAGTCTGGGTAGGTCTGGCAGCCACAGAGGGCATAAAAAGCTTTGGCAGCCCCCATCCTCCTTTCAGTCTGCGGTGGGTGTTAGGGTGGGATTGCTGTCTCTGCGACTTGTTACTTTAGGCCAGCCAGGCAGGTGTGTGTCTCTGTGTTCCTGCTGGCTGCAGCCTGGCTCTTAGGGGAGAGAAAGAAGAGATTTCTCTTGCAGCCTCCCTGTGTGCATGTGTATACCTCTCGGTGAGTACCCTCCCCTGCCCTGCGGTGCAGTCACTCTGCGGCTGCCTTACGCCCTGGGCAACGCCCACCGCTGCCTTTGCAGCCTCCCTGCGTACCTAGTCTATACTGTGTCTCTGCCAGCATCATTTTTTTTTTAGTTTTTCCCTCTGGTCTGGGGCGTTGGTGGATGTCCGCACACGGAAATGCTTTAAGTTGCACAAAAGCAGGTAAAAATGAAAAACAAAAAAAACGAAACAATTTTTTTTCAAAAAAATCACGAAAAATGAAAATGAACCAAAACGAACCCGCAACGAAAAATGAAAAACCGAAACGTCATTTTTTCAATTCATGCCCATTTCTAATCACAAACAATCCTGCAGGACCCATCATCAAGACTTTTCATATTTGCCAGATGGTTGTGCTGCCCCTATTAGGATCAGGAGGTGCTCTACCAGCCTACTCAGTATACAACTACCTATATCTCTTCTGTCCTTATCAAACTGACCATTTGTTCATAATACCTGTACAGTTGTTAGACATCAAGATGATCTGAAGGATCCCCTCTTGTGTTCAGTTAAATTCACAGAGACACAAAGCAAGGGAAAATCCTGGAATTTGACTCCCTCTTTCATTAGTGAATCACTCTTCACCTAAAGAAACATAATAGAATTGTCACACTATGTTTCAGCAAATTTCCTAGGCATTTCTTACTTGGGGAGCAAAGCAATCCAAATGATTACACAATATCCTCACTGGAATGTTGCACATCTGAGCTATCATCAGAGGCAAGATGAAATTTCTGTTTGATGTGAACTAATTTCAAGTAACTCATAGAGATGCTCAATAGTTTAGGTATCTGACTGTACAGCCAGAGGTTGGGAATTCAATTCTCTACTGTATCTCATTGACAGGGGGTGAAATTGATGATCCAGTTAGGCACCCTTCCAGCCCTCCAGTCCTATGACTGTATTATTGTCTTCATGTGAATGAACTACATTCTGTGTGAATTGGGCCCCTTTTCTGCTAGCACTGTAGATGGAGAGGAGCTTCAAATTCAGATTTTGTTCTCTGAACTTTGTCGATTCAGATGAAGAGATTATTTTCCCTTGTCCTTCCCATCTCCATGGAGTACCCTGTTTCTCTCAGCTGACCACTGGTAGTAGCCTTGCAGTTGCTCATGTTCTTAGTTTTCAATCTAAAATGCAGTCAATGTTTTGAAATGCAGTCAAGGTGATAATTTGTATTGTTATATGCTGAGAGCTCACTTTGAACTTATGGTAACTATGAGTTAAAATCCCCCCAAAAATCCAGACATCGAAACAGCCCCTGTTCACCTTGTGTAAACTCAAGGACACATATTATTTTATTGAGTTAATCTATCTCATACTTGGTTTTCCTCTGTTCCTCGTGTCTTTAAATTTTCCCAGGTAGTTTTGTCTAACTTTTCCAGTTAGTCTTGTCTTGTGGTGTGCACAAAGTATAAGGATCTCAGTTCAGTTATTTTTGCTGATATCCACAAAGAAATCTTCCAATGTTATGTTTCAAATGAGTCAGCTTTCTTCATTGTCCAGCTTCTCTGTTTGAACACCATAATATGGATAATCTTGGCCTTTGTCTCCAGCTGCATGTCCTTACTCTTAAGGATCTTCTCTAGCTCTTTCATAGCTGCCCCTCGGAGTCTTCTGATTTCTTGGCTTCGGTCTTGAATGGAAGATTGATAAAAGATATAAAAACTCCTTAATGGTTTGGCCATCTTGTCAACATGAAAGTTATATAATTCTTACATAGTCATGGTTTTTGTCCCCTGAAGCTTCAGATATTAGTCTGACTTTACAAGTTCTTCTTTGGCCTTCTTCAATAGTCATTGCTGTTTTCTGCTAATACTGTAATACGGCATTATTTGCATATTATCAATGCTGGTTGTTACAGAGGAGATTAGAAGAACAATTCACATTATTTACTGCTCCATGGATCATGGGGAAGAGCAGCAGTGGCAATTCTGGTTCAAGTAAGGGGTTTGCAAAGAATGCCGATGACCGAAAATTCCATCCACTGGGTTGCATGGGGTGGAAGCACCAACATTCATGTTTTCAGTTAAGGAATAACTATCTCTAAAGTTGGCATCCTTCCCCCTCACTTGCCAGCAGTGCATCATCATATTGAATTGTGGACCTGCTTGCAATAACTCATATTCATAAACCGGAACTTTTCGAAGGAATGCATTTTACTTATGTAACAGATGTGTGCTGGGAGGGAGAGTTGTTTTCAACAACATTAGGAAGCGTACACTTCGGTGTTGATGGCAATGTTTATGTATTATTTATAGGCAGATGTTTTCGAGAACCACCGTCAAAACAAAACTGTAGAAACTCTGCGTCTTCTGTTTTCCTGCATGCTTGCAACTCATTTCCTGTTTGTTTCTTAAACAATGGAGCACTCCCATGTTTACAGTGAAGCTTTTCTGCTCTTTGTATAACAAATACATATATAGAAAGGAATTAAGAGTTTATCTACAATGCAATTTGAATTTTGTTGGCTCTTCTTCATTCCTTCTCTTCATAACTGTCTGCATTTCTCCCTTTTATTGAGTTGTCCTGAATACAGTTTTACTGTTTAACTTTATAGCTCCGTTCAGCTGACACACCTTCTTCTGTCTATTATCTCTTCATGCAGTTTGGCTTTTCAGCCTTTATTTCTTACTGGCATGGTTCCCTATCTCGCATAAATGCCATGGATCTCAGATGTGCTGTCAGCTTTCATGTTTTAATTTTTTTAAAGGTTATTCTCAAATGTGTCACTGCTAGAATGCTCTATTTAACTGGAACATTTTTTCTTGCTTTTGTTTTCAGCCTAGTTAACTTTTTATTTTGGAAAGAGTTTACCACACAGGTATATAGCATTGTGCTACAGGAACCCTGATGCTTCTGATTTGGAAACAGGAGCTTGTTGGCTTTGGGGTCAAAGATGGATTTGTAATCTGGTTAAAGTGGGAGAGTGCTTTCGGGTTTTACCCCAATTGGCAACAAAGCCTCTATTTTCATTTATTTATTTGACTTATATACCGCACCATCTGGCTTAGAAGCCACCATGTGTAAGAGTTTTGTGGTACTTTGAAGACTAAAACATTTTATCTGACAGGAAGTCCCATAATCACATGCATGCTTCAAATTGCAACATCTCAAGACAACCAGAACGTGTTAGTCTTTAAGATACTACAAAATTCTTACACATATCTCAAAGAGTAATTCTTGCAGATAGTGAGAGTGCTGGGCTGAAATTCCATCAGTAGGTTTATATGCTCTAGGAAAACAGGAGAAAGCCTTATTTAACAACAGATCACCACTGGTCTGTTTATCTCCAAACTGACTTATAGCATTTCTGCAGCTAGGATCCTTTTCTAGCATTAGCTGGGGATCCCTGATTTTATACCCTTGTGGTTCCCCATCCAAGTACGAACCAGGTCCAGTAGCCCTGTTTATGTTCTGGATTAAAGCAAGATTAGGTGTGTCCTGTATGATGCAGCAATTTTTGGATTTGGACAATTATTAAATTTGGGCATGTGTTTGGAACCAGTATTTCTGGTATTTAGAAGTGGTATTTCGAATCTCACAGTATAAACCGACTTGGGTGTTAATGTCAACAGGAGTGGCCCTTCTCTCCATCCCACCACCCTCACAGGTACAGCTCATGGGAATCCATGAAAGGACCTTCTCAGCTGCTGTGCCCAGACTCGGGAACTCCCTCCCACTAGAGGCCAGGACTGCCTCATCTCTGTTGTCCTTCCAGAAACAGAGAAAGAATTTTCTCTTCAGGCAAGCTTTCCCTGAATGATGGTCTACCTATTATATGTCTTTTATATGAATCTACAGGATCATATAGACTTTGTGTTTATAACTACTTATAACCTTATGGCTTTACATTGACACTATGTTTTCAATGTTAGTTTCCATCACTCATAACTTTACATGGAACTTTACTCCCCTTTAAATGCTCACATTCTCTTTTAGCTTTAATGTAATGTTGTCTATTAATGCTGTAAGATGTCCCTCAATTCCTTGTTCTCAACAGTTGAACATGTCTTAATTGTACTGGACTGTATATTATCCCTTATTACTGTAAGTTGCCTTGTATACTTTTCCAAGGAGAAAGGTGGGATAAAAATAACTAAATAAATATTTATGTACATTTTTAGTGTACATTTGAAGAACATTAACCAATTCTGGAGCTGTATTCAACTTTTTTATATACAAAGAATGTGTAATTTGAAAACAAGAACAGAAAGTGAGTTTCTGCTGCTGACTCCAAGAGAGAAATGTTCTGAAAAGCAAAAAACAACAAAAAACAAACAAAAAAAAACCACCTACCACACATGAAGTCTCTCCTCATTATTGGGGTTCCTGAAAAAAATCAAGGTTTCCCACCGGCACAGCTACATGAGTAGCAGAAGCTTTACTTTGCAGACAGTTCCCCCCCCCCTCTGGAGACCATAAGAGACAGAGGGTGGAGCTCGAACATGTACCTCTCTCAAGCTTTTAAATTAACTCTTTTTCTGAATACCTGTTTTACGCTTCATTGTTTCAGTCCAGCTGATTCACTATAGCTAATTGCAGAACTAGCAGTATAAAATAGGCAACTTTAGACAACCCCATAGTCCTGCCTCCTTTATTCTCTCAACCTCTTTCCCCTATTTTTTCTTGAAAATCTCTCTCTCTCTCTCTCTCTCTCTCTCTCTCTCTGAGATCTTGAATTTCGTTTTTTTCTATTCCATTTTGCTCAACATTGCAATACTATTGCTAGATATGGATAAGAGGGGGAGAACAAATTAAGTATTTTTATCTGGGAAGTGAAATCCCGAAAAGCTGTACAATGTCTAAGGTCCTCAAAAAAAAATCTAAAATGAGGGTTCCCTCCCAAAAAAACAATTTTTCAGGATTTTTTTTTTGGGGGGGGGAAGAGAAGACAACAGTTCACAAATCAAACTGTACAAAAATCTAAAGCACAGAGTTGAAATTTGCAGATGCTGGCGGTCCCAGGCTAACCATTTTGAAGTTCCTTTTGCTTTGGGAAGAAATAAGCATGTGCTTCTTCTGTTAAAATCTTACTGAAAAATGACAGCTTTGTTAGAACTAGACCTGCAGTGAGCACTGGAAATCCACAGAACCAGTTGTTCTTTTGGTTGCTCATGTCCAACCTGTTCATGCACTAAATACATTATGATTGCGGTGATGAGCTGTAGAGAATAATGCTCAATAACCAGATTTTAAAAGCCCTTTTGTGAAAACATTGCACATGGATTTTTCTTTTTTTCTTTTTTATACATAGCTATATTAATTTAACTAGTCTGGATTGGCAGAACATGCTGTGTCAATTCAGTCAAGGATTTCCATTCTCTTTCTTTGAGATGGTTTTTTTTCGTAAGGTGCATCTTGGACCCCTGGAGATCTGAAATACTTTGTGACTTGCATGCTCAGGATAAAAGACTTGGAAAGCCACCAAGATAATTTATAATTATTTGTTCTGTTGAAATAATTAAGCTAGCTTGTTAAATGGAGCACAGCTTGTGGATTTCAACTCTATGAAATAAAAAAATGTAAAAATATGTGGAATCAATTTAGGGGAAAAATCAATTTATAGCACAAAGTAAATGTGAGCGCTTGAATCTAAGATGTAATCTTATTGTGCAAGTCAAAATGATTACCTCCTAGACAGGGCAATGCAAATAAGGTAGCATGACAGTGTTTTATGTATTTTTTATTTTATGGGTCTTTTTGGTATCTGTGTGTCATGGGAACCAGGACTTCCAATTCGATTTCCCAAACCTATCATTGTCATATTTTCAACTCAAATCAGTTAGTAATACTCTTTAGATTATGTGCTGTGCATTTACTAATATGAAACACTTCTTAATTTTATCCTAGGGGATGAAAAAAGTAAATTGAAATTCTCCAGGCAAGGGATTCTAAACAACCTTCCAGAGCACTATGAAACAGTGATCCCTTATTTCCTGAATGGTAACCAGTGGAAGCCAATAAAGGATTTTTATTCACAGGTATATTTTCTTTTGACTGTTATTTTTCTGTAGTGTATAGTTCAGCTGTGCATTGTGTTGAACTATAGTCATGTTATATAATCCAATTATGTGTGTCTAAATACATGTTATTGTTTTGTAATCCTACCATAACCAATTATGTCTATTTGAAATTGTAATTTGGCTTATTTGTCAGTTCAGCGTAGTACATAAAATTGTGTGGAGATAAATGTACAGTACATACTCAAGTATAAGTCGACCCGAGTATAAGTCGAGGCCCCTAATTTAACCTCCCAAAAATGGGAAAATGTATTGACTCCAGTATAAGTCTAGGGTGGGAAATGCAGCAGGGCCTGGCAGCTCCTCCTTTGTGAGCTGGGGGAGTGGTGCATGATGTTTAAAATGACTTTTAGCCACTGATGCAAGTGCTTGGGTCAGTGGATAAAAGTCATTTTAATCATTGTGCGCCATTCCCCTGTGATGCAGAGGGGGGTCATGAGAAGTGGCACACAATGTTTAAAATGACTTTTAGCCACTGACCCAAGCACTTGCCTCAGTGGCTAAAAGTATTGACCCAAATATAAGTCAAGGGCCCTTTTTTCAGCCCAAAATTAGGGCTGAAAAACTAGGCTTATATTTGAGTATACACAGCAATTTAAAGAGCAGAATCCTGCTTGTTCCTTCTACTCATGAATTTGGCCCACTGCATATGTGGTTGAGCATGGTCAATCAGAGATGTCCTTGTTAATCTCAGAGGTTCATTCAATGAGCCATTGCATAAAAGGGAGGAGCAAACAGAACTTGCCCCAGAGTTAGCTTTTTTCCTCTCATTATGTTAATTCATTTTAAATGATTGGAATGGACTTTAGATGTGCTGGGTCTTTACCCAACTAATTGGCTGCTTGTTGTAAGCTGCTTGGTTATGTTGTCATCTTTGCTGTTTGTATGATGAGAGGCACTAGAATTTTCAACTGCATTATTTTGTGGAAGACATAGATTTCAAGATTACATTGCTTTGTTCTGTTTCAATTTGCTTAGTAATGCTATCTCAAAAGTGGTCATCATCAGTTAGTGTGCAAAACCAAACAAAACTACAGTACTTTAGTATCCATGAATGAACAAATCTATTCCAGTTTATTTTACAGGCTGACAAAAACCAAGGCTTAGCCCATTGTATCTTTTGATCATATAGTTAGGATCTCCTAATGTACCACTCTGTCTTTACTCCTAATGTACCACTCTGTCTGGGAATATTTAGCCTTTCATAAAGAAGGCTGAGGGGGGATATGATAGCTATGTTTAAATATCTGAAAGGATGTCATATTGAAGAGGGAACAGGTTTGTTTTCCATGGCTTCAGAGACTAGAACTTGTGGCAATGGTTTCAAACTACGGGAAAAGAGATTCCATTTGAACATTAGGAAAAACTTCCTGATGGTTAGAGCTGTTCGGCAGTGGAATACGCTGCTACAAAGGGTGGTGGAGTCTCCTTTTTTGGAGGTTTTAAAGCAGAGGCTGGATGGCCACCTGTTGGAAATATTGTGATGGGGTTCCTGAATGGCAGGGGGTTGGACTGGATGGCCCTTGAGGTCACTTCCAACTCTATGATTCTATGGCCGTTACTTCACGAACCGCTCGCTTGGCGGCAACCCCTCCTTTCTGTGCGAATCGATCGTTTCAGTCCGCACGCCCCTCCTTTTTGGCTGCGATGCCACCCCGACCACGCCCCCTTTACCGTGCTCCAACCGGGGCGAGTGGTGACCCTGCCAGAGGCCGGGAATCTTTTCGCTTCGCATGCCGCTTCGCTCCCAACGTGATGTGTGGACTCGGTTTTTTTTTTTTTAATTACATTCAAGCCGGAACATCAATGCACCTCTGTCTGCCTTAATCAGCATATCAAGAGAAAGTGCTTGGTTACCAAGGGAATGATGGTTGGATGTTTACAAAGGGGCCCCTTCTTGTAAGCAAGCTGGTAAAAACAAGTGACTATTAAGGGAAAAGGGTAAGGAAAGATTTCCCTTACCCTCAGTATCACCACCTATGTACCAGAAAAAATGTGTACTGTTAGGGAGAATTCTTTAAAAGAGACAACATGTTTTCACACCAGTGCCTGCCTTAATCAGCATATCAAGAAAAAGGCCAGTGGTTACCAAGGGAATCTTGCAACTCCTTTGGAGGAGGTAGTATGACAGCCACGTATTGATGCATCGATACGCCGAGTTTTTTTTTTTTTTAAAGGGATTGGGAAAAGTGAACGTTGCAAAGCGGCGTCCTAATGCGAAGGGAGCACGTGAGGTAGTAATCGATTCGGTGTTAAAAATGCGGCGTGTGAGGACTGATAAACAGGGGTGGGATCGAAGGGAGAACACGTGACCGCCACCGAATTCACAGCGAAGGCAAGGTCGGTTCGAAGCGAGGCACCTCATGAAGTAACGGCCTATGATTCAGTGAGAAAAAGGCCAATAGGGTTCAGGTGAGCTTGTACTAAGTCAAAGGTGCAAGCTAGAACCTTAATCGAACAATATGTGTATGTGCAGTGAGTAATTATTCATTATGAAATAAATTTGTCTTTACTGTATTAGTGTTTCCCTCCTATAGCGGACAAAAGGAATGGTTGCCACTTTAAAAATACTACCATCCAGCGAAGGGAAATTTTCTTCAATCTAGGCATACATATATGTTAACTGAATTGATACAAAGATCTTAATACGTGAGATATCTACTCAGTTCTATTTTTAGGTCATTTAATTAGAAACAGATGTTTTCCTTTATAGTCCTTTGGAGATTTTTCAGATTTAGTGATTGCCATCTGTTGAAAGGGTTACAACACAGGATGTTTCAGAGAGCAGTGTTACTGGTATTTATATCATTAATTTGTTTCCCAGGTTTGTCACAATGCAAGGTGAACATTAAAGCATATTTGTGGTTTGGTATCGAGATCTGTATAGACTATTGGTGCTTCCTTTCCATGGAAACTTTGGTAACTTCATATCAAAATGAATAAAATTTGAACTGTGTTAAAATCAACAGAGTTGAAGAGGATGAGAGAGGGAGACAATGTACAATGAACATCTGACATTACATTATTGATCAAAAGCAAAAAAAAGTTAAATTGTGATAATATTAGTCATAGGGTTGTTTCTGTTTCTGTGAGGCTTAGCATCACAGGAGACACCAGATCCTGTCACACTCTGCAAGGTTTTTAGCCCACTTCCATTCGGTGATCATTCTTTCACATGAAAAATGTAATCAAAATGTTAAGTAGAGGCTTTTCTGATTTTTTAAGTTACAGTGGTACCTTTTTTAAAGAAATTAATTCATTCCAAATGAAATTCTGTTAAGCAAATTTTCCTTTATAAAAATTTCCCCTAGGAATGCATTGAAAATGGAGTAATCCCTAATTGTGACCATTTTTATGTTGTACGGATTTGCCCCATAGCTGATTGTGTTAAGCAAATTTCCCCTGTCTCCGGAATTTTTTATGTTGTACAGATTTTATGTTATACAAACTTTGTTGTACGAGGGTCCACTGTACCAGCAACATATGTGGGATGGTGACAAGCCAAAATGATGGCCAGTCTTTACTGTATGCAGGACTGGACTATCCCCACCACATTTGAGATCTGGGTCAAATGAACAGCCCCAGCCTGCTGCTGTGAAGAACCTGGAAGGGGAGCTTCAAGAAAACAATGTGGACTCTATTGTCAGTTGCCTTTTCATGGGGATAAATAAATACCGGCCCCTTCAACTTCTCTTAGGCTGATAATTCACATCTATCTCATCGCTGTTTGCTGTCCCACTTGGGACAGGTACGAAGTAATCTTACCGCACATCCGTTGCGGAACAAGGGGCGTTTGTCCCGACCACGCCCCCTGAACCGTGATTTAAGTGGGATAAGTGATTCCCCTCCCTGGCCTCGGGAATCTGCTCGTCTCGGTTCTCGTTCCGAGATGAGAGCCCATTAAGTAAGCTTCGTCGTGGAACGAGTGCCGATTGTAGCTCATTGATTAAGTAAGCTTCGTCGTGGAACGAGTGCCGATTGTAGCTCGTTGTCATCTAGGGCAGGAGTGCGAAGTGACATAGATTCACAGAAAAAGAAAGAATAAAGAACAGCACTTGAACCAATAACTACTATAATGTCACCTTTTTCATTTTCATTGTGTGTGTGTGTGGAGGGGGGAACAAATCAAATGTTTTGTTCCATCTGTGGTCTTCTTCTCCACAGATGGAACAAATATGTGTGCAAACAAATGCACGTGTGTGCATGCATGCGCGCGCACACATGTACACACACACAAGTTTAATCCTTTCGTATGAACCTGAATAATGTTCTGTCCTATTTGCTGCAAGCTGCCTTTTTCCTTAAAAGTTAATGTGAAGATGAAAAGCTAAAGCCTCTTTGTGGAGACCTGGTCTGCAATTTTAACAGGGACATGAGCACATTAGGAACACAGGTGCTTTAACTTGTTTTGAGAGTACTCCAGCATACCTGCAGCCTAAGCACTGTTAAAGGAAATGTGCTGCTTTTGAGGCCCTATCTGCAAAGAAATAAAAAAGCTAAACCAGATTGCTTTGTGGGGGGAAAATACTAGCTGCAAACCAAGTCGGTAATTTCACCTAGGAAAAGAGTTCCCAAGCCACAGGGATCTTTCTGTGTAAGCACCAGATCAAGAATCTTACCTGCTGTATTGCTGAAACAAGCATAGCTTGCAAATCCTTAAAGCTGGTAAGGCTCAGGGGAAGCCTGCAAGCAACTCCTAATTCATGGAACCAAAAGGCGATAAAGTGATAGAATCAATGATTGCTAGAGTTGAACAGCACAGGCATGCTGTGAGTCATTTTTCTGGTGCAAGAATCTGGGATTTTAGGACTAGGATTCATAGGACTTGAGTAAGTTAGCAACTTGTGTAAATCCCTTTGATTTGCTGGCTGAGATCCAGTAGCAAAACTAATACCATGTAAATGATCACCCAACAGATCAGCCGCAGCCACCTGTACATTTTAAGGAAATAAAAGTCTGCAGCTTCACGGGGATCCCTTTCATCTTAGGGGGAAGCCATTGGTAGCTGTGGGATGGCAGAGATCTTTAAATTCCAACACTCCACCCTTGACCTCAAGTAGCTTCCCAATGATAACAAAATTCCCAAGGAGCCTTGGGAAGCATGACAGGAATCAGACATTTCAAATTCCTGAACAATTGCCAGTGATTCATAGGGTCCCCTGCAGTTCTGCAATGGGTCTTCTCTACCTGAGACTAGTAATCTCATTGAGTCATTTTTTTCTTTCCTTTCTATATCAGCTTTCATATTATTTATTTGTTTATTTTATAATATATATGATAAAATATAATATGTGTAGGATAAAAAGGTAAATGTCCCCCCCTGCACATGTGTGCTAGTCGTGTCCAACTCTAGGGGCGGTACTCATCTCCGTTTTCGAGCCAAATAACTAGTGTTGTGCAAGTCCGGGGCCATGCGGCCAGTATGACTGAAAGAGGGAGGATAGGCAGATATAAATACAACACTCAGAAGCCCGAAACATTTGCTGCTGCCTTTTGCAATGTTGCATCCACAGACACTTCCTTTGTTTATTGCAAAGCCTTCTAACTCTACCTGTTTTAGCAGCTTGCCTGGTCATCTGAAAGACAAATTACTAAGTTTGTGTCAATGGCATTGGTAATAATTCGTTCTGTTGCATCTGATGTGTCTAAAAGGCTGGTATAACATTTGCCAAGGTCTTAAGCATTTTTATTATTGGCCTAATTAGGCCTCCTCCTTAATGGATTTCTAGCCCAGGTAACAGCAGGAGTAAGAACTGTTTTCTTGTGGTAATTTAACCTGGTTTAAAACCAAATGGAGACACTTGGGAGAGTGACCGAGAGTGTCTGTAGGTGGGAAGCTTTTAGTGCTATCGTTCAAATCCATTGTGCAGCTGTTCTTTTACTCTTCAATGTTTTCTTGGATGGAAAGTGAAAGACAGATGAAGCAGTGGGAAAGCAGAGTTCCAAGTGGAAGATGACATCACATGGACATACTGCAGTCCCTCACTCAGCATGTTGTAATATTCCATGAATTAAAGTTGGGTGATCACCTGATTTTTTTAAAGACCTGAAACACCCTGAAAGGCATGAGCCAAATGTAAACTAATTTCTGTCATAGCAAACTTTGCATTTGGACAGGAGATTTTGCTGCTTTGAACATGATGAAAACTGTTTGACCTGGAATCCTTAATTCCTGGTTTACATGTTAATTACTAGTATGAGGTTAAAAGAACAAACAAACAAACAAAATATTCATGAACTGATTTATTTATTTATTTATTTATTTATTTATTTATTTATTTATTTATTTATTTATATGCTGCCCACTATTTGAAGGTCTCTGGGCGGCTTACAATTAAGATGAACAGTTAAAACAATTAAAACATTAAAATATTAGTGAACATTTAAAAACATTAAAACATTTAAATACAAAACACTAAAATTGCCATCAGGACCTACAATCTACGTTACATCAGTTAAAAATCTTCTGAAACAGGAAGGTTTTTACCTGGGGCTGAAACATCATCAGCATTGGCGCCAGGCAGGTCTCACTTGGGAAGGCATTCCATAATATGGGGGCAGCTGCCGAAAAGGCCCTATATCACCTACAAGCCATCAATTTCACCTCTTTGAGGGATGGCTCTTTCAGGAAGGCTCCCTGGCTAGATTTTAATTGCCGGGTAGGTTTATATGGAAGGAGGCAGTCCTTCAGGTATCTAGGTCTTAAGCCATTTAGGGCTTTATATGTCAAAACAAGCACTTGTTGTCCACTTCTTATCCACTTATTGTGAAATGGCTGAGCTATGTAAATATCTCAGATGCTGCTCTTACAACATACTGAGTCACTTGGCTAAGAGCTTGTCCTACTTAGCCAGTGAACGACGTTAGTCTTGTCTCACAGGGTCCTTAGCTATGCGAGTCTCATCCTTGATTTTACTGCACTAGTTGAGAATGCCAACTATTGCATATAAAGCCAATACATATTGTAGATGGCCTTTGTAACACTTGCTTCTTTTAACCTACCAGTATCTGAGAGTTGGAGTGCAGAATCTTAGCCAGTTCTTATGTTCTTCTGTAACACTACATAATGTAACGTGATGATCTTTCAGTGCAAGTATCAAAAAATACTACCATCATAAAATAAGGTTTTGTCCTACTTAGGAATAGGACCAATGCCTGGAAGACACAATCAGTATAAAAGTGACAACCAATTTGATACAGTGATATCATACCATAATGAGTCAAGTACAGTGTAGTATGGCACTGTATATCTCTATTAGGATAGCCAAGAAAGACTTCAGACAGTCTGTTTGAATTATTTCCTGGCTATGTTCTTTTTCTTGACGGAGACCCTGTCATATCTATTTTATTGCTCGGGAAAGAAAGCCTTATATGATTGTTTCTGGACAAATGAAAACACATACTTTCCATAAATGTTATAGCAATAATTCTTCCATTTAAAATGTCTTTTAAAAGTTTGTTTGAAACTGTAAGGTGAGTATCAGGTGCTGTGTATCCAATATAGAAGATATACAGTAGTTCCTTAGTTTACGAGCACAATCCATTCTGGAAGCATGCTTGTAAGCCAAAATACTTGTAAATAAAAAAAATCCCATAAGAAATAATTAGAACTTACATAACTCTTTCCATGGCTGCATGCCTTATGGCCACAGGTGCCTCCTTCGCTGTCATCCCCTCACTGCAGAAAAGTGCCTGAAATGGCACAGAACTCCTGTGCAGGAGCAGTGGCGGAGGCCACATGCACTTGGCAGGACAAAAGTGTCCTGCCTGGGTGCAGCAGTGGCAGCAATGGCAGCTGCATGCACGCAGTCATGGGAAGGACATGCCTGGATGTGTGCATGGCAGCGTCAAGGGTGCCGTGCCCAGGCACATCGGCAATGGCGGCTACAGGGAGGGGGTGCACGGCCACAGCAAGCAAAGGTCCATTCAGTGCTCCAGTGCTCATTTTCCAAGATGAGCTCATAAACTGGAACAAAAATGTTCTGAATTTTTTGCTCATCTGGCAAAATGCATGTAGACTGGGGCACTCATAAACTACCTCCCAGTTGCTCTGCCAGGCCTCCTGAGCCCTGCTTTCTCTGGGTTATTCTCCAAGAATGACCTGACCGTCAACACAGAGAAATCCAAGATGTTGATATTCTCCAAAACTTGGAAACCCACGTCATGGAAAGTAGATGGGAAACCTGTTGAACAAGTGAGATCCTTCAGATATTTGGGCCTCCTTTTTTACCATCAACTCAATTGGTCCACCACCACCACCACCGGAAGGCAGCCAGAACAGTTACAAGGAACCATCTCCTTGCTGTTTCTCGGTTCTATTTTCACAGTGGGAACCAGTATGTACCAGGTGCTCTCCAGGACTTCCAGATGAAGATCTTATTTATTTATTTATTTTAGAGTGTTTCTACCCCACCTTTCTCCTTGTAAAAGGACCCAAGGTGGCTTACAGTAATGTGAGATAACATACAGTCCAGTACAATTAATACATGTTAAAGTATTGAGAACAGGGAATTCAGGGACATCTTGCAGCATTAAAAGAAAACGTTACATTAAAGCTACAAGAGAACATGAGCAGTTAAAAAGAGAGTAAAATACCATGTAAAAATTATGAGTGATGGAAACTAACATTGAAAACATAGTGTCAATGCAATCACACAAGGTTATAAGCAGTTATAAACACAAAGTCTCTGTGATCATATAGATTCATATAAAACACACATAATAGGTAAGTCCATTCCAGAAAATCAGCTTCTATATGGGATCCCTATTTGGACTGCAGCTTCCAACCCAGAAATAGACCAGACCGCAGCCTGGATATGTGCATGGCAGCATCAATGGTGCTATGTCACATCCTGGGTGTCCCAAACATGATAAACCTTTTTACAATCATCAGTGTGGGGCAGGAGAGATGGGAGAAGTCACCCGAAGGAGAGTGCCGCCCACACCTGTGGAAAAGGAAAGGGAAGAGTGGCCGGAGAAACAGAAATGAAGGGAGGGGGACCGGTACAATAGAATGAGAGAACAAGAAGAGAAAGAGTTATGGCAAAGGTTCAGGGAATCTGTAAAGATAATTGAAGAGGAAGCAGCCCAAAAGGTACGGGGGCAGGAAACCAGGCAGAGGCGAGAAAACTGGGGCAAAACCCCAAATTGGTGGAAGAAGAAAAGGCAGGAAAAACCAGCCAACCCACGGTTGTGGAGGTGGGGGTCGGGGATGTTAAAAGGGGAAAGCCGAGGGTCCTACCCCCTGGTTGGGAGTGGGTGTGGATGAAAGATCCATACACCCAGAGATGGGAGCAGATGATGATGCCCCATGCCAAGGCTGAGAGTTATCGTCAGAGAGCACAGAAGAAAGGGTGCTCTTACTGGGGTGAATGAGAGGCTAGAGAATACAACCACAAATTAAAACAAATCAGAAAGGACTTGGAGTTCGAAAGATGGATGGAAAAGATCAAGGAGGAGGATCGGCATACCGGGAAACATACCACGGGGAGGGGACCAGCTTTACGTGATGACTTCCCGGGGAGGAACCAGCGGGTGAGGAGAACTGGACACCGAATTACCTCAGAGGTTGGGGTGCAGGTGGAGATACTGACCCCAGAGCCGGGACTTCTGAAAGCATGTGGTGGAACCCCCTTCCTCCGGAGCAGAAGGGGGACTAAGTTTCATGGATTTTACCCCATCTAGAAACTCTAAAAATAATCCATTTTCAGTTGCAGTTGATAATGTTGAAACTGTTATTAAAGAGAGTGCCTCCAGGAACCTGGATGAAGTGAATAAATCTGTTTGTTCCAAAAGAGAAGCATCTTATTTGAGTTCTGCAGGGCAGGTGGATTGGCCAAACCCAGAACCCTCACAGTCAATGAACTTGGCCTCCACCTGCCATCAAACACAGCTTGGACAGTTACTGTTAAGTACTGGTTTCTCCTCCATGTCCGTGCTGACTCCAATTCCCTGTTATACAATCTTTTATGGGACCCCTACGTCTCCAGCTGGTATCAACAAATCAAGCTCAAAATTGACCATACTGGAATTAATTTAGGTTCCTTATCTAATTCTGAAGAATTCCATATCTTTAAAATTGTGTGCCCAAGAATCTGGGATATTCAGTGCCAGTCCATTGCAGCAGGTCTCAACTCAATCTGTTCCCCTCGCTTTCATGGTCTGCTGCCAACTTCAGGGCTAGGAATGAATTATATGGCATCTCTCACTAATCCTTGCCAGCTCCAGGCTTTCATGCTTGCCAGACTGAACATCTTTCCCTCACCTGTCCTCTCAGGAAGGTATCACAACATACCCTTTGAGAATAGACTATGGAAACAGTGACTCAACCTCCCATATTCTTCTTTTCTGCCCCACCCATCACAAGCTCCGTCAACAATTCCTGGCCTCATTCATTTCTAACCTTCCTGGATCTCTAGAGGGCATAACCCAGTGCCTACTTGTGGATAAATCTTCTGAAATGATGGTCTCAGTGGCTGAATACCTGGCCAGAGTGCTATGTACCATTAATGAGACCTCCAGGACTTAGAATGGCCACTAACCTGTTCCTTTTCATTGCCTTATTTATTTATCTTTTAGTCCTTTATTCCACAGTTTGATGCTTTTGTTCTTAATTTATTTTATGCCATTAAAAGTCTCCTGACTAAAAACAAAAAAAAAAAAAGACTGAGGTATTACAGCAGAGTTTTTCTTAGGGAACCTTGTACTGTACTTTGGTTTTTAAATGTCACTTCTTTTTATTTTCTGACTTGACCCTAATTTCCTATTGAAGTAACCAGGATTTCTGAATGAACTGATTTACATTGAGGGTGAAAACATGCAAAGGATACTTTGGAGTATCTTTGGTCTATCCTATCAAATGAGCTCCCAGAAACTGCTCCTGAAATTGCTAGGTTGGACAGTAAGAACTATCCTTCTGACCTTACAGTACAGCAGTGATCCGCCAAAGTGGCAAGACTTGCTGATGTGTTTGATCCCCAAATATCACTTTCTTCTCTCCCATTCACTGGGCAAGTTTATGGTTTAAAATATTTCCATAGCTTTGGTTTGTTTGATATGCCTTAGGAAATCTTAGACACATGATTCTAAAGATCTTCTTGTCTTTTGTGGTTTGAACCTAAGCACTTATTCTAGTTCAATTCTAATCTCTAGAGCAATAATTAAGATTTCCCAGGACTTTTTAGCATGTTTAATATCTCTCCCTGAGCTCTAGTGTTCTTTTCAGCCTTAATGGCCTCAACACAGTAACATATTTTACATCTTCTCAAACTATATGCTTCGCTGTTTGTTTGCTTGTTAGGTTAGACTGTTTCCAACAGACATTCAGAATGTTAGCATCTACTTTTAAAGCCCTACATGGTTTTAAATATATATACTTAGTTTTTAACCAAGCAACCAAGCAACCAACCAATCAATCAATCAGCCTTTATCGGCATACCGAAAAAGAACAAAACAGCACAGTTACAATATGAATTTAAAACAATAATGTTAAATTACAAAACTAGCAACTCAGTGCATCTCTGCCTGCAGGCCCTGACCAACTGGGCTAAAAAAGCTGCCACATTTTCTAACACAACAGGCTCTCCTGATGACAAAAGATACCTCAGTAAACCTTTTACTTAGTTTTATAACAAGTTATTATTAATTTTTAACAATGTATAAACTAAATAATGATAAACAGAATAAAACAGTAAAATGAATGGGGGGGATACCTTGAAGCTATTTTAATATCCGTTCAGCACCTTATTTCTGTTTCTATTCCTAGGCTTTTCACATCTGATGTGATTTTAATATTTGTCTCTTTAAAAGATTGCTATTTTATCCTGGTGTTTTTGTTAATTTTAATTAGGTCTGAGAAATACCCTGGTAAGTTAGGAAAAGGATGATGTGTACATTTATAAAATAAAACTAACTTTTCAAAAATAGTGCAGTCAGATATGAAATCAGTTGTTTTTTAAAGAAGAGACAGCTGTCTCCTACTACTGTAATTTATGTTCTGGTAACCTTAATACAGTCAAAATCCTATTTTTAAATACAGTAGAGGCTAATTGATGTTAATTGGCAGGCTGCCAGATATGCACTTGGCATTCAATCTCACGTACAACTGGCACCTCATTAATTAGCTTCATTTCGATGGTGTGGCTTCAGAAGTTATGCTGCTGTATGTGGGAAAGGCTGAGGGTTTTGGTCTCTCATTGTATGTATGTATATGTGTGGATGACTGTTAAATTGTGATGTTCCAAAAGGCTGAGTTTCCAACCATTTTCTGAAACAGCCACATAGCTAGCCACTTCAAATGTTCCCTGAAATGGATATTAAATGTCCTTGAATTTGTGGTCCTACCAACAAATAGAAAGATCAGACAGGAAACTCCAAGCATTGTGAATAAGGAAAGACGCCCCCCAAAAGGCAAACAAAGCAGATGCTCCCCAATCTCTGTGAAGAGAGACAGACTCTTTCTATGTATGTGTTATTCAGCACCCAGCCTATGAGCTTCTGGTTCACACCATAGATCGCGAAATGGGCTAAGGATTTATCACGATATAACATGTTTGTTGCAACAAGAAGTGTTTCATTTTATGTTAAAGACTACAAGGAAAGATAACAGCACATTTCTTCTTACAGAATTTTCATTGAGTTCAGTAGGCCAGCTTCCAAGTAGCAGGTTGTTGTGATTGAAACAAACCAAATCTCACTTCCATGTTGTCTTTTATCAGATAGGACGGAGACAACGGAATCTTTGACATTTCAAAACACATATGATTTGGCCGCTTAATTGCTTCGGCTGTTTCACTAGTGTTTTTTTTCTCTTCTTTGCAAAGTAAAACAGCCTTGGGGTGGGGAATGACCTGTTTGGAAGTATCCCCTTCAGAATCAGTGCATGTGTCAATATTTATCTCTGGCATGATATACCTCCAGTAAGTGTTTCAACAGAGCCATTTAATGGCTACTCATTTTGCATCTCTTCCCTTTTGACAGCTACCATATTTTGTCTGGTTATTCTCTGAGTGCCACGTGTACTCGCTAATGCTTCAGTGAGAAGAAACAGAGGGGTTTCCCTCTACAGACATAGGAATTTGACTTGTGATTCCATAAAGAATGCAGCTGATGTCCCTTGCCCCCAAGGCTTTCTCATTTTCTTTCAAACATTAGCTTATTTATAACAGGATGTTTTAGGTTTTCACAATAATGAATGTAAAAAAAATATCCTTTATTTGTAAAACACCATTTTGCTCCTAACTTTTGGGTCTTTAAGAGCTGGGACATCCTGTTATAAAGAACCTAAATGACTGAAATACCCTAGCTAATTTTACACACTAACATTTGGAAATGGCGCTTGCTGCCAACAAAGGGAAGTACAGTGGAATCTGGTAAAAGAGACAAAGGTTCTTTTGATTCATCTAGCCAAATATCCTTAGCTACATCTTCCATCTAGGAGAGGAGTTTTTCATTGGCTCATACTGAATCCTGCCTTTTCAAAAGTGGAAAATAGTTTCTGGGAATGAATCCGTCCTAGGAAGGCTATTAATGATTCTTAGAACAAATAAGCCCTGTTTTGCCTTCTCCTAAACGACATATTCAGCAGAAGCCCTTAGCTCCAGTTTTCATGATACAATAATTCTGAAGAGAGAAAAAAAGAATATAATTGCTGTTTGTTATTACATGTATTATTTATCATAGACACAAGTATCGTTAAAATATTGTTAAAAGTTGAGGAGTTTTTGCTTTTCTGAGTCTTTGTAGGAAAGCTTGATGAGGAAAGTTCAAATTGGAGAAGATCCCCCCCCCAGCATAAAATATATACACAGAAGCCAAGTAACCATTTTCCTTTCCTTTTTTTGGGGGGGGGTGCGAAGCAAATAGCTCAGTAGGCAGGGCATCTTTGTTTCCTAGTAAAAGAGTAAGTGTAACATCTGTCAAATCCCCAGACTTAGAAGTGGCTTTGTGTACCCCATGATTCAGTGTAACCACAGCAAGAGAAAGTCCCACACAGAATATAACACAGGCACAGAATTCAGTTTCCTGTTAATATGGCTTCCCCTCCCTTTACAAATATAAAACTACTAGTATTCCAGAGTTTGACTGTGAAGAGGAAGCACATGGCCAATATCTTGCAAAAACTCATTGTAGTAATGTAACTGATGACTACCTGTGCTGCATGTTAAATGGATTGTTGTCTGCTGTTGCTTTAGATGTGCTTTACTCTGGGCTTTATTTACAATTTTAATATAATACTTGCTGGATTCTTTTTAATTTTGTACGTTTACTATTTTTGGCTTTTAAATTCTCTTTTTAATTATGTAAGCTGCCTTGGGTTTTTTTTTTTTTTAATGGCGGAAGGTGGTATAAAAAAACATTTCAGACAAACAAACAAGATTCACAGCAATGCAGTGCCTTAATGGAAAGACAGGGTAGCCAGCCTGTGTCAGCAACATGGCATGATTCCAGGGAGAGTAAATCAAGTAAATGTGCAAGCATTCACAGTCTGGTTGTAGCTTCTGTTTCTTTAGAGTTGAGAGGGAAGAACTGGTGGGGTGTATGTCAGGTGGGTGCGTTGGGCAGGTTGGCAGGGAACAACAGCAGGGAAGGAACTGGGAGGCGACCGTGGCAGAAGGGACTGGAGTGGCAGCATCTCTCTTCTAGCCACTGAGAAAGTGTTATTATGCACATAGCAATTTCTCTCTCTCTTTCCCCCTTCCCCGTGGTTTCTTTCCCAGTATTCATGCCCCTCTCACTGTGCAAAGCAAGCAAAACAGCTCCCTAGAAATCGGTAATGTTGGGCAACAACAATTTTACTGCTGAGAGGAGGCCTTGGTACAGTCATTTAGCTGGCCAGAGATGTGCTTGAGGCTACAGCACTTTTTCTTCATGCCTTGATTTATTTAATTTACAAAGCACAGAGGTTGTATTGTTTTGCTTACATGTGAAGGATAGCTTAAAAACAGGGGCTTTGAACTCCCGTTAAAAATGCAGAACATGCTTCCTCCAGGAGCCAAACTCTGCCATCTTCCATGTTTTGACACAATCCTGCGTAGATGCCCTAAGCACATCTGATCTCACCTGATTTCAGAAGCTAAGCAGGGTCGGCCCTGGTTAGTTCTTGGATGGGAGACCACCAGGGAATACCAGGTGCTGTAGGCGCCTGGAGTAGGAACTGGCAAGCCACTCCAGTATTCCTGCCAAGAAAACTCCATGGACATGGAGTCACGAAGAGTCGGTCACAACTGTAATGACACAACACACACACAAAGTTTTTTTTTTTAAAAAAGAATGTTAAGGGAGCAAAAAGATATCTTGGCAGCAGGAATAATTGTTACACACTTGTGCAAACTACCTTTGAACTGCAGGTAAAAGATCTTATAGCACTTGAACATTCTTTGTCGATGAGACAAAGATTGTCTGAATTGATTACTTACTGCACTAAGTCACAGCTAGAGTAAGCCCTTATGGAACAGCTGGCTCGCCAAATCCCCACTGGTTCAGTGGGACTTCTGTAGTGCAACTTTCTACACTAAGCAGCAGGATTTCAGCCAGTGAAAGTGAGGAATGTGTCAAAGATTCTTCACATCAAGTCACAATAGCAGGGATAAAGTTTCTGAGTTAAAGCACAGTTTCAAAATTTCTACACTGAAGCAGCCAGGGCCACCTCTTCCATGAGGCAAGATGAGGTGAATGCTTCAGGTACTGTATTCCCATTGCTTCTAGTTCTCAGAGGTCATCCAGCCACACTACTACTAATAAATCTGTCTGTGAAGATTCTCAGTCATCCAGGTGAGGTTATCAGGAAGTTGAGTCATGGCAACTGGACTTCTTTTCTTGTGATATTGAAATCTTTCACTGCTCATCCAAGTAGCTCCATCAGACAACAAAGTTACTTTGGATGAGTAGTGAAATGTTTTGATCTCACAAGAAAAGAAGTCCAGTTGCCATGGCTCAACTTCTCACTAATAACTCTCTTCTTGTGACCTCCTGCGCTTATCTTTGGAATTTCCACAGCTCCATCTTGCTTCATCCTTCTTTCCCTAAAGAAAGCCAGGTGGTGTCTCCCTAGCTGCAGCTGCAGCTGGTCACCGTTGTTTTTCTCCCTATTCAGCATCTGGACAGTTATTCAATCTCGCTTACTGAAGTCTATGTGAAGGGAGAACAATGGGAGGTAGGTGCATGATAAGAGAAGCCTCATTGTGTACTAGAGATGGGCACGACTCAGCGAAATTTTTGTTTTCATTTTTGTTTTTCGTTTCCGTTACGCAACGAAAACGAAAATGAAAATTTTCCAGAAAACAAAACGAAAACGAAACAAAAAAATTTGCCCTGTTTTTCGTTTTTGTTATGGCAGACACATTCCAACAAAAAGAATGCTAACGAAAACAAAAAAAATTTGTTTTTGTTTTGCTTTGTTGTTTCGTTTCGCAACAAAAACAAAAATGAAAAATGCGCAAAAAAACCCCAAAAAATGAAAACGAACCGAAACGGACCCCAAAACGACAAACGAAAAATGAAAAAAAAAAATTTTGAGTCGTGCCCATCTCTATTGTGTACCATCACCCAGCTTTACTGGAATGATCGGGTATAAAGGAGCAGACTAGCCTTTTGTTACTTGGTGAGATGATTTGTGTTCTAGGGGGCTGTAACAAGGCCTTTGCCAAGGGGAAGGGCAGGTGCACTACACATGTGAAGGTTGGGCAGGCAACGGTATCTGACAATGGAGATATCATAAACATTTGCAGCACTGACGGGGATTTAACTTCATGGAAATTGACAGATGGTCCAGCTTCAGTAGTATCACGTAATGTTGCTGTGCAAAATACAGACAGCACAAACCATTTTCATTTGTAACTAATAAGAGTTTGTAATTGCCCAGCAGTGTAAAAGGCTTTAAGAGCTGTTTTGTCATTACTAATGTTAAGGTGTCAACATTATTAAGACTTTATTAAGTCCTTAAGGCCATGGGGGAAAACAGCCCTCTGACCACCCAGGCTAGTCTCAAATAGCCATTCTCTCCCTGTTAGACTGGACCATTTATAACAATGTTGTTTCTCATATTAAACAACTGAAATGGGTTTGTAATCTGCGTTGTAATTGCATCTTGATTTATATCTGGAGCTGCAGTTCAAAAATAATTCACATGGTATCAGTAATGCACACACAGGCAGTATTTGTATCACCTGTTTGATGGCAAAACAACTCCAAGCCCCGAATGCTCTTCAGGAAGTTAAAAAAAAAAGAGTTCTAATATGGTGTGTCATAAATATACAAAATTCTACATTGACGATTTAACTGTTTGCAATGAGCAAGAGGTAATTCAAAACACATTTTGGGACATCTGGTATATAAAATCCTTCTGGTAGATCGCACAGGCTATGTTGCTTAATTGTTTTATTTTCAATTAGCAGTGAGCCGAGACATGGGTGGCTTCTTATTTGGGTATGATTTGAAATGCTCACATGGAGAGATACTTTGTCCCTGAGCTCATTTGCTGGGAATTTTGCAGCATGTGCTCCCTGCATCTTGGTTTTGGTAGGACTTTGACAAACAGCGAGTCTGCATGGTTTTGAAGTGCTGGAAATATTCTGTGATAGCCAATGAAGAATATTTTTTTAAAAAAACAGTTTTTGAAATTTCCATTTAATATTATGTTGTTCATTTGGTATAATCCATAAAGCATTGCTAGTTCATTTTAGTTGGGGGAAATAGGACCTATGAGCATATTCCAAAATTGCTTAGCAGAGGTGCACTACCAAATCTGTGTGTGTGTGTATGTGTGTGTGTGTGTGTGTGTGTGTGTGTCTTATTTATAGAGCGCCTTTCTCCCAAGGCAGCTTAGAATATTAAAAAGAACAGAATTGAAAAACAATTAAACTATACAACTGAAATATATATTAAAATAATTACACTATAAAATACATTGATTATATTAATTAAAATACACTGAATAATTAAAGCAGGCAAAACTTTAAAAACTATCTTAACTAAAAATGGCATTCAAGGACTCAGTCATGATTATTAAAAGCTTCTCTGAAAAGGTAGGTTTTCACCTCTCAGTGGAAGGAAAAAGGCAATGGGGCCAACCTGACCTCCCAAGGAAAACCATTCCACAACCTGGGTGAAGCCACAGAGAAGGCCTTAGTTTGTGTTTCCATCTACTGTGCCTGCTCTAGTAATGGGACCAAGAGAAGGGCCTTCTTTAACAATATTAAGTGCTGAGAAGAGATGTATATGGAGATACAGTCCTTCAGGTAGGCTGGATCCAAGCTGTATAAGACTTTAAAGGTAAGGACAGCACTTTGAATTGTGCCTGGAAACAGCCTGGTAGCCAGTGCTGTTATTGTAGCAGGAGGATTATAGGGTCCCTATAATGGTTCCCAGTCAGTAATTTTGAACCAGCTGAAGTTTCTAAACTATCTTCAGAGGCAGCCTCACATAAAGTGTGTTACAGTAACCCAAGCAGGATGTAACTAGAGCACTGTAGGCAAATCATGCATCTGAAGGAATGGGAATAGGTGGCATACCAAGTTTAACTTTGCAAATGCAATTCTCACCCCCACCAAAACCTGGGCATCCAAGTTCAGGGGTGAATCCAGGAGTACACCCAAGCTGCAAACCTGAGTTTTCAGGGAGAGAGTAACCCTATTCATCACAAGTTGTATCCCTATTTCCTCACTGGCTTTTTGATTGACATGGAGCACCTCTGTCTTATCCAGATTAAATTTCAGTTTATTCACCCTCATCAAGCCTATTACTGATATCAGGCACTGGATTAGAACCAAGACAATTTCCTTAGAATTAGATGGAAAGGAGAGATATGGTTGGGTATCATCAGCATGATGTCTATGGCTTTTATTGTCAATATTGTTTTCCATAATACCTTGGGAAGACCCATTGAAATCAGTAGAATTTAAGCGAGTTCTTACTATCAAGTCCCATTCATTTCAATGTGCTACTATTGGAAAGACAAACCTAGGGTAAATTAATTGAATGAGACTTTGGTGATTTAAGAGGAATGTAAAATCAATTGATTCAACCAATCTTCTTCTCTGGCTGATCTCAAGGATAAATTATTGCAATGCTATCTACGTGGGCTTGCCCTTGACCCTTATTCAGAGACTTACAGTGGGTACAAAATGCAGCATCCAGGCTGGTGGTTGGTGCAGGCAGATATAACCGCATCACCTCAGTTCTGGCTTATTTGCATTGGTTGCCCATTGCATCCTGAATAAGGTTCAAGGTACTGATTTTGACATACAAAACCCTCCATGGCTTGGGACCTGAGTATTGTACCTATCAGACCTGACAGATGTCAACTGAGGCCCGACCCACCAGAATGTCACAGGCACTTTCACTTCAGGTAGTCACTCCCAGAGAGGCCCAGAAAGCAATCACCTGAAACCAAGCCTTCTCTGGTGGTTTACAACAAGAAGACATTATAACAATAACAGACAATTAAATAAAACAATTTAAAACAGGTAGAACTAAGAAATAGCAGACGGCGGGGGTGGGAATAAAAAAAATTAAAATTATTAGTCACCAAACGCCTCTCGGAAAAGGAGAGTTTTTAATGCCTTCCGAAAGGCTGGCAGGGACTCTGCTAGGCGCACTTCGCTGGGGAGATGGTTCCACAAAGCAGGGCCAGCCACAGAGAAGGCTCGGATACGGGTGGATGTTCTCCAAGCCTCCCTGGGCGTAGCCACCCACAGCATGTGTGCCCGCGACAACCTGGTCGGTCAGGCCAATGTTGACTGCTGGTCGATCCGCTCTGCCAGGTAGTCAGGTCCCAGGCCATGAAGGGTTTTATAGATTAAAACCAAGACCTTGAATCTGATTCGGGACGCAACAGGCAACCAATGCAGGCGAGCCAGAACTGGGGTGATGTGGTCGAACCGATGCACACCCGCCACCAGTCTAGCCACCGCATTTTGAACCCGCTGCACTCACCAAAGGAGAGTCAAGGGCAACCCCATGTAGAGCGTGTTGCAATAGTCTAGTCTTGAGATCACCAGCGCTTGCACAACAGGGATGAATCTGGGCTATTCAATGAAGATGGGAAAAGGCAGTTCTGGACACAGCGGCCACCTGGGCTTCCATAGTGAGCGCCGGGTCCAGGACTACGCCTAGATTCCAGACAGTGTCCAATGGCCGGAGGGAAACGCCCTCCAAGGTGGGAAAAGGGCCTCCATAGCCAGATGGGGAAGTTCCAAAGAACATAACCTCGGTGTTCTCAGGGTTGAGTTTGAGTCTGTTGGCCCTGGTCCATTCCATGACTGCGTCCAGGCCCTGGTCGAGGGTCTGGACAGCCTCATCTGCAGTGGTGGAAAAGGAGAGGTAGAGTTGTGTGTCATCAGCGTACTGATGACAGCAGACTCCAAATCTCCTTATGACCTCTGCCAGCGGCCTTACATAGATGTTGAACAGCATGGGAGAGAGGGATGACCCCTGTGGAACCCCACAAGGGAGTATCCAAGGAGCAGACAACTCCCCCCCATGCTGAACCCACTGGGGTCGGCTCTCAAGGAAGGACCGGAGCCAACTGTGAACAGTGCCCCCGATCCTAACCTCAGAGAGCCGATCTAGCAGGATACCGTGGTCAACAGTATCAAAGGCTGCTGACAAATCCAGAAGGACCAACAAGGTAGAGCAGCCCCTATCGGCCCCCCGGAGGAGGTCATCTTGCAGAGCGACCAAGACTGTCTCAGTCCCCCGACCCGGCCTGAACCCAGACTGGAATGGGTCAAGGACATGTTCTCCCTCCAAAAATGATTGAAGCCGGACCACGTCCACCCTCTCGATTACCTTGCCCATAAAGGGAACATTAGCAATCGGGCGGTAGTTGGTCAGATCTCCTGATGCTAAGCCAGGTTTTTTCAGAATGGGCTTTACCACAGACTCCTTCAGGCGAGAGGGAAAGGTCCCTTCCCTGAAGGAAGCTGTGGCAATGGTAGAAGCCCATTTGGGCATGCTCCCGCCAACGGCTGGAGCCATTTTGTTTCTTACTATTATTATAGTATTATATGTTTGATATTTGTTTTTCAAATTGATCTTAATCTGACTGCTGTAAACAACCCAGAGTTCCCCCAGAAGATGGGCGGTATAAAAATATATTAAATATATTAAATAAATAAATAAATATTTAGGATTGCCAATCAGTTTTGCCCAAAATGTTTCTATTTCTGATGTTTCTGTAGGACACAAATATCTTGTTTCATCATTTACATTGTATATCCTGAACTGTGGTCACACAAAAATTATATTAGTCTGTTCCTTCCTTAGATGATATACTATTGGTTAATGTCTCACAACATCTGCTACAACTAAATGTAATGGAGGCATGTAGAATCAATACTTGGGCATTCCATTATAAAAACTTCCTGCTGAGAAACAGATGTGGTACAGATGAGGCCTTTGCGAACACAACAAATTATACAGTTTGGTTTTTAGAGGCAAAAAGTTCTTAGCTCTGTTGATATACATCTTGTCCCTCTGTTTTATCTTTGGGACTAGCAATAGGAAATTCAGTGTTTGTTTGAACTGCAGCAGAGATGACAGACTTGCTGAGGAAAGATAATTCAATTTAACATATTTTAACGCTTTTTGTTTTATCTTGGGCTTTGTAATCTATGAAATTTGTTCCTAAAACACAACAGTGTCCTATTTGGAAATAAGTCATGCTCCTTCAACTCCACTGAATACATGCCTTATGAGACCTGTCACTCTACTGTCACTTAGACATGAATTAATACACACACAGGAAAACTCAGTGCCCTGTTGGCTCTGGGATGGACTTCAGTTAGCCTAGAAACTCGTTATGGCAACTTGACAGACAAGACCTCTGACAAGGATGACAGCAAGGGGAGCAGCTTTTTCTGTATCTCCCAGTCATCCTCTGCCTTGCTTCAGGTAGGAGGAGTATGACATACCTCCTAACTCAGCAACAGTACTGTCTGGATTTTACTTCAGCAGTTATCTATATTCTTGGTTGCTCTCCACACTCTTGACTTTTTCTGTTTCCTGTGGGAGGGAGAGTTGATGTGTGACCAAAGCAGAAGGATAAGCACAGAGGCAAAAATTCTCTCACACAATGGAGCTCTCAGTGTCTCTTTGCTCTTGTGTGTTGCCGCCTTCTCTCTTTGCCCATTTACTGAAAATGAGCTGGCAGTTCCACTCAATGCTATTTTGTGTTTTTGCTCTAACAACCCATATAGTACTGCTAGTTCATCTTGGTACATAAGAACATAAGAACATAAGAAGAGCCATGCTGGATCAGGCCAAAGGCCCATCTAGTCCAGCTTCCTGTATCTCACAGCGGCCCCACCAGATGCGTTTGGGAGCGCATGAGACTAGATATCTGTCTCCTGATACCACTCCCCTGCATCTGGCCCTTGAAGTACCCTGGTTTAAAGCCTAGAGATTACACATCTCCATCATGGTTTGTAACCCGTGATGGACTTTTCCTCTAGGAATCTGTCCAATCCCCTTTTGAAGGCATCCAGGTCAGATGCCATCACCACATCCTGTGGCAGGGAGTTCCATAGACTTACAACGCGCTGGGTGAAAAAATATTTTCTTTTGTCAGTTCTTACTCTCCCAGCACTCAATTTGAGTGTATGAAAAAGTACAAAATGTAACATGCTCCAAAATCGCTTAGCAAAGGTGTCTTTTTGGAAACGTATGATGTCTATGGATTTTATTGACAAGAGTTAGTTCCATAATTCATGGGCATAAATGAAGCAATTCAGGTGCCAAAGTTTGCCGCTAGGCTCAAGAATCATAACATTAGTGCAAACTTATGTGTTTTTGCTTTCAGAAGCCCACAGCAAGCACAAGGGCTGCTGATTCATCACAGATACAAACCACCCATAAAGTGCCACTATTTTTATAAATTGGTCTAACAGGGCAACAATTGTTGTATTTTCCAGCACTGTGATTTTACAAAAATGACCCTCAATGTACTCTTGAAAAAATGCTCATATCCTTTGGAGACTGAAATAAAGGTTCTGCTACTTTATGTTGAGAAAGGGGGGTTGAATAATAGCATCGTGCCTTGAAAGACAGACCTTAAAGGTACTCCATGAAACTTCTGGTTTCTGCTGTTCTTTGCTCTAATCCCAGCACTGTTTTCAGTGTCTCAGGTGCTTCCCCATGCCCTGCCACCAAGTGCATCAGAATGTACCACCCTTGCCTCCTGAGGAGGCTATGGGTAAAAGCCTCCTCACCAGGAACAGTCTGGTGGGTCAAGGGAAAGGAAATTTAGGGAGCTGTCCAGCATAAGGCATGGAAAGAAGGCATGATTTTCAGCTTTAAAATGCTACTGCTGGAGGTGTGTCATATTGGGGTTGGGGTTGGATCATTTTCCAAAAAATCCCCAGATAGAATTCTGGGAGTTCCAGCCCACAGATG
The DNA here is from genome assembly GCA_023846285.1 of Phrynocephalus versicolor. NCBI lineage: Eukaryota > Metazoa > Chordata > Lepidosauria > Squamata > Agamidae > Phrynocephalus > Phrynocephalus versicolor. The sequence goes on along the minus strand of JAHTLZ010003518.1, from coordinate 1,655,173 downwards.
CATGCCTGTATTTCATTCATCTGGAACAGGGCCCAGCTCAGAGGCTTCTGAGGTTTACTGGTATATTTCCTGTTGCTAATGTACTGTATTTTAAAAAAAGGCAACTGTGTGGCTTCCTGAGAGGCTTTACAGAGGGTTTAATCTCTCTGCTCATTAGCTCTACAGAGGTGCAGTCTCAAAGAACTATATCTCCCATGAAGACTTAGGCCTCCCAGGGAAGCATCAGTGCAGGTCTAGACTCCTAGCAGGGTCACCCAAGGTGGAATGGTACTTAGTCTTACTGGGCTGAAAAGGAGTCTCCTTGGGGAAGTCTGGCCAACGTGACAGTAGATGTGCTGCCTTGCTCACCAGTGTGGTCAGTGAGACAGTGTGCTCTCAAGCAAGGGCATTGTCAGTCAGCCTGGCTCATGCCTGGCACCTGGATCTGTTGGGGGGGGGATTATTTTCCTTGATGCCAACCAACAATTGATGGGCTTCTCTGGAGTCCCCTTTCAGTAAGAGAGAATGGCACACTCTGCTTTCATCTGCTGCCCCCTCCTTGTGTCTCTTTTATTCTTCCAGGATTGCACTCCGTATGCTCTGTTTCTACCCGCTGCAGGCTATCTGCTGCTCGAGCCTGCCTGCTACTGGGAATTTGCTCACTCCCCAGTGTGACTTGAATCTGCTTCCCCAATTCTTCTGCCATCTCCTGCCAGCATTTCCACTGTTCAATTAATATGCTGTTGCAGTCATTTCCTAATCACTAGCCACTGCTAGCTGGTGTGCATTTTTATTTAGCACAATCATTGAGAAGGTGTCAGAGAAAACAGGGAAATCCTGCTAAAATGTTTTGACTGTTTGTGTTTATTAAAGGGGAAAATAAAGCCCATAGTAATCATATTGACTGTAATGTGTCTTTATATGAATCTACCGTATATAACTACACAAACTTTGTGTTTATAACCATTTATAACTTTGTGTTTATATCTCTCCTCGTGTGGTTGCATTGACACTATGTTATCTATTGTTACTTTTAATGTTGCCTTCTAATGCTGTAAGAAACCCCTCAATTCCCTGTTTCTCAAACTGAATATGCGTTAAGTGTAATGGACTGTATATTGTTCCTCCTTACTGTAAGCAACCTTTTACAAGGAGAAAGGCAGCGTAAAAATACTAAATAAATAAATAAATAAATAATGAAGTCCTATATATCAATACTTCCATTTTTTTTAAAAAAATCTCAATTTTGAATCCAAAGCGCTTTAATTCCAAATAATTGGATGTGACCTGGTTCACTGCAGTTGTGCTTCACACTGAATACAGGTCTGGTCTCGGTGTTAAATTTTAGTTTTTAGGCTGGATTCTTGGTTCTTGGTTTTGCCTTTTTATTGTTTGAATTCTGTTCATCCATTCATTATTTTTGTGGCTACCAATGTAGTGGGTGAGGTATCAAACTAAAAAACAAACAAAATTATTTTGGTGATAGTGTGTATCACTTAAATTAAGTAGAAGAGAATTAAATTATATTTGGCCGAAATCATTTCACATCCTATTTCAAGATCACTGTATAATTTGGTTATATTCAGCTTTTCACAACAGCTCTTCAAATGCTGAAATGTTGCTGTCTCTCAAAAGAGATGAAAATCAAACAGACCAAACTGTAAAAAGCCTTCTAGTTCAGAATTGCAATTTGTAAAGAATAGAAGTGAAAAATCAGGAAATAGAACTTCAGATCATTATGCCTAGATCAGGCATGTCCAAAGTCAGGCCCGGGGCCCAAATATGGCCTGTTTTCAAATTTCAAGCGGCCCACAGCCTCTTCTCCCCGCTGGCTCAGCCTGTCATGCATCCCGGCCAGCTGGACCCTCCCCATTCTGGATGGAGATGTCAGTTTGCAATTTTATGGTTTGCCTGCCCTCCCTGCCTCTGTCAGTCCCACAGCCACCTGTCCAGCCTACCCGCCCTGGGCTCCGTTGGTGCAGCGTCCTCCCCGCCCCCTTGCATGTCCTAGAGACTTTTCCAAAGTCCGTCCTGGGGGCCAATTGCGGCTGGATGGTTGGCCCCCACACATTTTCACCTCACCAAATCTGACCCTTCTTGCAAAAAGTTTGGGCACCCCTGGCCTAGATCAATGGAAATGTCAATTCACTGTATAATGGAATTGGGAAAAGTTAGGTCCATGGAAGGGATTATAACTTAAGGAACTGAAAATAAAGCATATCTACCATAAAAAACTATTATACATATCTGTTGTTCAGCCACATTTGCAATACACTGTGTAGTTCCTGGCCATGTATCTGAAAAAGAAAATTGTAATATGTGAACAGCTTCAGAAAAGGTCACTCAGAATGATCAGGAGTGAGGAAAGACCACGAGGCTTTCAAAATCACTGGATGTGAGCCACTCTCTGACCTGGTTCGCTGCAGATCTACCATAATGAATACAAGTCTCTGAGTATCAAGCTTTAGTACATTCTAGGCATTACTAGTCTGCTACTGATGCACGGATGTGCTTAGCTATTAGTGGAGTCCTAATTAAAACCTTGCCTATGGCCACTGAAATAACCGGAATCCTTTGCAAGCTGTAGTAATTAATGTGCCCCCTAAGGAGAACATGGTGCTAAAGAGTCTCAAGACAACAGTTATTTAGACTTTGATCAAAACTCCCCACCTAAGTGTTAACATGGATTCCCCGGTCAGTTTCTCCCTCAATTGCAGCCAATGAAGAAGGTCTTATTAAACTCCTTCATTTATTTTCCTTGATATGCAGAAGGTTGGTTCCATGTTTAACCTTCATTGGACCCATTCACCTCACCTCTTGGGACACCTTTTTATTTTATTTTTTTAATGACTCAGAATTATAATGAATCTCCTGATTTACATTGGCTTGCTTTATAATCCTGTTTCTCACTTTGATGACTGCTCCGACATTACCCAGTGTTCCTCCTCCACTAGCATCCAGAACTAGGTCTTACGACTTTTGCAATGACAGGAAGTGTGGCATCAGAGAAAATAGAGAAGGATGGAGATGACAAAGGGGGAGAATTAAGACAGCATAAGACAAACTGGAGGAAGCGGGGGGTGGAGGAGCCTAGAGGACAGAAGGAGCAGGACATTGGAAGAGGGATGGGAGAAGAGATAAAACAAGAGCAAGCAAGATGGCAGGGAACAGAATGAGAAAGAGGAAGAGCATAGCATTCATGTTTGAGAATTGTCAAGGAACAAAATCTCTATTTTAAAAACAGGAAAAAAGTAGGGCTTGATATACAACACTACAAGAAATACAAAATATATTAAAGTGGAAGTCTTTACATTTTGCAAGAAATGAAGATAATTTGCAAAATCTCTTACAGAGCACTCCATTTGTAGGTCTGAATTTGCAATATCCTTCCTTCCTTCCTTCCTTCCTTCCTTCCTTCCTTCCTTCCTTCCTTCCTTCCTTCCTTCCTTCCTTCCTTCCATCGTGTCAGAAACTGGATTATGTTTTGCCCAGTAGCAGGCAATGTCAAGAGCATTTGAGACTGCTAACAGAAGTCTTCCATAGGACATGCTAAGAGAAATTGAGGGCACAGACATAAATGTGAAGTTGCCTGCTCTTCTCCACACCCACAAAGGACTGTGAAAACTTGTTACTTACCTTCACTTTGGTTCTGCCATCTCCAGTCAGTTAGCATAAGTCACCTCCAAGTAATCCAGTTTGTTGCATGACCAGGGGCTAGACTTTCCTGGTGTTCGCTTTATGGTAAGAGATGGGTAGCTCATTCTTTTCACTTGATAGTCCTGACTGACAACATTGATGTAACACTGATATCATGCCCTTTTTCAGGTCAGCACATTCCCTTATCTTTTAGATGTTTTAGTGCCCTGCCTGTCCTGGCTTATTCCAGGTACTTAGGTGGTAACTTTTAAGACTTGCATTTTATATTCAAATCCTTGTTCTTCAGAGTCATCTCAATTGTTGCTGAGATAATAAATAGTGATCTCATCCCCAGGAAAGTAAATATGCTTATAAATATTTTGCTCTCACCATAGATAGTTGCCTTCTCTTTAGAGAGTATGTAATTATATATACATTATTCAAATTTCCCGACACTGAATGTTTCTGAAGAACTTATGAATAACCATGTTTCTCGTTTTACGCGTTAGATAGGTGCACTTAGAACTGAAACAATTTATTATTCTACTGCTAAACGTCTTAATTCGATGTGCTCCTTTCAGAGTTCTGCAATTTTATGTCTTCTAGGTCTTAGAACCATTTACTTAATATTAAAATATTAATCAAGTTTGCCTTTAAATATTCATTGTGGTAAATGGTTCCCAAGTGGAGTTTGGAGAATGGCTTGAAGCATTTATTTAGCATGGTAGAATGATCAAGTTATTGTTAAAATCACTTGAATTCTGAATTTTAATCTAGCTGCTTACTTTGCAGGATGAAGGTTACTTCTGAATGTGCATGTTGCCATACAAAATATGTGGCTGCAGTCCAGTGTGAACCACATTGCCACCCCTGCCAAGGGCCTGGCAGCTAAGAAGTCCCCTGGCAAAAATTCCATTCCTTCCAGCCCGGTTTGGTCACTCACAGCAGTTTTTATTAAAGGCACTGAGTCAGGCCCTACTGCCTCTTCCCTCACATTCCCAGGATGCTCAGTTTCTGGCATTAACCCTGGACAGAGTTAGTCTGCGTGGGCCCCTGACTGTCTCCACTGGGATCCAGAAATGTCCAGCTCCACAGAAGCAGGTGGGAAATATGAGGCACAGTGTTTTCAGGGAGGTCTGATAAAAGATGGGCATTGGAGACTAGGCTCCTTGACACTGCTCCTCCCAGAGCCTCCTTTGCTGCAACTTGTTATCTCTTGTGTCTCTGAGGTCGACTCTGTGGCTCTTTTCAGGTGGTAAAGATACCAAGGCTGGATTAGGTGAGCACGGTGCTGGCCGAGCCTCAGATCCCCAGTTCCTTCTACGGCTGAATGAGCTGCACAGAAAGAACTGGCTCCCCTTATCTTCTATCCCTACTTGTACCTCTGCAGAGGCACAGAAAATGGGATCCCAGTGTTAGCCTGCCTCTTCTGACAACCACCCTTCATCTGACATGGTTAACAATGACCCTGAGCCTACCCTCTTGCTCATGCTATCGTGCCCTCCTCCAGCTGTCCCGCATTGTGCTGTGCCCTTTCCTTCAGCTGCAGAGGTGCATCCCTGCTGACTAGGCACCCGGGAGACTGTCTCTCTCTTCCATGCTTTCCTGGGCTTGTGGCAGATGAGCTCCTGGGAACGCTTGAGGCAACTCCATCATATCCAAACATTTCTATTCTGCGGGGCAGTGGGGTCACCCCTTCCTCAAAGGGGGTGTATCAAAATTTGGTTGAAGGCACATGTTGTTTGGAAAAACATAGTTATTATTATATATTTTTTTTAATTTGGAAAACAAATTCTACAGTATGCACTTCTGCAAAGGATAAGTGCACCATACATCAACCTATGATGCACAATAATGCAGCAGTTCCTTTATTTATCTTTTAGGACATCTGAGTTATGCTGCAATGAAGAATTCATTGTGTCTGTGTTGTGCCAATGTGTATGTCCCTTTACACTCCGAGATATGTTATCCTCCTGGAAACCAAACTAATAATTTTTCTCTCTCCAGTGCTGGTATTGGATTAAGTACTGGAAGGATGGTGCCCACCATTTCTTCCTCTGCTTGTCCCAGTCCAAGGTTCAGTGTTTCAAATTCAAATGAATTATTGTAGGAGGTGTGTTTGCAGACAGGTGGAGAGGTCTATGTGGATCATGTGGAAGCATGGGTTTATGAAAAGGAGGGTTGAGAAATGCTACTCTGTTCATCAGTGATTTGTCATTTGAGTACCCAAGACAGATGCAGTTCTGCCAGGCTCCAACAATATCCCCTCCCCCTGCCTCCAAATAAATAAATAAATAAATCTCATACTCTGTGAAGTACATTACCTTCAACTTCCATTTAATGGAACTTCCGTCAACTTGAGAAAACCTGGCTTGCCAGTCCTCTCCTAGGTAGCCCTAGGGAAAATAATTTAACCAAAATATGGAAATAGGAGATCTCCTACCCACCCACCCTTCTCTTCTGATGCTACTCAGAAGTGTGTGGGTAGAAGTTGTCACAGAGCCCAGTGTTTTGTGTTCTCCATCAGGCAGTTTCCCCAATGGAAAGGAGGTCAAAGAAAAGTTATATGAAATCTTAATTCAGAGCCCCCACATCCACGATGCAGTTGTCTTATGGATAGGGGAACGAGGATGAGAGCGTTCATGCCTGCGGTGCAGCAAAAACCTTAAGACTGCCATGGGTTTCTCCAGGGAAACTCCCTCTCCAGAGCTATGTGGATTTGCTTCTCATAAAACTTATTTAATCAAACAAGCCGGGCCTCCAGGAGAGACTTGCTTCAGTGATCAAAAGAACTCATGGAAATGACAAATAACCCTCTCACATGTCTTTCTCCACTGTAGCTTGTGTTTATGTTAGCTTAGGGGACGTCCAGGCAGACATATAGCTTACTCTTTGGAACATTTTGGTACTGCTTGATATCATTTGATTTCCATGAGAAGACAAGACACTCTCTCAGTAACTTATTTTTTTTTTTTTTAACCATGTCTGGTTTGGCAATAAATTACCAACTTCTGTGAAGATTTTTTCTGTTCTTAATAATTGTATTTTACAGCATCTTCTACACATGTTTTGACTGATAGTGCTTTTAGAGCTGCTCCTGCTCCTTTTTGGCACCATGCCAGGGCTACAGGTGGTTGTTTTTTTTTGGGGGGGGGGAGGGGGGGGTAGGGGGTAGGGTGGCATCATTTGGAGCACTTTGGAGCAGCATCCCATTCTGTAGTCTGTGCGGATGGTTAGTTTGCACCAAAACAGAGCTGTGGGCAGTGTAAAGGGAGGGGGGCATTCCTGTGATATATTGGGTAGACATTCCTGTGATATATTGGGTGGGCTGTGTTGCATTGGAAGGAGCCTATCCTCTGAGGTTCTTGAAAACAAGCTAGTCTGCATAGTGTGTTGAAGGGGACCCCTTGAGCCCCTACTGACAAGTTATGTGTTAATGAGGGTTTTGGGGGGGGGCGAACTGTGATGGGGAAGTACAGTGAAGAAGCACCTCAATGAATATGTGTGTGTCTAACCTTGCCACCTGGCCTTTAGCTGCTGCAGTTCCCTCTCCACTGCTAATTCCTGCAGCATCACTGCAGGAGAAACCTTATATAGAACATAAGAACATAAGAAGAGCCATGCTGGATCAGGCCAAAGGCCCATCTAGTCCAGCTTCCTGTATCTCACAGCGGCCCCACCAGGTGCGTTTGGGAGTGCATGAGACTAGATATCTGTCTCCCGACACCACTCCCCTGCATCTGGCCCCCGAAGCAACCCGGTTCAAAGCCTGGAGACTCCACATCTCCATCATGGTTTGTAACCTGTGATGGACTTTTCCTCCAGGAATCTGTCCAATCCCCTTTTGAAGGCATCCAGGCCAGATGCCATCACCACATCCTGTGGCAAAAACCTTGAAAAGTGTTGGAGCTACAGAAAAGGACAAAGCCTTACTTCTCTACTGCAGGACTCCTACATGCAGTGTGGCTTCTCTGTGATTGAAAAGCAGTGTGGACCCAAGCCAAGAAAGCGTTCCTTTTGCAAGGAAGCTTTGGAGGCGTTCTTTTTACCAACAGATTACCAAGCGATCAACCTCGGCCCGACCGGTTCGGCAGTCGCGAGCACACTCACTTCGGGTTGCCACTCCTTGAGAAGCCCGTAGGACATCTATGTATAACCGGGCCTTCTCAGTGGTGGCCCCCTCCCTCTGGAACACTCTCCCAAGCGAAGTGCGCTCCGCAGATTCCCTGCAGGTCTTCCACAAAGCGTTAAAGACTCTGCTCTTTCTGGAGGCCTTTGGTGACTTTTTTAGTTTTTTTTCTCTTTCTCCCGCCGTTCATATCTTGCATCCTAGAGAAGTTTCCCTGCTGGGAACTACACGCATTGTCAGGGTGCTAAGCCAGTTAGAATAGTTGTCTTTTTATTATATTTTGTTGTCTTCTTTCATTGTGTTGTTACTGCTTATTATTGTAAGCCGCCCAGAGTTCCCACGGGAAGATGGGCGGGGTATAAAGATAATAAATAAATAAATAAATAAATAAATAAATAAATAAATAAATAAATTTAAATCATGGTTCAGTTTTTTTTAATCCGCTCTCTTTTATTGACCATTTAAATTAAAAAAGAACAGCAGCATGGGTCTTGAGCTTCTTCTTCCCCACTTGGTGGTCCTTAAAAGCAAATGCTCTGAATAAAGCCAATGGAGAACACACACCCTTTTATGTGGTTTTAATTTTTTTAAAAAATATTTTTTCTATCGATGCAGCGCTATTCTAGATATACGAGATCCATTGGCCGTACCATTATGTGTATCATAGTAGATAGACTCATTAGCTACGTTACTTACTTTATTTGACAAAAAAGAAAGAAAGAAAGAAAGAAAGAAAGAAAGAAAGAAAGAAAGAAAGAAAGAAAGAAAG
>JAHTLZ010003518.1:1626057-1646650 GCA_023846285.1 Phrynocephalus versicolor | reverse complement strand
AAGAAAGAAAGAAAGAAAGAAAGAAAGAAAGAAAGAAAGAAAGAAAGGAAAGGAAAGTTCCTTTAGGTTGTTGAAGGAAACCGTGGGAAAAAACAAGAAGTTAATTGGAAGAGGCACAAAATAGAGAGATCGAAACACCTATCTGGAGTCTGGACCCTTCTCATAGGAGGAAAAGACAGTATGTCGATCAGTGTCACAAGAAGAACTGCTCAAATGAGAGATAGAACAGATGACATTAAAGATAAGAATGTTTTAAGAATGAACCAGACTGTTCCAGCTTCCCCTGTCTGAATGTGCCCTTCATTACATTGTGGAAAATGATAAACGTGGTAAGCTACATTTTGTTTTGACCCAGAGACCCCATGAATATGCAATTTTTTTTTCATAAGCAGTGATGCATTTCTACAAGCATGCAGTAGCTTTTAAAAACTCTGTTGTATAGGATGCTAGATAGGGAGTGTTTCTAGACATTCTAAAATAGTGACAGGTTTTGTATTCATGGGAACATGCATACATGCCATTTTATGTAATAAGGATTTTAATTACAGCAGCAAGTTCCTGCTTTCTAAACCATTCCTCATAGTTCAAGGGCACACTAACAATCAGTGATCCTGAGGTTTGCAGCAGTCGAAATTTATTAGTCTATCAATCTGCCACCCACAGTTCAATTTATCTGCAAAGTGCTAAATCAATAACATTAACATGTTTAAGAGTTTCTGTGATTGGCCAGCATAAATTTCGAAGCGTTGACAAAGAAAATATATGTTGGTGAGATACTAGGAACTATTTACATGCAAAAAGAATTCAAAATTCTACTATTCTTTTATTTCCTTGGTGCTTCCTTTACTTCAAATCCTGGTCTCCTGCTGATATTTTTGCCTCTCACATTCTTACAATGAGGGACCACTCTTGTAACCTATCTAGTGGTGCCTGCATTTTCTTTTCATGGTAATGAAATGATTCTTCCATTTCATTTTTCAGACTCACCCAGCAGAGCTGAAATTTCTTGTACAGGCTGGAAGTGAGGAACTTGTCATCATCCTGGAGAGAAATGAGTAAGTAGTTCTAATTTATATTCCTTGCAGTCTAGAGGAGTTAGTAAGTAGATTACAAAGTTTAAATTGATGGGTTGGGTGTGCAGTGTATGGGGAACTGTGGCCCAGTCTCTTATCTTTCTGTGGAAAAACAGACTCATATAAGCTTATTTCTAGGGGGATGGGTTGTCCTCTCTTCTTCCTTAAAATAAGAAGGTGACTCTGTGAAAGTACATGTATAATACACATATTGTTTTGGAATTGCTTTATGGAACTTTTGCTTCTCCTTCCCATACTTTATGTTATAACAGAAAATGCAGCCTTCTTGAACCCATTCCGCTCGTTATTGCTCTCTTTTGTTGCCACCAGGGATGGGTATTTATTTTATTTTATTTTATTTGAGTGTGGCTTTTCTGGACTACAACTATCGTCATTCTCAATTTTGTGGTGCTATTTTTGCTCCTTGGGATGTCAGAATGTCATAAGGGGCAACAATGGTTCATCTAATGGAAGTGAGCAACAAGCTAACTGGAGATGGACATAGGGACAGAAAGAAGCTATTTAAGCAGTGACATACAGGGATAGGATTTTTTTTGAGGGTTCTACCTACCATACACACAATGTACAGTAGGTACACTCCATGTGATGTACCTACGAAACAGGCCAAAATTAGAAGGATTTGATCTCTGCCCTCGCATCCTGCTCAGAAATGAACCTCCCAAGTAGAACCGGGATAGGGATAGGATATTTGGGCAGAGCTTGACCATCAGCTCCTTACAAGAAAAGTAGAACATACATTAAGGATATAAATATCAAGACTAACATATGTATGTATCTACACCGCCTTTTAAATCTTCCATAGGAAGTAAAGGTGCCTTATAATATAAGGGATACAGGCTAAATGAGGCTCAATTGTGCATAACATTGTGTTCATCTTGGGCAATGAAAGAGTGAGTGTGTGGAACCCATGTTGCTGATCTCCCAGTAGCTTTTGCCACCACATCCACTGTAGCCCAACATGTCCTGTAAGGCCACATATTCTTCCTCTGGCACTGAAGACAGTCCAGTCAGTAGATATCAGAAGGTCTGCGTGACAAAATAGGATGTGGTAGTCATTTTCATCTTACAAATGGTTGTGCATACAATTTTGAATTCCTTTAGATTCCTTGCAGAAAACCTTTCAGCCTAAGTCCAGCTGTTATGCCCAACAAGAATGGAGTCTTTCAGACATTGGAACATTCAATGAAGCCTAATCAGATTCAGTGACATGTTTAATTTTAAACCATGGAAAAAGTCAAAAGATGTATATGACCTGAAGAAAAATCAGACCAATAAGAGCACTGGTACTGAAGGGTTTGGAAATGGGAATATATCTACTAATCACAGGTGTATTTTGGAGTTGCTTGGGGGAGAGTGGAATAATGATAAGAAAGAAAGCTAGGCAAGGCTGGCAACAAACTTCAAAGGCAGAAAACAGTACATGAGAAGGAAAATTCAGATAATTGAAAAGCCCACCAAAATATGCATCTTTAACAGAATAAAGGCACACAAGTAATAATGTTGAAAGATCAATTTAACAGGAAAGGCATCCTCGACCCCAGTGAAAAAAATGGCAGAATACACACGGTGCGCATTCTTCCAAAACCAAGAAGAGCATGTGTATCAAATATAAGCAAACCCCACCCAAACCAAAATGACTAGAATACTATTAGATTTATCTTAACACCTGGTGTCTCCTGAGTAGGGATGGGAACGAAACGGAAAAATAATGTTTCATTTTGTTTTGTTTCGTGCTCACCCCATTTTGTTTTGTTTTGTTTCTTATGATTTTTTAAAAAAATCATACGAAATGAAATGAAATGAAAGAAAATGGCTCACCTGGGTCCTAGAGGCACCAGATTTGGTACCCGGGACTCCAGGAGCTATTTTTAAAGTGCTCCTGCCCAGCTGTCAGTGGCTGGAGCCCTTTAAGCCTGGCCCAGTCAGCACCCAGGGGACCCCCGGTACCTACTGGGCCAGGTTTAAAGGGCTCCAGCTATTGACAACTGAGCAGGAGCCCTCTGAAAATGGCCAGGGTGACAGTTCCATGGGATTGTGCTCCCTACCTGACTGTTTTCTGAGGGCTCCTGCTGAGCTGATAATGGCTGGACCCCTTTAAACCTGACCCAGTCGGTACCAGAGGGTCAGCTCGGCAGGAGCCCGAAAACGATGGAACGAAACAGTTCATTTCAATGGAAAAATAACCATTTCGTTTTGTCTATAACGAAATACTGCTTCCTCATTTTGTTTCATTTTGTTTTGTTTCATTACGTAACGAAGCAATGAAACAGCATTTCATTTTTCGTTTCCTGTCCATCTCTACTTCTGAGTCCAGCAGCCAGTTAGACACAAGTAGCACAGTACAAAATGAAGGGCACTAGGGCCTTGCCTGCAGATTCCCACAAGAATGATGGAAGCAAAGCACTGTTCTCACTAGCTTTGAACCAACCCAGGCCCTTTTACAGGTTTAGAATCTTTAGTCTCTGGCTCATGAATACTCTGCTTTGCAGCTCTTGTGATTCTGTTGGATGACACATTTCCTGGGCTGTTTCCTTGGTGATTTGACTTAAAAAGAGGGAAAAACAAAAGAGGGAAACCTCAAACAACAAGAAAGTGTTGTGTACCCCAGTCATTTGTGTTTAAGAGATTTGTTTTTAAACATTGATGAAAAAACAACATGAAAATGAAAAAGAGCCTCTATTCTACCCCTCCTTAATGTTTGCATAATTTAGCTCATGCATTGTTTTGTGCAAAACATAATAATCTTGTTTTCAATAAGAGAGTGTTTATGGTGTCAACAACTCATGAAGCTAGAATTAGTATGGCTTCATAGACTTACTAAATGTTGATTAACTCTTGATCCAGTTTACATTTTCTGGGCATACACCTGAGACATTTTTGTAAAGTGTGAAGTCATCTAAAACTAATTCACATTTGGATGTATATTTATTGTACATATATGTTTGTCACTAGTATTTTGGCACATGATTGACTGTACACTCAACAGGAAAATTGGGTTTACCCCTTAAAATCCTCCAACAAGGAGTTAAAGTGGTTTCAGAGTTTATGAACTCAAAACATATGTGCTTTCCACTTCTCCAACAGAGCATGAGATAATGGCTTTTTGAAGAATGCATTTTCACATAAGAAATGTAAATAGGCTTTTGTGAAGATATTGAAATAACAGTTGAAAAAGTGTGGCTGAGATGAGAATACAGAATGTGATGTGCAAGTACTTTTGCAATTTCTGAGGAAACAAGTGAAATAAAAACAAAGATGTTTGAGTTCTCTGTGTTTGTTGCCCAAATGTTTTATAAAATGATGTCCATACTTGTGCAAACTAAGGGAAAGAAGACTATATACAAATCATACCTTTGTAGAATTGGGAGGGACCCCAATGGTAATCAAGCTCCGCTCTTTGCAGAAGTGGGAAATCCATGGCTCAAGCAATTGTGATATACCGTACACTATAGCCATATAATTTCTTCTTTAAAATCTCCACTGAAGGTGAATCCACCATCTGGCAAAGTATTCTGTTTCACTGTCCAACAACTCTTGTTGCCAGGAAGGTTTTCCTTGCTGTCAGGAAGGTTTTCCTGAGAAGGTTACGTTCCATCCAGCCTCATTTAGGCAGGTCATCTGAGGGCGGCAACACTGAGGGAGGCCTGCAAGTCAACAACAAGGAACCAGGCCGTCTCGGTGGCAGCTCCTAGACGGAACCAATTCCCCTCGGAGATCTGCCTGGCCCCTTCATTGTTGATCTTCAAGAAAAGACTGAACTTGGTTACTTCAACCTGCTTTACCTGGTTATTAACTGTTATGTGGCCTTATTGATTTAGTGATCTAATCTTGTCCACCATTAGCTTATCTTATTTACCTTGATTTGTATGAATGTTGTTTTAGTTATGTTTTCATTTGTAATATTTTTGCTTTTTATTATATTTTTGTATCTGTATTTTGTAATCAATTTATTTTATGTTGTAAACTATTATTATTATTATTATTATTATTATTATTATTATTATTATTATTATTTGCGGGAGACCCCTGGTCTAAATAAGTATTGCCATACTTTAAAATGTCTTAGAAACATTTGCTGTACAGCCTTTCCAAGTCAGGACTTCATTGACAAGTTGCGAAATAGAAATGTTTGCTCATGCTAACCTTCTCCCTGCTTAACTGTTTTGCATGACATGAAGATTATGGGCCAGCATTAAGCAAGTTAGAGGAATTTGTTCTCATAAATGTCATAATATGAGTTATGTGTCTGGGTCAAGGGGATATTACTCATTATTACACTGTCTAATGTAGTTTTCTTATGGTGATAATTGCATGTTGCCAAATTGATTCCGACTTATGGTGACCCTTTCCAGGGTTCCCAAGATAGAGAAATCAAAGAGGGGATGTACCATACTCTTTCTCTGGGATTCTACAGCTTATCCAGGGCCATAGAGGGTGGCTCTACTCCAGGAGCCAAAGCGGGGAACTGAATTCCTAATGTATGGCTCTAAACCACTGAGCTATCCAGCCAGTTTTCTCATGGTAGATTACATCTTTATTTATCCATTTATTATTTGCTTATTTATTATGTGAACATTCTGTCATTGCTCCTATGAGATCACATGCTTCTCCTGTCCCCATTTTATTCTCACAATTACTCTGTAAATTGCACCACACTCGGAGTTTAACTGGACCAGGATCACTCTGTGAGAGTTTCATGACTTGGGAATTTGAAGGTAAGGGCACAGGCATGCTTCCACTGACCAAACCAAACCAAACTTTTACTATCCTCCTTCCTATGCTTATTGTGAGGAAAAATCAGATGCAGAGAAGGCCCAGGCCTAGTTTCTTGAGTTCCTTAGCAAATAAGAAGTTAGAAGCAGCTAAATGAGGAGCTGATGGGGACTGAATGAAGAATGAGAGAGCAACCGGTATAGAAAAAAAAAGGTACTAGAATGTATAGTAGCTTAAGGAGACAGTTGGGTTCTGATCTTGCTGATCATTCAGTTGTTAAAGTTAATTTAGGAATACAATGGGTAAGATAGGGCTTTTCATGGCTTATCTTCTGTCAAGGAGTCAGAGAAACTACCAGAACAGTTCTGGTTTCACCTTCAAGGTGAAGCTCTGGTGAAACCCTCTATGCTTGTTTAGATTTGCAGTGTTCTAAATAATTAAGACTTATTTGACTTTGTGTGGTAAAATGTAGGAGATACTGGAAATTGCCAATGGGTGGTCTTTAGCAGATGTCACTGGTTTCACTCTTTAAAAGTCTCTTCTTAATCGTTAGTCTTAGCATTCTGATTGTAAAGAGAAATAAGATTTGATCCAAAGAAATCTTCAGGATATCTGTGGTGAATATGGAAGCTTCTGTTAACAGTCTAGATGCAGTGCAGGAGCAGATGGAATTTGAAGTCTTAATCTTTTCAGGTGACAGATCCTCCCTGGGTACTATTTTAGAGGGTTTCAACACACACAATTAATGAATAAATAATAGAGCTTTAAACAAGTGGATTGAAGGTGTGTGTGTGTGTTGTGTCGTTACAGTCGTGACCGACTCTTTGTGACCCCATGTCCATGGAGTTTTCTTGGCAAGAATATTGGGAGTGGCTTGCCAGTTCCTACTCCAGGCGCCTACAGCACCTGGTATTCCCTGGTGGTCTCCCATCCAAGTACTAACCAGGGCCGACCCTGCTTAGCTTCCGAAATCAGTCAAGATCGGATGTGCTTAGGGCATCTAGGCAGCTCAGATTGAAGGTAGCGCCAATATAAAATTTGTCATTTTCATCTACTCTATACCCCACAAAGGACATGATTAGTCAATATTGTCAACACTCCTGGAGTGATTACCCTATTGCTGTGGGACAGAATAATTTGGAGAACACATACTAGAAGACGTACTGTAGGTGTCTGTGTCAGCATATCAGGCAAAAAGCACATTAAAAAAACCAAAGAAGACAAAGCCACTGTGGCACCTTAAAGACTAACTCCTATATTTTAATGTGAGCTTTTGTGGACAAGTCCATTTCCTCAGAATCAGACTTTCTTCAGGTCTGATGGAATGTTTAAGGGGCTACAGCGTTATTGTCTTCCTTATTTTTCTTTTGTTTTTGCCAGATAGAAAGATGAATGAAGCAGAGGAAATCCTTTTAGGTATCGTCCTTAAGCTATTCCAAAAGGACCATACAGAGCTGGAGATGCCTTGGGTCTGCTGCCCCAGTGTTTTTGCACTTCCATGGAGTGTGAGCCCCCTGGACAAATCCATGAGCTACACATTCCTTTCAATAATCCTAGCTGTAACTGCATCTGTTTTATGTTAATGACAGTGTACTAGCAAACAAGGGAAGTGCAGGATGACAATCTTATCATTCTCGGCATTGTTCCAGGATCACTTAATGCCTCCAAAGCACCAGACGCTTGTTCATATCCAAGAGTCTTTAAGGTGTCACGACACCAATGTTGTAGTTAATTATTTTAGATATGAAATATGAAGTCTCTATACCTTGTTTTGCGTTCACATAAAATCCAGAGCAGTTGTATCTGTAATTGGAACTTATATTATGCTAGTATTATTATATTTGATAAATCACTTATTTCAATGGTTGTTTTAATTCCATATCTTCCATTACCTCTTGCCAAGACCATTGAACACTTCCAGTTACCTCCTTCAGCTATCCATCTCCTGGTTTAGTGAGTCAATGAAAGAGAAGTTTAATGAATTTATGGTAACGTCCCAGATCATGCACACTTAATCCCATCATTAGAATGAAAATAAAATTTGGGGATTAAGATATGGTTTCCTCTGCCTGTCTAATTAGGTAAAGCTTATTTTATGACTCTGCAGAGGAACTACATTGTCACTGACTCATTGAAAGTATCTAAAACAAGCATTGGGACACAGCATGAAGCTCTACTAGCTAATTAAATATGGAAAATTCAGTAGAGAAGAAGATGCTCTTGCACATGGAAGTAACTATTAAATAAATCCTATTCTAAAACTGCTGCCCTCTATCCACAATTGCAACAGGGGAATTGCAGACATTCAGATAACGTCACTTATTTTGAGAAGAAAGCAAGGGGTTAAAATGGCCATTAATGTGTTATTTAAAAATTTGGTACATAAACATTTGTATTTACTCATCCAGTATATATTTCAATATTTATTTCTCAATGTATTTTCTTGCAAAATGCAAATATATTTTCTTTCCAGCTATACATTGCTAAAGATGTTTTACCGTTAATGTGCATTTTATATGTTTTTGGTATATTTTTTGAAAACAACCTTATAAAATTGAGAGAATTTCATTATGGGCCACATGCAGCCGCTGCCGAGGCTCCACGTGAGGGCTCATCCTGCTTCAGGTTGTGCCCCAGTGAAGAATGCCATCTATAGCTGCCCTTCAGGCTGCCACCCAATGAGACACTGAGGACATCTGCCCTCTCATGACTCCGAACCTCCCTTTTCATGATTTGGACTTTTGTCAAGCTGTCTAGGAATAAGGCATTTTGGCAGTGCTAGGCTTCAGTAGCAGGTCCAGTATCCTGTTTCCTCTTTATATGGAACCTCTGCCACCTACTTACACTCAACCAAGACTGCCAATGATTTAGAGGAGGGAATCTGACATTGCCATATTTAGTTAGCTCCTTAATTGCCTTATGCCTGGTTGTCCAAACACATGATGAGTGGTGAGGAAATGGCAGCGTGGCCTCACAGCAATACAGATCTCTTCCTTGCTTACAAGTCACCTACAGGTTTAAGAGGAAGCCAAAGACATTGGTGAGATGTACTAAAGAGCTTGTATGAAAGTATGGAAAATAATTTGTTCTTTGGTTCCAGGGGTTGGGGAGGTGTTGGGGAGGGGGGATGTAAAAATAAGCGAATTAATTACATATTATTGTGTATGTATTATTTATTAGTTTCTTTAAAAAAAATAATAAAAAATAATGTTCAAAAAAAACCCACAGTCACCTACAGAATAATGTACAGTATTTTTCCCTTACAAACCACCTACAATACAATGTAATGTACAATTTTACTTAACATTTTGTTCCCATTTTGTTATAAGTTCCGTCCGGAAGATGGGCGGTATAGAAATACAATAAATAAATAAATAAATAAATAAACATAGGTTTGTAATAGTGGTAGCCTTTTAAACAGTCAAGCAGTATTGCAATGGTTTCCGCAGAAAGGTAACTAGTTACTGTATACTGTCTAGTAAAGTCTTGGGTTTCTATTTAATATACTGTAGTACATTGCGACAAAGCCCAGAAACTAAATGGGTTTCTCACTTTGCTGCTCTCTAAAAAGTTGACAGCTCTTCCGTAATGGCTCTGAAAAAAACAAAGAGAATTGTAAACATGCTTTTGAAACTGAAGCTGAACCTATTTTTAATTAATTATCTGCTGGGTATTTTCAGTTTGATACATAGTCCCAGGGGTCTAATTTTGTTGAATAAGAGCAGGATAGATGACAGTCCTCAATGGCATATAAAAATTTCTCTCTTCCACTAGACTCCCAGTGACAGCACTTTGGCTCACATTCAGAGTTTTTATTTTATTTCAAATAAAGCTTTTACCCCTCCTGAAGGCTCTGCAAAAGAGACTATATCATGTTGCTCAAATAACAAAGTGGATAGGGATATGCAACAACTACTTAATTGTATTTTTCAGTATGCAGTGTGGCCCTTGGAATTTTAACACCATCAGTAAATAAGTTATACCTCCATTTATTTTCCTTGTTTCCACTTACTTGCCATTTACCTATGGCTATATAACAGAATGTTAGCATGCCCTGTAAACATTGGCCAGGAAGCAACGTATTACATTAAATGCAAAATGTGTGTGTTACAATAGTGAGTAAGAAACATGGTCTGATTGGGTAAGATGTGGTTTTGACACACATTCAGATTCTGGAAAATTGGACTTTAAAGTAGACCTGATCAGCCCGTGGCTATTGAAATGCTGTTGGACTTAGGCCCTCATCAATCATACCCAGTATAACTAGAGGGAAAAGCTACATACTGGCTTCCAGATGAAAGTACAAAAACCTTTTCTGTGTTCCAAGACTAATAATCTTTCTCCTCCTGTTAATCATGTACCTCTATCTCCTCGTTTCTCTTCTTCCTGGCCCCCAAGAATGGAATGTGTGCTTTGGCTTATTGGCTTAGGCTTGAAAACAAAGAGTGGGAGGGACTCCCTCTGAATGTTCCAGCGTTGGCCAACCTTCGGCACTTCAGATGTTTTCGACCCCAGCTCCCAGAATTCCAAGCCTGTATTGCCAATGACAAAGGACTGTGGAAGTTGTGGTCCAAAACATTTGCAGTGCCAAAAGTTCACCACCTCTGGAATATATGCTCACCTAGACAAATACGTATCACATTTCTCCCTCTGTTAAAGTCCCTAATGCATACCTCAGGATGCTATGAATTGATGTAACCCATGCTACACCATATAATGATCTCTCAGGCCTTGACCGTCTCAACTGATTTTTAGGTTGCTGTTTTGCCTTCCATGTTGAGAAAATGGCAGAGCCAGAATTAAACAGAGAGAGGCATCCTCCTCAAGTAGCAAGGTGCTGCAAGCAGCAAGGTCCTGCTGTGTTTCCAGGGAGCACCCCTGCAAAGCTATCTCTGTGATGGCTGTTGCTGTACTGCTTTGTTTAGCAACAGGAATCTTTCTTGCCGAGATCTCCTTGCTACTACCATGTTGTTACCCCTGTGCTCGCTGGCTCCCTTGCATGGTCCTTGACCATACGACCACACCACCCTCAATTTTACAGCTCCACTTTGCTGGTTCTGTCGCACCCCTTCAGTCATGCTGCTATCAGATTTCCTCTTACCTTCACCATCAGATTGTCTTGCTTGTGCAGCTATGGGTCATTTTTGCTGGTAATTGAGTGTTTCTCTAAAAGCAGCTCATGCATGTTGTTGACAGAGAACCAGCATCAGTAAGGCCAGGCTCACTTCAGGGGGAACAGCAGTGGCAGGTATGGAAAAGTGGGTGAAGTGGCTGAACTTCTCCTTCTGACTCAGGTGGAAGAATAAATTGAGCTATTGCTAGGCAGCAACAAAGGTGGGTCCATTAAGAGAGCTTCATCTAAACCTTGGCAGTTGCTCCTGGTTTTCTGAAATATTGGTGGGATGCTGACTGCTTGTGTCGTGGAGAGAGTAAAAAAAACACTTATTGTAGAACTGCTCATCTGCAAAACCTACACTATGTCCATGCTGGTGTGCTTATTCATCTAAGGCAGGCATGTCCAAACTTTGGCCCTCCTGATGTTTTGGACCACAACTCCCAGAATTCTAAGCTTAGATTGCCAATGACAAGGGACTGTGGCAGCTGTGGTCCAAAACATCTGGAGGGCCAAAGTTTGGACATGCCCAATCTAAGGTATGGGTGAGTGTCCTCTACCTTTATGTAGCTGTTTGGCTCGTGCCTTCATAAGAAAAACAAAACACAACAAAGCAAGCCAAAAAGCTAGATTTAACTATAGACTCTGGTTATATCTAAACTGGGAAGCTATGATTCATAACTTCCAATGATGCCAGAATGTTAAATGTGGTTTCAAGTTAGCTACAGTGCTGTACCTTGTTTAGAAGTCGTACAGCATAATTCTCAGTTCAGATAAAGCAGGAAGCTGTGTTTAAATATAATTTGCTAGATTGTTACCCTGTTCACATGAAGTAGGGTGGGTGGGTGAAGCAGTTCCATGTGTTAGGATGGAAATTGTTTGCATCTTCAGTAATTAAAGTAAATATGATAACTTGTCCAGTTTGAATGTATGGTATGAGCCCAAGCAGAATATGTTGAAATACGGTAGATTCCATATCTGTGTTTTTTTTATCAGCTATCAGTGGTATTAACACGATTATTAAGGATATTGCCGGGACATATATTTTGCTTTCTTCTTTTATTCCTAGATTCTGTTGTAGATGTAAACAGGGGTTAGTAACAGTTCTTCAGCCAGAATTAAGTCATCATAAAATGAATAAGATGCACACTCTAGTACATGACTGGGTTAAATAATGCTTACATCTCTAGGGAAGAAAAAGAAAGAAAGAAATGTAACTCGTGTTTGTTATGCTTTAATGCTATGGCAAATAAACACCTTTTCTGCTTTATGCCAGCAGTCTTGGTAATGTTAAGCAGATGTGTCTTCCTTTCTTTAATCATGAAATCAATTATTTCTTGGACAGCACTGATAAGTTGATATATATGTACAGAAAATGGGCAGCTAATAGTCACTCTCCTAAGGGGAGAATATACTAAGGAGAAACAGCAGAATCCATTTGACCCAGCAAAATGGAGTGAACTGGAAAGAAACTTCATCATGAGTCATTAGAAGAGATGACACTTTGGCTAGAAGATGAAAAATCTTGATGAAGGCCAGTTGTAAAAGCATAACCCCAGCATTTAATAGATGGATCATGGTGACTCATAAATTTAGTACATACATTTGTTTCTTTGCAGTAAATGTCAAGCTTTGTGAAACAACATTTCCTGTGCTGGATATACCCCCCTTCCCTCAGTCAGAGGTTAACTTTGAAGAGATATTTTGAAAACCATTGGCAGTAGACATTAATACAACAACAGAATAGAACAGTCATCAAATGCTGTAAGGAAAAGGTGTTCCAAACATTTTACATTGTACTGGAAGAATATGTTGTTGTTACAAATGAGTAACCCAATCATCGTTACAAGTGAGTAATCAAGTCAGGAGCCTGAGTGCTTCAGTACCATTTGTCTTGCAAAAACATTGTTTCCTACATTTTCCAAACAGGCAAAGTGCAGGGGTTAAATTCCAGAGGGACAGCAGAGTCTCTTGTAGAGGAAACAACTGAGTCTTGTGGCATCTTGAAAAGCTAATAGATTTATTGTGGCATTAGCTTCGATAGAACTAGATATTATTTGCTCATATTAATTAAATGGAATCCTAGATAGATAGATAGATAGATAGATAGATAGATAGATAGATAGATAGATAGATAGATAGATAGATAGATAGATAGATAGATAGACAGACAGACAGACAGACAGACTTATATTAAGTGGTTGTGGTTGTCTATAAGAATTAGACGTTTGAACAGTTTAAGCTGAGGTCTGTAGGTTACAGAAAATTCTGCCTTGTCTTAAGGATGTGAAGAATACTTAGCGTATTCCCTATTCAGATTGGTTTAGGCTGCCTTGGTAAGATAACTCAACAGGAAATTTTTAGCAGTCAGAATTTTTCTGACAAACTTCATGCTTCTGTCTCTGTAATTTGAAGAAAATGTTTTTCTGCAAAGGTACCATCTTTTTTTTATAGAAGCATTTTATAAATGTGCAGCAAGCATAGAACTACTGAACAATTTAGAGAGATATTTAGAAAGATGCAAACAACTCTCCATTAAAAATCCCATGCAATTTAGCAGTACACTTTGCAAGTATTTTATTTGGATTGTTTTGCTTAATTTGTGCTCCCCCCCCCATCACACTTCATTCTCTCCTCTTCTTTAGAGTGGCACAAATACTTTGCCCAGTTCCATCAGGAAATGACATGGTTCTGAAACCCTATAGAAATTAAAAACAGAGAAAATATTGCTTAATAGGTTGGGCAAAGGATTGCTAAAAAGTAGTTACTCTAGGATGGGATGGGCAAAGTGTGTCTCTCTGGACGTTCTTGGACTGTACTTCTCATCCGTTCTGGCCAGTGTGGTCAGTGGTATGGAATATCTGGAGCTGCAGAAAACAAGATTAAGAAGCCTGTGCTCATCTCAGCTCTGCTTTGACATAAGCAACAGTATTTGGCTGAAAACTTGACCCATTTCGTTCCTCTGAAGAAGAGTGTTTCACTCGAACTTGTTTCGGCTTCATCAATCTTGCATTGCTACAAACGCAGAAATCCATTCTTAGCACCTTATTGTCATTAAGAATCATTAGGAATCTCATGTTCCTAATCTGGGATTCAAAAAACCAAATCATTATTTTATACAGCTATGCCAACCAGCTTTGAGCAGATCCTGGTAGATCAAGTTGCAACATCAGGTATAACAACCTATTTTCATAATCTTGCCCCTGTTAATTCATCAGTATGTCTCTTCCTGGACTCTATTATAATAGAAGGTTTAAAAACCAAACTACTAAGAAGAAAAGCAATTGTATAGGAATGGGAAGTTCCTTGTATAGGAATTGTATAGGAATAGGAAGGGCCAGCAGCAGACTTCAGTCTAGAACAAAGGCAAGACGACAGTTTGAAGGGATGTTTTGACTTAATGAAAGCGAAGACACACTTCTTAAGTTCCAAACACCCTGAAAATTTCATAATAGAGGAGAGAATGATACAAGCTTGTGAAGAACTTAGTGTACCAGCAGAGAACTCCAGACTGGAAAAATATTTTAAAATTAAACGAAGAAGAAAAATTAGCACAGCTTGGAAAAGAATAAAATGAAGCAACAGCAGAAGGGCTGAAAGAAGCTAAAATTCAGCAGGCATCAGTTATTGGTGAACTCAAAAATGAAATTTCACCTTTGAAAGCACTTTTAGAGATGAAGGAAAAGGGACTGGAGGAAAGGAGGAATGAATCTGATACATTTGTTTTCGACCTCCAGAAGAAATCAGCAGAACTAGAAGTAATTACTGCAGTGGAAAACATTAAAGAAAAGGAAATATGTAATTTGGAAATGCAATTGTCTGGTGCATCAGAAAGTAAAGAAGATTGCTTACAGCAACTTACATCAATGGAAGCAGAGCTTGAAAAAGAAATATTAAATAATGAGCAACTTCGTCTGGATTGGAACAAAGTGTCACTGGGCAAGGAACAGATGGTACAAGAAGAGAATAAGATGGCTAATGAATTTAGAAAGCTGCAGGAACCTGAAAAGCAAATAGTAAACCGTGTAAAGAAGAAACCCTACTTGGAAGTGAAGAATGCTAATGACAGATCTGATCTGGTGGTTGCAAAAGACACCTGGGAAAAACAACTACAGCCTGTGAACATCGTGCTTCAGCGGATCCGAGAGGACAAGAGGACGAAAAGTGCATCCAAGTGGCAACTAGGAAATCCAGAAGTCAACTACCTGAGACAAGTCGTGGGACGAGGCGTGATCAACCCCCTGCAGAGGAAGATCGACGAGATCGACTTGTGGCCAAGACAGACCAACGAAAAGAAGGTGAGATCTTTTTTGTGTCTTGCGGGATATCACAGGAGGTTTAGTCCACATTTGAGCACCATTGCAACACCACTGACTGAACTGACAAAAACGAAGCACCCGTAGGTCATACAGTGGTCGCTTGAATACCAAGCTGCGTTTGAGGGGACTCTAATGAACTATACCGGGAGTGGTGTCAAGGAGTTGAATCCCAAGCATCCGTTGTCACCGCCCACCGTTTAGGCTATAAACTTTAGCAGCATCCACCTTATTCACCTGATTTTGCACCAAGCAACTTCTTTCTCTTTCCTGAGATGAAGAAACTACTTCATGGTTGGCAATTTGATGACAGAAAGGATGTCATTTTCGAAGTGGAGCAGAGGTTTTCAAGCAAAGTGGAGGACTTCTACAAAGAGGGCTTGAAACAGGCAAAAATGTGTGACTCTGCAGGGAGACTACATGGAGTAGAAATAACTTTGACCACTGCAAGTGGCTATTATATGTTTTTTATTTCATGGTGATAATTAAAACTTTTGGATACCCCCTCGTACATGCAGGAGGACCCTTTTGCAGTTAGGAAATCTCAGAATTGTCTCCCCAAGACAATTACTGTAGCAAAAAAAGAAAAGAAAAGCATGACAGAAGAAACACTTGCATTTGCCAGGGACAGGTGAGAAGCAGACGTAAAAGGGAACAAAAATAGGGCCAGAACCCCGAAGAGGCATTCAAGACTGTATTGCAAATCTATGCTACTGCTATGGGAGCACGTCAAGTAATTTAAGAAGAAAAACAGCCTTTACTTTAGAGACTACAGCAAAGCCTTTGACTGTGTAGATCATGAGAAACTATTGTTTCCCCCCCCTCCCCGAAATAAATGGGTATGCTTCAGCAGTTAATTGTCCTGATGGGTAAACTTCACTGTAGACAAGAAGCTACCATTAGGACAGGAATATGGAGAGACATAATGGTTTCCTATAGGCAAAGCTGTGAGATAAGTATGCATTTTACTCTTGTATCTATTCAATATGTGTGGAGAACATATATGGAAAGCCAGACTACATTCAGAAGAAGGACAAGTGAAAAATTGGTGGTGGAGGTATCTTGCTCTGCAGATACCCAGGAATGCCAGAAAGATGAGCAAGTTGCTTCTAGACCCAAACATACCTGAACTATCTCTTGAGGCCAAAAAGATGAAACTGAGGCTGTCGCACTTTGGGCACATCATGAGAATGCAAGAAAAGACAACAGTGCTGGGGAAAGGCTATAAGCAGCAGGAAAAGAGGAAGACCAGCTACAAGATGGATTGACTCCCGATAGGAAATGGCTGCCTTGAGTTTATAAGAGCTGAGCAGAGCTGTTGAGAAGAGGACATATGGGAGATTTGTAGGGTTGCCATGAGATGTAGGTGACTTGATGGCACATAGTAATGATAATGGAACCTCTAAGCAGTTAGGAATAGGAATGCATTGTTTCTACAAGAGCATTTGTGGAGAAATTTGGTTAAAAGAAAAAAATGATTAGGGTTTGGTTGGATATATTAAATCCAAACTCAAAGTGGGGACACGGGTGAAATTAAGGTATATAGACTTGATCATCCCCCCATTGGTACTCCTCTTTCTCTAAGATCATTCCTAATATTCATCATTCAATTTCACTTCCCCACCACACACCAGTTAGCAATGTTACCGTCATGTTTAGGATGACCTGCTTTTCTTGCAATACTAAAAGAGGTGATTTATGATCATATCTATGTATTACAAAGAATGAAAAGACATTGAAGGAAAAGCTGTTAGGCTTTCTCGTTCTTTGCTTGTGGGAAGTTAGGCAGAATGATTCTGTGCCAAAGTTTTGTTGTGATATTGACTAGCTCAGATTCACTGAACTCGGGGCTCTGCTTTCGATGGAGACTTACCTATTCAGAAATCTGTCTGTTCTTCTCATATTGGCAACACACACACGGAAATAAAAATTCCAAGCAATAGCTCATAAGCTCAGATGGTAAATGAACAAATTGAAAAAGCATTACCTATAAATGAAATGCTTTCATTTATAGGTAATGCTTTCAAAATGAAAACAATAAGTAGTTTGTAGAAGAAGACATGGAGGATGGTGCTATTTCACAGTTAAAAGTTTTAATGCTTATTTATTGCTTGTTTAAAAACCTCAAGAGCCTTTTCAAACCAGGACCCTCCTCATACATTTATTCAAGTGCTGAATACGCAGCATAAACGGAAGAATATGGAACTCCCATCCTCCAAAACAAGAGAATTAAACTTCATTAAAAAGGCTTACTTAGCTACTCATGTGGGAACTCTGGGGAACCAGAGAGAGGAGGAGCCCACCCTGTTAAATATCTCTGCTGCATCAGCACATTTTCTTGGAAAATTTTACAAATGACCTCATCATTCCTGATTTTATTTCTCATCATCATATAAATTTTATTGCGTGGCTCACAGGGCCATTGCAAAGTGCATCAAGTAAAAACAGTACAATAAAAATATCAATAAAATAACAATACAAATAGATAAAAAGGGGCCTGAGGGTACAGAAACCTAGATATCAATTTGACTATTAGAAGTAGTTAAAGCAACTTTCATTTTAATAAGTAAAGAACAGAACCTTGCCATTCAAAACGTAACAAATTTATATCTATCGCAGAGTAAGATTTTGAGCTTTTCTTCATCAGATCTACCAGGATATTTTTCTAAGATGAATTTCAAAAGTCTTTCACGATGGATTCCAAATAGTGGGCAATAAAGCACAACATGTACCAAGTTCTCAACGGATTTATTATCACAAGAGCAGACTCTCTTATGGTATGGGGTTTGTGTATAACGGCCCTTTAGATTGGCAAGTGGTAGCATATCAAGACGAGCCCGAGTAAATGCTTTTCTATGTTCAAAGTTCGTTAAATCAGCAAAATAAGATGGGCGATTTAGAGGCTTAGATGTAATGTTCTTATAAAAAAGTGCTGTTTTTAGAGTGCTAAGCGAACCTATATCTGTTTGAACACAGAGGTCAGATAATCTTTGCTTTAGTAAGCGTTTAGCTGCTGTCAATCCAAGGTGTCTCACATGCTCTTGGTAAGAACCAAGTTTGGCTACTAGATTCAGTACAAAAAATTTCCATGATCCAGAGTTCATCTCCCCATAGGATGATGTTAAAAATTCAGAGCGGGTAATAAACAAGATTTTCAGCCAATAATTAATTATTGATTTGTTAATTAGTGTTGTTATTGACATTAATGCCAATTCTAATTTGACTAGTGCAGAAGGAGTTGATGGGGGTACTGCCAACAATATATGGGCAAATTTATTTTGGGTTGCTTCAACGGGGTATAAGTTTCCCATTCCCCATACTTCAGCACCATACAAAATCTGGGGAAGTAGCTTGGTTTTATAAATTTCGCAGATGGGAGGAATCAGGAAATCACAGTTTAAAGTTTTAATGCTTATTTCTTGCTTGTTTAAAAACCTCAAGAGCCTTTTCAAACCAGGACCCTCCTCATACATTTATTCAAGTGCTGAATACGCAGCATAAACGGAAGAATGTGGAACTCCCATCCTCCAAAACAAGAGAATTAAACTTCATTAAAAAGGCTTACTTAGCTACTCATGTGGGAACTCTGGGGAACCAGAGAGAGGAGGAGCCCACCCTGTTAAATATCTCTGCTGCATCAGCACATTTTCTTGGAAAATTCTACAAATGACCTCATCATTCCTGATTTTATTTCTATCAAGAGCTGATGTTGCAATCTCACATGAGATGAGTACTAACTACTCCACTTATAGTTGTACTAAAGCTAATAAGCTGTGTTGTGAATATTTGGCGCAGAGCAAGGCTTTGGAAGTGGGCTTTGCCATAAACACAAATTACAGTGTGTTTTGCTGTAGCCCTTTTTTCGTTTTCAATCATCTGTTTTCAAAGGGGAAAAGAGAATTTAGAATATAAATGTAGGCATGAACACACAAGCCCTGTTCAGGTGCTGTGCCTAGAAGTGTGGAGTGCTTTAATCATGATGGTGGTTTATGTGTAAGCTTACTTTCACTCCATCTGCGAGTCTTTCGGATCTTTGTGTGTTTAGTATGAAAGGTCTGCAGAACTGCTTACACACTTATCTGTAAACTGTCACATTAAGCATGTGAAAGTCTGTATGACTTCTGGATGGGGTAGGGAAGGACTTCTTCTGCTCATACCCCCCATGCCCACCACCTATTCAGCCCACCACATTTTCAGCTATAATGCCTGAATAGGACTAAAGTCATAGAAATGTCTGCATATTGTTGACAATGTGGTTTCATCCCAGTAGGGATACCCAACACACTGTGCTATACTTGTTAGATGCCATTGAGTTGGAATCAATTTATAGTGACCCTGACAGGGCTCCCAAGGGTATTTAAGGAGTGGGTTTACCAGTTCCACTCCCCCAGTGAGTTTCCTAGCTCAGTGGGGAATTTGAACCTGGGCTTCCTGAGTCTGGCACTTTACTACATTACCCAGAATGTACATCTGCTGACAGAAGTTGTATGTCTGCTAACAAAAGAATCTCTGCCAGTGGCATCAAGAGGAGTTCACCCTCTTCCTCACCACAGTCATCTGTGTGCTCTAAAAACCAAGGCTGAGAGGTCTGGGAAATCTGAAACAAGTTTGAATGAGACACTGAAGACTGCAGAGAGGAGTGGAAGAAAGTCCCATCTCTTACACTCCCACGCTGTTTTACTTGAGCCATTTCATATTCCAATAGTGACAGCTTACAACTACCTACCCTTGACTGCAGAGGGTGCAAAATGCGGCAGCCATACTGGTGGCGGGTGTGCGTCAGTATGACCACATCACCCCAGTTGTGGCCCGTTTGCATTGGCTACCTGTTGCGTCCCGAATTAGACTCAAGGTCTTGGTTTTAATTTATAAAACCCTCCACGGCCTGGGACCTGACTACCTGGCAGAGCGAATCCCCCAGTGGTCAACTTCGGCCCGATCAACTAGGTTGTCGCAGGCGCACACGCTGCGGGTGGCCATGCCCAGGGAGGCTCAGAAAACATCTACTCAGACCCGAGCCTTCTCTGTGGCTGGCCCTACCTTATGGAACCACCTCCCCAGCGAAGTGCGCCTTGCACAGTCCTTGCCAGCCTTTAGGAAAGCACTGAAGACCATGCTTTTCCAAGAGGCATTCGGTGACTTGTAACCTCCCCCCCCCGCCGCCATCTGCCTTCTGTTTTTTCTTTTGTTCTAGTTAAAGTGTTTTAAATTGCTGTGTGCTAATATTGTTGATCTGATTGATTGTTGTTTATTAGTCTATTGTGAACCACCTGGAGTTCCTTCGGGAAGACGGGCGGTATACAAGCCTTAAAATAAATAAATAAATAAATAAATAAATAAATAAATAAATAAATAAA
>JAHTLZ010003518.1:1592243-1615590 GCA_023846285.1 Phrynocephalus versicolor | reverse complement strand
AATAAATCTTCTAGGAAATGTGAAAAATGCTGGGTTTGAGCAGTGTAATTCAACACAGGCCACTGTGAATGCCATTATTTATTCTACCCTCTGTGATTAAGATTTCACTTTATAATTACTCAGCTATAGCTGACTTCACTGAAATGTGGTCTAGGAGCTATGCACGTTATCATACTTCTTAGCATTATCTTTAGATCTTTCACAAGTCACATAGAGACAGATTTCCCTTTGAAAATAGGAAAGAGATGGAGGACCCCCTAGTCCTACCAATAAAAGAGGCATTCAGCTGCCCTTCTATCTTTCCAAACTTAATGGATTTTCAGTAGGAAGGATAAAAAACAGATGGAAGAAGTTTAGAATGAAGCAAACACACCAGAGTGCCAATAATAAAAGATACTGTTGTACTCCTGTAAAATTCTAGAGGTGAACTGGTGCAAATACTTTGTAGTTGTGACGCCCACTTAGTTAATTTTACTTTTCTCAGTTAACACTGAATGTGTCTCTTCCCAATAAGTTAGACTGATGACTTAACTGTGTGTGCATGTATGAAATTGGTTACATGGCAGTGGCTAGTTGCTGCTAATGAATATAATTCCATTTGTGTTCCTGTTTGCAGGAATATTGTTTTGTGCTGAAGTTTTGTTATGTTTACTGTAACAATTTTAGTATTTGTAAGTGGCTTAGGATGGAATCTTGTGCAAGAAAACACAAATCAAAATGATCTCACCTTGCCTAAATGCTCAGGCTTCCTTTAATAGAGACATAGAAAAGCTGAAATGTTAAAGTTTAGTGTAGTGTAGTGTTGTTTATACCACACCATCTAGCAATGTTGCCTTGTTCTCTCCATGTTCTGTTTGTGGTAATTAACTGCCATCTGGTAGGATCTCAGTCTTCAGTTCTGGATGTTCCAGTACTGACTGTGTTGATATGAATCTTAGGTCATTAGAGTCTTCCATCAGAACAATTATTTATCATTCTTTTTCCATGCCAGAAATTCTTTAGATGTCATTTTCATCACAGCTGTGGTGATTTTATTGCAGCTGTGGTGCTTTTTCAGTATTATAATCCTTTAGTATAGAACCCAGATTATTTAAAATGGTTGCTGGGTCATTTTCCTGCAAAATGTATGAAATTCACATAGCGTTGGGAGTTTATTGTGACTCCTTCTTCCAAGAAGTCAGTGAGCAAGACACCTTGGAAATGGGTGCATTACTTTTAAATCAACCACCGTATATTTGGTGGATGCTTTCTTTTGTGGGGTGATGTATAATTGCCAAACCTTCACAAGTTTCCTGTTTAAAGAAACACAAGCAGGGGGCTGCTTTTTTTGTACTATGTGTAAGCCAAAAGAGAGTGTGAGATATAAAGCAGATTCAAAAGTGTAAAACTAATACCTCTTTTGTCCGCTTCATTAAGTGCTTCTTTGCAAATCTTGAACAAATGCTTAATTGCTGTTGTGGGTTTTTCATGCTGTTTGGCTGTGTTATGGATGTTTTTCTTCCTGACGTTTCACTGGTGTCTGTGGCCAGCATCTTCAGAGGGCAAGGAGCTCGGGGAACTAGGAGTTCTCTCTGTGCTCTGGGATATAGAAAGCACAGAGAGAACTCCTAGTTGCCCTCTGAAGATGTTGGCCACAGAGACTGGTGAAACATCAAGAAGAAAAACTTCCAGAACACAGCCAAACAGCCCAAAAAACTCACAATAGCTATCAGATCCCGGACATGAAAGCCTCCGAGAATACATTAAAATGTTTAATTGCTTTGATGCAACTAATAATTTTAAGATAATTATTTAATTTTTTAAATATAATTGTGATGCACAACCTCTAGAAATTACCACTGTTTATGTGTCCCCAGAAAGGGATGGGTCAGGCGAGGCATGGTGGATAAGGAGGCAGAACTAGCTGATGGCTGAATTACCTCCATTTGGGATCTCTCTGCTTAGTTAACCATAAATTGTATCTTCCCTGCTGGATTAATAATTAGCTGAGAATGAGCAATGGAGATCAGATAGCACTGTTAGCAGCAATTTAAGCAAATGTATTAATAGCATTAGCAATAATTTATTTTGCCATTATGCATGGAACACTAGTCATAATAAATTGATTTTCTGCTGGCATTATGATACTTTGAAATAGCTCACATGATTCTCATATATCCTTCTGCTATACAAATTATTTGGCTTCATGCACCGTTGGGATATTAGGTGTTACAGGAGACAAAAAATGTCATAGCAGTACGGATGCAACATATGGTCCTTTCCTCATAGCCATTTCAGATGTTCGTATCAAGAAGGGAAGTGCAAAATGTCAAGTGAGCTCCATAAATTCTGTGGATCACCTGGAGTTTACCAGCACCACCACAGACAAGTCATTTCACACATCTAAATCTTTTTGACAGGGGGGGGGGGAATCCAACTGTGCACTATAAGTCTTTCAGCAAAATCATGTCAACCCCAAGTCACAACCTTAGAAAAGAATGATATAGATAGGTTTTTGGACTTGGATATAGAAATTCTAGATTTTACATTGTTGCTGAGACATAAACGTTGCAGAAAGACCAGAGATCTTTCGGTATCTCTCATCCTCTACTCACAGGATTGTTGTGAGGATAAAATGGATGGACACATACCCCTCACCTGAGCAACTTTCCGGAAAGATGTGACAAAAAAGCAAGAAATGCTTGATTCTAAGTGCTAGTGGTGTTCTGTCCTCCAATCCATTTCTTTCTTTGAAGCTGCTTTTGATCTGCATGTAGTTTTGTTCTGCTATTTTTGTTCATAAATTGGTTCACACAGCATGTGTAATATTTGAAAATATATATGTAGCCCAGCCCACCCTATACACCACAATTTCATAGTAACACTTTTGGTTCCTGAATTGGGAGAAATGTGTGATCTATATGAAATAAACAAATATCTAAAATAGGTGAATTGTTCATCTTCACAGCTTCTTTGGGGAAAGACCTATATGTGTTCTTATTCTATGTGTTCAGTTTTGAGTATGCATATTTTTATATCCATCCCATTCCCAATTTATCAGAAGAGAACACATCCAATAAAGGAATTCCATTGCTGCAGTCTTAAAAATAAAGAGAAGATCTCTGATGCCGATAAAAAGTATAGCTATTTATGAGCTGTGGTTTCACTTATTTGTTTTAAATTTAAAGTTACATTATTGCCTTCAATGGTTTTCCCTCAGAAAAATGAGAAATGACATTTAAGACTCATGCCAAGCACAACAAAATGAATAATTTTAACTGGAACCCACTGTTGATGTTCCTGTTGCCACACTATACAGTAATACCTCTTAAGATGAATGCCCCCTAAGATGAAAAATTTGTAAGACGAATTAAATTTCTGGGAATAGGAATGCTTCACAAGATGGAAATTCCCTTTGAGATATCCTTAAAAACTGCTCCCAGCAGCTTCCAAGTTCTTTTCTTGCAGAGCAGAAGAAAGAGAGGAGGCTTGCAGAACAACAGAGCAAGCACACGGCAAGTACATGGCCGAAGGGGTGGAGCTTCTGAGAACTTCCTGTCCCTACACTGATTGAGCGGGTGGAGTTTTACCCTTAAATAACTGGTCCCAGCAGCACATGCCTGATGGCTCGTGAAAACTAAAAAGAAAAAGAAAAAGACCATTCTGTCATACTAATTTCTTCTGGATGTGTTCCCAAGCAGAGCTGCTGCTGAGGAGAGCCAAACAAACAGGAGAAAGTCACCACTGGTAAAAAAAAAAATTGATGCTGCTTTAGAGGGTAGGATTGATACGGGCTGGCCTAAAACAGCACTAAACAAGGTCTCCTGAGACGTAAACACTGTTGATTAATAATTTGACTGACATTTTCAAAGACAGAAAATCTACCAGTATGTGGTGTATATGCCCTGGCAGCAATCCTAAAGAAAGTCATGACTTGTGAATTTAAAAAAAATCTACAGATTATTTTTTCCTGATCTGAAGATTCTCAGACTCAGTAATGTTAAAGCAAATATTATCTTTAATGCTTTATGAATAAAGAACATCTGGATGTTTGCTTGAAATATTTATGATGTTGCTTGTAAGAGAAATTCAAATACAGTGCTGTCAAGAGAACCAGGGTCCGAAAATTGCCTAGCCCTAGCTCTTAGAAAACCAAGATAGCGCAGAGCTGCTTCCTCAAATCCTACCAACTTTTTCTGATTAGGTGCATGGAATCAGAGCTTCTGCTTCTCCCTCCACAAACCAGTATTCTGGTCTTAAGGCACTGTTCTAACTGATGAGCACACTTTGGTAAAATAAAAGGAACTTTATTCGAAAAATATAAAAACAGGTACAAGCAAAATACAGAAACATGTAAAAGCAAAATATAGAAAATAAGATTCAATTTGGTACTGTATGACATGCAAGCCAAATTCCATAAAACAAGAAATTCTAGGTAAGTAATTCTGCTAAAAGCAATGCCACGTGGACAGCTCTCTCTAGCTCCCACCATCACTCACTTTCTCACACAAAAGTCCTTCTCCTTCCAAAAGCATTCTCCTCCCTTATTCCAGATGCTTCCAAGGTTTTCATCCAATCAGTGTCCAAAAATCTGAACATTAAATTAAGTCCCTGTGCTCTCATCCCTGCCTTCAATTCCCATGGAAATGATTTTTCTTTTCTCTGCTGCAAAGGAGCTGGGAAACTGAGGTGATAAAACTCCCAGCCCTGTAAACAGTCTGTTCTTTTCCCACCTGCCCGGTATCAGAAAACCTGTTTGCAACTTTGTGCATTACTTTAATATCTCTTTACTTTGTTGCTTACTCTGACTCAAGTTAATCAAAAACCTAGAGACAATCTCAAAAAAATATAATAATGTTTATTAAAATACAAAAATAAGGAAAAATAAGG
This sequence comes from Phrynocephalus versicolor, assembly GCA_023846285.1. Lineage (NCBI taxonomy): Eukaryota > Metazoa > Chordata > Lepidosauria > Squamata > Agamidae > Phrynocephalus > Phrynocephalus versicolor. The sequence goes on along the minus strand of JAHTLZ010003518.1, from coordinate 1,610,721 downwards.
AAAAATCTTAAAGAATTTAGAGAACTTAGATATACCAAGAATAGTTACATTAAAAAAATAAAGATTTATCCTACTCTAAGTAACTCTAGTAAACTGATGTCTGGAATCCATTTCTAACATCTAATAAACTGCATAAAATTGCATTGCTAGCTTAATCATGGCTTCTCTTCCTCTTCCCCAAAAAGCATTCTTCTTAACTCTCTCCCTAGCCTCTACCTACATTCTCGATCCTTGTGTAAGTACCACCCAATGGATGTCCATTAATCTGCATATTCAAACATCCCTGTACTTCTTGATACGCCTTCCTTTCTCACAGAGCTCTCCTGGCTTCCAACTTGTGTCTTCTTGAATTCTCTGTGCCAGCTTTGTCCTAAAAGCGATAAGCCAATAGCAGCTGCAAGGTTCCTGAAAAATAACTCTCTGCTCTTTGATTACAAGACTACTACATATTCCATGCACCTCTAATTTCCTCACATCCACCATCCAGCTTTGTAGTGTCTTCCTCCTGAGCTCTGTACTTGCTTTGCATAGATAAGCTGCTTCCACCTGCAAAACACTGCTGCAAAACAACATGCTACAAAATCCTTGAGTTGTCTGCTATTGCTACAAATCTATGAGAAATCACTACATGGCCCATTCAATATCCCTTATTCCCTGGCATGTGCTATAAAAATGTCTTGGAAAATGTATAGCCTTCACGTGAGGATATTTAGAAAGCCAGAGCAGATTAATCATATCAAGTGAGGAGATTCTTGCTGAGGTGATAGTTTTCCTTAGAAAAATTGCAAATTTGCAAAATCTAGCTAAAACATGTCATTCATACATACTAAGTAGTTTGCAGTTTTATTAACTCTGCACATAGAACTTTTCGCCCTAAATATGTAGTATATAAGAGCAGAGAACTATTTACACACGCATTCTACTCACAAACAATAGATATAAAAGTAAAATAAACGTAAAAATAACCAGTTGATTGATGAAATAAGAAACAAACAAAAAGGAGATGAATGGCAAAAAGAAGAAAAATGTCTTACTAGATGTTTGAGAAGTCAGGAAAGGCCATCCTGTAAAGCCAAGTTTTCAATAGTTTTTTAAAAAGGTTTGAAGCGAGGTTGCCAGGTGAATTTCTGGACGTAGATCATTCCACAACTGGGGAGCAACCACCGGGAAGGCCCTACTCCTTTACAACTTTCCAGGCCTCCCTCCGGGTTGGGACTCCGAGGTGTCCTGCCTGGCTAGCATGGATGATCTGGGGAGTTCTTGGGAGGAGCCGTTCTGTCAGATACTCTTTCCAATTATTATTATTAAAGGTTGAATAAGCCTTGTTTTCTTTCCAGAATGGACATGGATCTGAGGCAGCATAAATTACAGAGGCTTCCCATACTGTTTCATTGTTGCTTTAGATGGAAAAGAGCACCCTTAAGCTCAGTCCTCCCAGGATGGTTGCTGGTTCTATTTCCTGTTGGTGGAGAAGGGGAGCTAGGGTTCCGTAAGTCCCACCAAGTTGAAGGTCCAATTGGCAGGGACTGGATATTTTAAAAATGAGTGAATAAAAAAGAGGCAGTCTCTAGCCTGACACAGTAGATCAGTGGTTCTCAACCTATGAGTCCCCAGATGTTCCTGGATTGCAACTCCCAGAAATCCTGGCCAGCTTAGCTAGTGGTGAAGGCTTCTGGGAGTTGCTGCAGTCCAAGAACATCTGGGGACCCACAGGTTGAGAACCACTGCTGTAGATGGAACTGGAGGGAGAAGAAGGAGATGAACCAGAGGAGAGGTTAGACTGCATCTTCTGCACTTTGGGTGTGTGTGGGCGATTCGCTGGTTCATAGCCCCTGGACCAGGATTTAGGTGGGGCTCCTAGTGGCCAAGGGACAAAGATACACTGGCAGAGCATTGTTCATCATTCCCCCCTAGCATCCTTGCCTCTAGCACCCACCACGTAGAGACCTTGGAAGCTGGCAGGACAGCAGTCTCCCGCTCTAACCCGTTGAAGGTGCTGGAGAGAAAAGTACAAGAAGAAATTTCAGAGCCAGCAGCAGGAGGGATAAGGGAGGTCTAGACTCTGGTTTTCTTAGTTTTCTAATCTACTATGGACACTTTGTAAGAGAAGAAAAAGATGCTGTTGCTATTGATTTAGTATTTAATGTTTATTATAAATTATTATAGAAAAACACAAGGATTTGCTCTAAGCTTGCATACTATCAATCTCACCTTCACTTCTTAAAATGAAAAGGGGTGAAGGCCCCATAGTAACAAGTAAATCTCATTTGACTGCCTGCAAGATTTTAAATAATCCAATGAAATTATATCCTCAGACATTTCTTTGTGGGTGTTATAAAATTTTATTTCACATTAAAGCAAAAGTATGATTTCTGGAGCAAATATGGTGAATGAATTTTGTATGTAGCCCCATAGCCTTCTTTCAAAAACTGCATGGGTTCAAGTTGAGAAGATAATAGAAGCTGGTCATCTAAATGTCCATTTTGTAGTGCTGCTATAATTGTCAATCACTGTACATTATACTATTCTAGGGACTTTCTGAAACATGTATTTTAGCGTACTTGTAATTTAAAGCTAAATGCCTTTGCTCCAGTCTTTTTCATCAGTTTCTAAGTGAATTCAATGTTGCTGTGAAAAGAACTGTGGGTTACAAAGCCAGACTCTTGCAACCTGCATTTTATTTTCATCTTTTAAAAAAAATGGTTTGGGAAAAGTGTGGAAAGAAACATTCATCGTATTCTTTATGTTTGGGAGAAATTGTCTCCCCAATACTAACACTTTTCCAAGCCGCAGCTATGACGTTTGCAAATGTACCGAGCTCTGTAAAGATAGCGAAACTAGAAATTTGGCAGTAATAGCTCCTCATAAATATACATGAAATGTGCCGTGATGGGGAATACCATTTAGAATTTTAAGGGAATATTCTATTTGCATACCTTGAAGTCAGACTGTGATTCATGGCCTGCAGGGAGTTAGGTATCTGACGGAAGAGCCTGAGTTTGGGACCTCAATTCCCTACTGTGCATCCCAGAAGGAAAGCCAGCCTATGTGGCCTTGGGCGAGCTGCATAGCCCCAGGTTGCCCCCAGAAGGGAATAGCAAAGCATTGCTGAGGCCTTTTCACCTAGAAACTCCTGGAAATGAATTAACCTGACCACACCAATTATAATTATCCTTTAATTTTTCACACACTGCCTTCTGTCAATATCTTGGAATTATTTTCAGCCTTATAGGTTGCTTTAAAGAGATTTGACTGGGAGGGATTTTTCTGGGCTGAGGTGACTATCAATCAGTACAGTAGTAACCAATTGTTCCTTCCCAGCCTCTGATTTTGAAGAGAGCCATGTTTCTCTGCTTAAGGCTATTTCCCCCTACCTTTTTAAAATTAGTTAATTCTGTGGCAGTCTCCCCTCCATTAGAGTTATGGCGATAATCATGTAGGTGGGAGTCACTTTAGGGCTGTTTGTATAATCAGTCATTTTTCTGCAATAGACCATTTTAACTCATCAGAACTGTGAGTAAATGGAATATTTTCTCTCCCCCCCCCGCCAAATGCCTCAGAGTGAGTCAGTTAATGAGACTGTAAGTGCCAGTTGATGAGATAACCAAAAAAGGGGTGATTAGCTCTGGGGGGACTTGAAGTTAATTCTTCTTCACTACCTGCTACATAGCTAGAGGTCTTTAGCCAAAAATTCACACTCTGCTGAGAAAAAGATTGCAGTCTAAACTTTTACAAAGAGAAGCAATACTTCTAATGTCCAAGGCTCTTGTACAGGGCCTTTATTTGGGGTTGGCTATTAACATGTCTTCCCTCTTTGGCTTGAAAAAAATAGATGGTGAGTGTTTCACTGAAAAGGCCATAAGAAGACTGGTGGCAACATCTGGATATCCCTTATGTCCTCTTTGCAGAGTGTGGGGGTAGAGGGGTGGCCTTCAGCTGAGCTCCTCTGGATGCACTCCTGGTTTTATTGGGTTTTGCATTCTGACGCTTCACTAGGCTAGTCTCTAAACAGTTTTTATTTATTCTAATTTGTAGCAGGGTACAGATTAACGCTCCAAAATGCACTGTTTTCACATGCTATCTGCCAGAAGTGTCTAAAAATACTGCCCAAGCCAGTGCTTGTAAATTTCATTGAAACATGTGTGCTATAACACTATGCATCTCTCAAGGGTCCTGTATCTCATCAGAGCTATCAGCAATGATCTAACACCCAAGCTATTGTGCAAAGAGGCCCTTACTCTGCATCTCCAAGCATACTGTGAAACAAGGAGTGTTTACTTTGATTAATGGATATTGGAGGAGTTTTAAATCAGGCCTTTGCGTTAAACGTTGCTTCCATGTTAGGAATCTTGTTACAGTGTTATATTTTGAGTCCATTTTAAAATTCACACACAGCTAGAAATGGGTCCTCTTGGAGAGAAAAACAGGAGACAAAAATAGTTTAAATGAATAATAATGTATATACTTTCATAACTTGCAATTATTCACCAAAAATTAAACCATTTACATTATGCTAGTAATAGGATTTTAACCAATGACAGATTCTCACTGTTCACCAAAGAAGTGGTTAGACACATTAGAAGAACATAACTGTATGATGATAGAAATCAAATTAAGCCCAACCTATCTAAGACTGAAATATGTGCCTTCTGCCTGAGAAACAAGCAGGCATCTTGGAAATTTCAGGTTACCTGAAAGTGCATCCAACTAGATCAGTGATTCCCAACCTTGAGTCCCCAGATCTTCTTGGACTACAACTCCCACAAATTTTGTGCAGCCCAGCATAATGGTAAAGTCTTCTCAAGGTTTTAGCCCAAGAACATTTGGGGACCCAAGGTTGGGAACCACCAAGCTAAGTCATTTCTTTGTCTTCGGATTCCTAGGTGGTACTTTGGATAGCACGCTTACAGTGTAAGAAATCCCGAAATACAAAACAAAAGGTCTCTGCAAGGAACAGTATTTTTGATAACTAGTGAGAACCAGTTGGAGCATACAACCAGAAATACTGAGAACTATAGCCTTGATCCTATGCTACTGCACAAGTGAATACACCAGCTCAGTGTGATTTAATTCCATCCATTCCAACCATGTAGGTGTAGCAGTCAATGAAAGCTGCAAAATCATACTGTATTTGGATGCATGAAGCCAACCCTCATTGATAAAACCAACTATCAGGCATTGCACCCAATGACCTGTGGGGAGAGGTAGGAGCTAATAGTGAAGCGTCTAACTGAAAACAACAGAAACAGATGGGAAGTGCTATCCCGAGCAAATAAAAATGATTGTATTATTGTATATAAACAATGCCATTCAGAAAAGTGGAATAGTTCAAAATATTAGTCTCCTTTCTCATATTTTGGGATGGATAACAAGGGCTCAAACATTCATAGAGGAAACTAAACTACCTATGTTCTGGGCTTTCACAACCATCTCTACAGCCTGTTTTGATAATATACTTGCTAGAAAATCAGTATGAAATCTATCAAATTATATGTGGCAAACCCTTGAAGAGTCAATGGCTCTATGAACTTGGAAAGCAATTGTAGCTGATGGAGAATTCTTTTTGCATGAAACATTAGAAAGACCACCCAAAGAACACAGAATATAATCATCCAAAACTTATTAACATTCTGCATTTTTTTTTAGATTTGTATGTGCAAACAAATTGATTTGTGAGCCCATTTTAGTGGCTCCAAATGTTTTCCTGTACGGAAACATTCCTGATGATTTAATTGCCGTGTACTTTCTTTTATTTTGTGTGTGTGTGTGATGACTTTCACAAAACTATTTCTTTAAAAAAGCAACAATCTTACATTGTCCAGTAGAAAGAGCGCTGCAGTGTAATAGGCCTGAGTTTTAGGCTTGACTGTTGAAATAGTTTTTTCAAAGACAAATGTCTTGCCATGGAGTCTTGATGGTACTTATTAGAGAGTTGCTTAACTTCTGAGCTAGCATGCTTAGCAAAGCAAAGTGTTCTGCTTATATACCGCCCCATACCACTTCAAGTAGTCTCTGGGCAGTTTACAGTTTTTAATTACAATATGCAGGCTATACATTGCCCCCCACCCACAAACTGGATACTCATTTTACTGACCTCGGAAGCATGGAAGGCTGAGTCAACCATGAGCCGGCTACCTGGGGTTGAACCCCAGGTGGTGAGCACAGTTTTAGCTGCAATACAAGCATTTAACCACTGCGCCACGAGGCTCAGTGAATCAAAGGTGCCCTGTTACTTCAGGATTGTAGGGCAAAGCCCATCCACCTTGTAGAGACTTCCTCATCTAAAAGAGAAACTTCAGTCAACTAAATTCAAAAAGAGGGAGGCACTTACCTCTGCTTTGTTGAACAGAGGTACGTGCCTCCCTCTGTTTGGGGTCTAAATAAGATAAAATGTTAGTTTCACAATCAGAAGAGGATAAAACATAATTTCCTTCTATTTGTGCAGTTATTCAAAACTGCTGCATCTGAACTATCTGCTTGCAAACAATGATCAGACAAGCCAGCTATGTACTTTACAGCTGCAGAGCTGAGAAACCTTATGGTAAGATCTGGAAGTTGAGTCATAACAACTGGACGTCTTTTCTTGTGAGATCGAAAATCTCTGCCACTGATGAAGCTACTTGGATGAGTAGCAAAATGTTTCAATCTCACAAGAAAAGAAGTCCAGTTGCCATGACTCAGTTTATGGATAACTTCACCTAGATGACTGAGTGTGACGACACCTCCCTTTTCAAACGTGTAATTGTGAAGAAAATGTGAAGTGTAGGGAACCAACTTATTAATCTTCACAGGATCCACTTAGTAATGCTGCCACCTTTTAAACCGTCACCTTATGAACTGGGACAGACTCATATGTATAATATAAAAATAATGATTATGTTTAATGAGAAAATAAATAAATACAACAATGACTGAAGTTGGTATGTGCTGTCTTAAACATAGAAAAGATTAAATCCAATCTTCAAGCCTCCTTGTCTTTATTAAACAGTAAATAGTAAAGCCCTCACACCTAACCTGCCTGCCTGAACTCTAACAGAGCTGTGCTCTCTCAGCACTCTCAGCTTTCAACTCTCAACAACTCTTAACTCACAGACCAGGCTCCACCCTTTTTATACCATACAATCCCCCGCCCTCCTGCTGGGATTGGCTGATGATTTACATATGTATTTCTCCTGCTTCCAGGGTGTTGTCACACTGAGAATCTTCACAGAGTCTTTGTAAGATAAACAAATTTGAGCTCTTAAGGGAGCCGGCCTCAGTTCTAATGACTGGATTAATATGATGCATGTTGACCTCTAGTTGTGGGCTGCCAATGGCTCCTGCTGGTTCTGTCTCTACATGCATGTCCCCCATCCTCTTTTAGCATGTACATACATTCCCCTGCTCTCTTCTCTCCTTCAATGCGGTGTGCAAGATATAAGAAGAGTGTTTGTATCTAACCTGCTTCGTTTGGCATTGCTGTGCATTCATACTGGGAACTTGAAATTGATTTTGAAAATCCCTTCTTCCTTTCTCTTCCCTTTAAAGAGAAAATGTCAGCTTGGAAGGGGAAGAAGGGAAGTAGAATGGGATGAACAAAGGAAAGAAAATTAGGAGGCAGATTCAAAATAGGGTGTGAGAAAAGAAGTAGAACTCCCTTGAATATTTGGAGCTCAACTGATACTGACATAAAAATGCAGTCTAAATGTTACTGGCTCTGTCCGTTGGGTACTCTCCGTTTCCATGACTGTTTTCTGTTTGGCCAAGACTATGAAAGGCCTCAGTAAAGTTTAAAAAAAAACACCAACAAGATATTTCCACTGATATGTTATCGAGTTTACTCAGCAGCTGGGGTTTACGACTGAGTTGTTTTTTTCAGGACTCCCGTGCTGTGTGATCCAAAGGTAATGCCTACTAATTATTTTAATAGAAAATTATAAGCCTGAAGGAATTGTGTGAAGTTATTCTTGCATGAAGAGCTGACATTTTAATTTGGTACACCGTAATGCTCACTGGAGATAAAGGCCAAAGAAGGTGATGGAGTAAAATTTACTTTTGTAAACTTAAAAGCCAATTGTTTCAGGAAGACTTACGCAAATAGCCCCTGCGATTGCACTTCTGGTGCACTGATCCACAATTACAAACATACGGGTGTGCAATTATTCAGCCAGCAATGGCTTATTTTCCATTGACTCATTGCGTTTGTTAGCCATCTGGTGCTAGTACCTCCTAATGGGAAACCTTTCTTTGTTCTGAAGTTGTGAAAGTTGAAAGGTGTCTCTATTAACTTTTATAATATAGCTGGATGCTAATGATGCCTTTTGTGTTGGTAGCTAATAATAATTATGCATAGTCATTTAACCGCTTCTTATGTCCTCAAAGTATTTTATAATAATTCCTCTACAGAAATTAACCTGAATGAGATTAAATGGCAAGGAAGAGAAGAAAAATCTTCATGTCGGGTGTGGAGTTGATATAGATTTGCCCACTCTGTATAATTAACTGGAATGACATTACATCCCCTCTTTATGCATATTGCCATTCTAGCAGCTTTGTTCACCCACAGCTGTTTCCTATTTAAATATTTTATTAGTTTTAATATAGTGAAATAATATAAGCCATTAACTCAAACCCACCCACTCTGCTTAAAGTTTAGGCAGAGATATTCGAGGCTGTAACTGGTACAAAACGGAGAGGTTTCACTACCTCCCACTGAAACTGAGCAATAATTGGACTGCCTCTAGAATGTGGATTAAGGTCATTGAACGTTCAGAACACTGCAGTAGGTATTGTGCTCCAGTATGTTCAACTGATGGGGTCTCTCCAGTAACCAGTGTGTGCACAAACATCTTTTAGAATGCCGGTAGCCTCTCAACTAAGGAATTTTTAATGTTTGCAATGATTTTCAGATAGTGAAAAACATTTGACCATTCCCCACCACCACCAACCCAATCCACATAATCCAAAAATCAGGAGAAGAAACTCATTATCATATACTTATTTAATACAATGTGGGTTGTTTGTCCTGCTTTTACTGTTTCTGTCTTGAAATAGTTGTATTAGTATTCCATCTATCTCTGGTGATTTACTTCTTCCTAAAGCTTTCAGATCAGCTTTCTCTTCACTTTCTAGAACTGGAAACTTTTCATCATAGGATTCCTCTACAGAGGAGCCTGTCATTCTTTCATTTTTTCTGCATAGGTCTTCAGTATACAATTTCTGCCTTCACTTTATTTTCTCCTGGTCAGATACTTTGCTTCCCTCTTGGTCATTCAGCATTCTTAATCTAGGCTTTGACTTCCTTGATTTTCTGGTACAGATCTCTTATTTTTTCTTCTTCTATTGTTCTCTTCTATTTCTTTGCACTGGTTGTTGTAGTTCTTTGTTTCAAAATGACAGTTGCTGAAAAACTGCATTCAGAGTTCTGATCCAATTTCTGTCACCTTTTGCATTTGCTTCTTTTCTGTCTTCAGGAATTTTTAACGGTTCCTTCAATCATCCCTTTTTTCCTTTTTACTTCAAGAATTGCTTTTTTTCTGTTCTTTCCTAATTATATCTCTGTTTTCAGTTCTTCTAGTTTACAATAAATTGAGTTTAGTAATACAATTATGTTTCTTATTTGGACTTTAAGTACATCAAGAATATTGTTTAAATTATATTTAACACAATTTTTTAGTGATCATTTTCATCTTTAATGTTGGACACTTGCAGTTCATGATCAATACTACACTCTCCTCCTTGTCTTGTTTTGGCAGAGAGAATATAGCTTCTCAATCTCCTGCTTCTAATTAAATAATCTATTTAGTTTCTATATTGACTATTCAGTGATGTCCACATGTAAAGTCATCTGGTGAGTTGCTTTTGCAATAAACAGATTGTTGGCTTTTCAGAACTCTATGCTCTGAATAAACAGATTGTTGGCTTTTCAGAACTCTATGTTCCCTTGGTTGAATTTTCCAACAGCATTTGGTTGTGGTTTTTTTCTTCCTTTTGTATTCCAGACAGCTATGCTAATAAGCATGTTTTGTTTTGGTGTATGGTCAATTTCCTCCTTCATGCTTGCACAAAAGCTTTCAGTTTTGTCTTCTTCAGCATTGGTAGTTGGAGTGTGGACTTGAATGCTGCTTATATTCGTAGATTTTCCACTTGGAAATTATCTCAGCATTAGAGTCTCAATTTCTTTGGAATTTGTCATTTCCAGAGTAGAATACTTTGTGGTTTTCAGCCAGAAAATATTCCATTCCTGTCTACTTTAGTTTACTGAAACCAAGCATTGCAATGCTTGTGCATTCTATTTTCCAGTTTACTTTGATTCACACTTCTCATGTTTCATCTTCCAACATGCTGTTATAGCACTGGGCTTCCTTTTAACTTTTGTGCACATCACCCACTATATGTCCTTTTGGCTTTAATCTAATTGTATCATTAGTGATATATAACTGTTCATACTTGTCCTTTGCTCATCTCGAGTAGCTGATTGAGTCCTGCCCCCAGCAGTAACAGGAGCAGAAGCCCAAACCACAAGCCCCAGCCATTCAGGTTACCTCCAGTACACCACCAGGTACACCACAGTCAGCAGCATCTCCTTGTCCAATGGAACTGACACCTCAGTAAATCAGTATAAGTTGCACAGCATATGTATTCTTCCAAACACCTAAAGCATATTTATTTTTCCAGACATAAAAAAGAAATGGAATAAAAGTAAAGCAATATGCATCAAGTCCCTTAAACATAGAAGACCACTGTTAAAGTGCTATTGCTGTAGCTGTTAGACTATAATGAAGGGCTGAATCATGTTCATTTCCATTGTACGTACAAAAATCCATTTTATATGTGGTTGGTACATTACCAGTTATCTGTGGAAGGGGTGTTCATTATGTTTCATATTTCCTCTGCAGGGTTCTGCCCAGCATTGTCATGGCCACCATGAGTATTTTTTTAATTAGATGAGCAGCAGGGATGAAGTGTGAAGAGACATAAGCGTAAAAATGATGAAAACTGAATGCAAACGTTTTTTATTCTTTCTAAGACTTGATTCATCTTTCTCTCTTACATCTGGGGGGTCCTTGCACACAATGAAAAGGAACTGCAAAAGTATTTTCCTTGTTCCATTTCACTTCATCTTTATTTCAGCTGAGCTACAAATCATCACACACACACGCGGTGTTAAATATTTTCACATATGTAAAGTGTGCATTATGGACTGCACCCATGGAAAATTGAAGCACTTAAATATGTGAAGCTTATAATTTTCTTTCTCCTACATTCACCTACTGCAGGTACTGCATTTGAAATAGCAGTGATTAACCAAAAGAAAAGTCCATTCTAGTGCCTCTCAGCATGTCCACGTTTACCAGGAACAGGTTGTTACCTCAAAAGATAAATGCCTGGATTTGCATAAAATGCTGTGGCTAGAACTCATAACTTAGAATGCCTCCTAAGTATAAAGGTATGCTCAACATGCAATTCCAGAAGTGATAGACTGCCTGTGATTGCTTATTCTATAAGCTTTTGATGCGTCTCGTTTTTATGAAGCAGAGTGATGTACCTGCCAAATCCATTCTTCTCATGAAATATCATTGGATGCCTGTAAAACTCAACCAGTTGACTGTCTTTATAGCAATTCCTTCATCAAGTGCATAATTTTGTTCTCTGCCTTGGTGCAGTGTGGTTAAAATTACTAGGCATTTTTTAAAAGACCTGGGAAAAGAAAACAACAAAATTGTAATTTGTGGTTAAATTAGTGTGGGATGCTGTTCCCACACTTACGGCCAAAGTTACGACAGGAGATATGCATAAATGCATCTGCAATATGTGGGTGAGATTGTTTGGGGGGAATGGGATGTTGTGTTATGTTGTGAAATATTTCTGAATTCTTTGGCACTGCTGTTTTGGATGGAACATTGAATATTTTTTATCATTTATTTATTTCCAGGTGATAAAATTGGAAGTGTGTGCAATACATATGGTGCACAGACAGAAAAAAGAGTGTTGGTTGTCTGTATATTTTACCTATTCTTCATGTTCCCTTATGTAGCATAACTGGGCCTGTCATTCCTTTGAACCTAGCAGTAAGGAAGTGATATTTCGGTCCAGATCAGGACAAGTGTATATAGGTCTTCCTACACCGCTACTTCCTGTACAATAAAGCCCTACACGTAGGGTTAATAATGAGGGTGGTGGTCTCCGTTTGAACCAATGTAGGGGCTCATTTTGCCCGCTATCTTTTGCGTGCTTAGTTGTCTTCTGGTTTTACTGTTGGTTTCAGACAACAAACTGTAGAAAGCCATTGTGTGACTGCCCTAATGGATGTGGGTCTTTTGTGTCTTTTTTTTTAAAATGCACATTTTAGCCCTTCACATTTTAAAACAACTGCAAACTGATTTCTAAGCATGCTGAATTTACTGTAATTTAAATCAAATTGGATTTTTTGGACAATTTAAAAAAATGCAAAACCATTATCCTGCATCCATGTTGAAATTATCTGAGATGCATATTGACGTTTCCTGATGGAAAATGTGAGATATCTGGTGCAGAGGAGGAGTCCTTCTCAGGGGTACCCCTCTTTCCCTGTTTCTAGAAGCTTTCAGACAAGAAGGCTTGTTGGCCACTTTCCTAGCTTTTTAGTTCCAAGCTAATAGCTTTCATTTGTTTTGTTAACGTTGAATAATTCTAATTTTATTTTGGGGTTGTGTTTTTTTTTTTTTTTTATGTAGAGAGCCCTGTGACCATCTTTCTTGAAGGGCAACATAGAAACTTGTAACATCTGAATTCTTCTCCAGTGTGCACATTAGTTTAAGAGTGACCTGGGCAGTTTAGATTTGAGTAAGCATGTCTGATGCCCAGAGGCCTTGTGTGTGGGAGGTACAATTGGGTCCTGATTTACATTTTGTTCCAATTGCTTTCAAGGGCACTTCCAAACAGTGATTTCCAATTATTCAGTCTGGAGGTGACATAGCAATGGGTAACTCTGCTCACTTTATAACTCTTTGTTAATTATAAGCCATTTTAGCAAGGTTCATGAAGTCAATTAGCAAAGCTTAAGGGATAGTTCCCAGGTGGAAAATCTGGTCAAAGCATGTCTAAAATGGAAATCAATGGATTAATTTGTTTGAAAGCAAGGTTAGAGATAGGAGGGAGATGCTGAGAAAATCCAGTAGCAATATTAAACAGAAATCTAAGGAGGAAGAGAAAAGGCTTTTCAAAACTGCAGAAGGTTAATTGGCCAGTCTACATCAGGCTGCTTAAAATCTCTTGTAAAAGGGATGAGCTACTGCAAGTGAGTCACTTGCCTTTGGTTATCATTTCTGTTATGTAAAGTTTTGTTTTCCAGCTTCAGGATTTTGAACAAAGAGATATGACAACATATTTCAGAACTCCATGCTCATTTCATCACAGGCTTCCCTTCATTAAATTTAATGTCACTAGGGATGGGGAAGAAATATGTTATATTTCCATTTTAATTCAACTACATTTGTCCTAGTTTGTTACAAACCTATCTAAACAACACCCTAACATTTAAGTCATTGGGCGCTTTTACACAACCTCTAAAATCTGGTGGCAACTTAAATTCGGACCGGAGATCGTGGGGGTTTGTCGCTCTTCCTGTGTTCCCACCCCTCCGCACTCCATTGTTCCTGTCTGCGTGAGGGGAGGGAGAAAAAAAGGAGGGGGAATGCAGGCTCACCTCCGTCTGCTGGTCAAAGCAGCCCCGTAGTGATTCCTGTCTCTTAAAGGGGCGGCAGGGACAAAAAAACCCCAAACAAACAGAAGGCGAGGGAGCCCGGCATTCACAGCTTTACAATGCGCATCAGAAGATTTTTTACCTCCCGGAGGCCAGGTACTTGAAAAGTGTGCTGGAACACGCTTAGGTGGGCGTGGTCGTACTTAATTTTTTTAAAAGTCCGGAGCTGGTGGGAAAACATTTTTAAGCTCCGCATCTGGGAGCCCTTTGCCTCAGATTTTAGGGGTCGTGTAAAAGCACCCATTGTTGCCATTGACATAGACATGTTTAATTGTTCTGAAGAGGTGCATTTCAATTGTCTACCTTTCACATATTTCCTCCTCACTTTTCTCTGCTATTGTCACTACTCCAATTCATGTTCCTTTTCTGTCAGTCTAATCTCCTCCTCCTCCCCTTCTTCTTCTTTTTCTTCTTCTCCTTCTTTTTCTTCTTCATATATGACAATGCTGTATCTCTTCAGCTACAGGGCTATAATGCTGTACTAAGAGAATGGGATATATGCAATTTACAACTTGCATTTCAGCTACAGTACTTACCCATGAAAGTAGAAGTCAGGCAAAAGAAGCAGAGTTCACTCCCACATTACATCACACCATACCACACTTTACACATCATCAATAATGTAATAAGGACATGCCCTGGAGTTGCCTCAAAGGAACAATATCACACAAGACAAAAGCAAGACAAAACAGTATGATTGGAAGTGCTACCAAAAAAACCCAACAAACAAAAAAAACAGGAGCCATCCCACTGAACAAAGCATAGTGTATAGTCATGCTGAAAGATCAGATCTACTTCTGATTACCACTAATGTCATGTCATTGACATAAGAAATGTCAAAAGAAACAGTGAAGAACACAGAACATTCTTCTACCTGAATAATGTTATTTCTTATGAATAAATTGCTGGCTTTAGACAATGCTCAGTCATTCTCCTGCTTTATTTCTGACTCCTAAGCCAAGATTCTGTCAGTCTTTCTATTGCATCCCCTAACTGCTTTTACTATACCTGTCTCATTATTAGAACTAGAGATGGGCACGAAACAAACAATTTTTTGTTTCCATTTTCATTTTTTCGTTTCGTTACGCAACAAAATGACAAATGAATTTTGTCTCCAAAATGAAACGAAACAAACAGAAACACCGGAAATTTTGTTGTGCGTTTCATTTTCGTTACGGCAATACAGTTGAATTGCTTTAAAAAATCACAAAAATCACAAAAAAATGAAATAAATGGTAACAAAACGATAATGAAACAAACAAAAATGAAAATGAATTTTGTTGCAAAAATTCACGAAAAATGGAAACGAACCGAAATGGACCCCCTAAATGACAAACAACAAATGAAACACCATTTTTTGATTTGTGCCCATCTCTAATTAGAACCACGTTGTTTCTTCTGAGTTTCTCATTCCAGGGGTAAATCACTTTGTAATTATCTGATTAAAAATGACCTCTTGCAGTCCTCTTTAATTTACTCACACCAAATATTAAGAGTGCTTAAATGTTCCCTTTTTTGTTTTACTCTTTCAAGTTTACCTTGATTCATATTTCTTACATTTCATGTTTCAGTTATATGAATTGGGTGGCTCGGGGTTTTTCCTTTTACCTCTGCACATCAACAACTGGATGTCCAATCCTGAGTCCCTTTAATCCTGTTGCTTCTTTTGCAAGAAGGCTATTCGGTTAAATGCTTTCCAACTTGAACATGTCACCATGCAGCTCTACCTTTGTTTCATTTTGTATTGTTTCATGATAGGATTTAAAAGTATAAGTATTCAAAATTGGTTCATTATTGATTCCTTGAGAACTGGTTGAGATCCAGGAAACAAAGAATAGGTGTCAATGGGAAATTTTCACAATGGAAGGAAGTCAAAAGCGGTGTGCCCCAGGGCTCTGTCCTGGGACCGGTGCTTTTCAGTCTGTTCATAAATGACTTGGTGACAGGGATAAACAGTGAGCTGGCCAAGTTTGCAGATGACACAAAACTTTTCCATGTGGTAAAAACCAGAGAAGATTGCGAAGAGCTCCAGAAGGATCTCTCTAAACTGGGGGAATGGGCTGCGAAATGGCAAATGCGTTTTAATGTAGCCAAATGTGAAGTAATGCATATTGGGGCAAAAATCAAAACTTTATCTATCAACTCATGGGCTCTGAGTTATCCGTGACGGATCAGGAAAGAGATCCTGGTGTGTTGGTGGACAGCTCCATGAAGGTATCTACCCAATGTGTGGCAGCGGTGAAGAAGGCCAATTCCATGCTAGGGATTATCAAAATGGGGATTGAAAATAAAACAGCCAACATTATAATGCCATTATACAAAACAATAGTAAGGCCGCACCTGGAGTGTTGTGTACAATTCTGGTCACCTCATCTCAAGAGAGCCATAGTGGAACTGGAAAAGGTGCAGAAGAGAGCGACTAAAATGATTACTGGGCTGGGGGACTCCCTTATGAGGAAAGGCTAAAACATTTGGGGCTCTTTAGTCTGGAAAAAAAGGCGCCTGATGGGGGATATGATTGAGACGTACAAAATAATGCAGGGCATGAGTTAAGTGGATAGAGGAAAGCTCTTCTCCCTCTCACAAAATACCAGAACTAGCGGACATACACTCAAATTGAGGACTGGGAGAGTAAGAACAGACAAAAGAAATTTTTTTTTCACCCAGCGCGTTGTTAGTCTCTGGAATTCCCTGCCACAGGAGGTGGTATTGGCATCTGGCCTGGATGCCTTCAAAAGGGGATTGGACAGATTCCTGGAGGAAAAGTCCATCACGGGTTACAAACCATGATGGAGATGTGTAATCTCCAGGCTTAAAACTGGGGTACTTCAAGGGCCAGATGCAGGGGAGTGCTATCAGGAGACAGACATCTAGTCTCATGCACTCCCAAACACATCTGGTGGTGCCACTGTGAGATACAGGATGCTGGACTAGATGGGCCTTTGGCCTGATCCAGCATGGCTCTCCTTATGTTCTTATGTTCCTGTACAGTATTACCAAGAGTTAGTCATTCTTGTTGACTATGGAACACCCTCTACCAGTTTCATCTTCTACTGCTGCCGCCACCTACTAGCAGCTCATGAGTGTTTTCCCCCCACCCCCTTTACCACTGGAACTATCCTTTCTCAAAAGTCTGGTGTCCCAGCTTTGGCCGTCCTGCTTTGGGTAACCCTGCTAGGACTTGAGACTTGTAATGAAGTTTAACCTTCTAGAATTATTGCTCACAGTTTCCCATTTCAGAGTGGAAAGCACTCCTGATCCTTAGAGTGGATGGGCAATCCAACAAATGCTGTTAATCTCCAGTTCCCATTACCCCTTGCCAGCACAGCAAGTGACAGCAATGGCCAGCCTTTGCATATGCAGGCAAAGATTGACCTTTGCTATCACAGTATATCACTGTAGTGATATACTGGAGGGCTTTATGGAGAGTGAGAGAGTCCCAGTAACTAAGTTAAACAATGTGGCCTGTCCCTTTTATTTTATTTTCCACATTCACACACAGATTGAGATTGCAGCATCCTTAACTGGGGTGGTACATAGGCCTCGCTGTTCACTTCTCTGATTTCCCCCCTATTCAGAATACTACACAGTGATTCTACATCAAGAAGTAATCTTAGCAGTTATTCCCATGGAGACATACCACTTAAATATTCTGACTATGCACACTCCTATTATCAAGTCTAGAATTCTGACCAAGCATTGCTTTAAGGCAACCATAGTGATAGTCCTATTCATAGAAATCTGATAGTAAACCCATAATATTATTACTAAATCCATAGAAATCTATAGTATTACCTTGCCTTTAGTCAATATCACTGGTGTATTATGAACTGCCTGGTACTCGGTGGGGAATTCTTTATGCATAGAGGCACAGGAAATGAGAAGAGCTTGCCCTGAGCTTTTGAACCAGTCTTTTGATAGAAAATGTTATCAGAAATTCACAGGGTATGTGTGGGAGACAGAGATGTGGGATTAAAATTTGAAATAACATTTCAGCGATGTGAAAGGTCCAGGCTGGTTCTGAAATTGCACAGTAATGTTAACAGTGAGAGTACCTTGGAACATAAGCAATCATGCAGTGAAAACTACAGATGGACCCAGAAATATGAAAATGTAGTTTTTTCAAAGGACAAAAGAAGGCAATTGGCTTTTCCTTTTCTTTATGTTTTCATTTCTTTTTTTTAAAAAAAAATGATGACATGATGGTATCTTTTCAAAATAAGAGTCAAGCTTCCAACTGCCTATCACAAACTGCATTTATTGAGTAATTGATTCTATTTTCTTTATTGTTTTATATCCTGCCTTGTTTTATATCCAAGGCAGCTGTGGGAATAACCCCCACGTGGGAAGCCCCAATCTGTGAGGCTTGAAAAGTTGCTCGCCAACAGTAGGAATTAACTCCTGTGAATCCTTAACGTTTTAAGGATTGAAAAACTTTGGGAAGCCTATTCCAGAAATAAGCTTGAGTATTGATGGGAACCCAGCAGGGAAGCTTAACCAGCAACCCCCCCTAATGGGTTGGAAAATAAAGAAAGAGTCCACACGTGTTTCTTGGTGCAAAATGGATGCTTCTCCTTTTCTCTCTGTCCTTCTCTCCGTCCGTCCCTCTCCTCAGCATCCAGCAAGCCTTTATTGAATTACCACATTACTACAAATCCCATTTAGCTTTGCAACAATCTCTCAACCAATTACAGACTTATACGCCAACATAAAAACACACATACAGGCATTTCTTTGTTCTAAGAGCTGAGCTCA
>JAHTLZ010003518.1:1516033-1592233 GCA_023846285.1 Phrynocephalus versicolor | reverse complement strand
AATGGCGATGCCACAGAGGCACTGTGAGTGAGAAAGATTCTCCTACAGGCAGCTAACAAGAGGAGGTTTTTTTAAAAAAAAATAGACACAGTTTAAGCAACGTTCTAAACTGAAATGTTAATTCGTTGTTGTTTTTAAATCACATTAAAATAGCACAGAGCCAAACACAATTTAAAACTCTTTAAAAAACACAACAGGCAAGAAGGACAATACCTATCCCATTAAAAGGCTCTTCTTCTTTAAGTCTGACCAAATTAAAAATCTGTTCCCTGCAGAAGAGCTGAGAGTTGTAAAATCCAGAAGCAGCCACTAAGAAGGCCCTGTCACGTCATCACCAGACACTCCTGTGATAAGCAGTGGGAGAGAAAGGAAGCTCTTAAGGTCCTGTGAGGCAGATGTGGGAGATGGCCTTGTTTTGTTTTGTTTTGTTTTTTTTCAAATACAACATGGAAGTCATCAGATATTTGAAATCCTCTTTGATGGTGGTTCAGTTTGAACCACTGTGCATTTTTGTTTCAGTTCTCTGTGCAACAAAGGATAAAATAGCACAATATCAGTTGCTGGGGTTGAGGGCAATTATCCCTGAATTATTGTTGCTGTTAACTTATCCGGATGGTGAGGGATTAAAATATTGAATATATTGCATGCCTATATGACACCTTTAATGTATGTTTAGCTAGGAGGAACATTTCTGGACTGGAGTTTATTAGGATAGTCAACTTAAGCAACATGGTGTCCTATTATTTGAACCAATTCACTGTAGTAGATATAGGATAGGATTAGAACTCAGGAGACCTGTGTTCAGATGTCTCCTCAGCCATAGAAACTCACAGTGGCACTAATCACCACCACCACCTTCATTATTGTTGAACTGCAGAGCTGGAAGGGACCATATGGGTCACTGAGTCCATTCCCCATAAAGAAAGCACAATGGGCGATCAAACTCCCAACCTCAGTCTCCACAACCAGAGACCTAAGACAATACAGTGAGCTGTCCAGCATTATGTGGCACAGAGATGCTTGCCTTTTCATCTCTTACCTCACCCCAACCTCAACCACAAATAACAACAAAAATTCAGGGAGAACAGCTATCCGGAATTCTATCAAGATCACTATAAACTGAACTGACTTGACAGCAGAAAACAACAACAAATGTCGTATTTATTGTAGTTCCATGTTCGGGGATTTAAAGTAGCTCACTCTCACTGCATAGAAAACAAAGACACTAAAATGCAGGATTCAATGACTAAGAATTTGTGTAATATACTGGATTGTAAAACTTTCTGCACAAGAAGAGTTAAAGTGTTCTTTTAAAATTGTATCGGCTTATTGCTTTTCTTCTCACTAGGGTTGCTAAAGTAGTATATACCAAAATACTGTAGGTAAAAACTTCTTTTTAAAAAACAATTAAAACCATTTTTAAAAATCAAAGAACATTTTGGAATAACATAATTTTACCTTCTTGATAGAACCACCAGAGATGGAGCCCCCACCCCCAACCCAATTGTGGGGTCTTTTAATGTCTATCCATCATTTTCTTCTGAAGAAGGAAGAAGGATAGATTTCCCTTCTCTCTTCTTGTTTTTGGTAAATTTCGGCACTGAAATGAATGTACTATGTTCACTAGGCTAAAACTCAGATAAGCGGATTAGATTCAATCATTCCTGTACAAAACAATGTGAAGCATCAAAGGAAAAGCAGAAAAGAATGCAAGGCACATATGAGAGGCATTTTGAAATTAAGTCTTCATCTCTGACAAGGCAGGCTGGCTATTGACCCCTTCACCAGGAATGGAAGTTAATAAAGACTACATTAGTGTCATTCCAGTTTCTCCTACTAGAAAATATGTCTGTAAGTCATTAGAATTGAGGAAGAGCTAAAATGTTTAAATTAAATTATGTGGCGGTAAACTGCTGGGGATTTGATAGTTAATGTTATCTGAAGGAGCACCTTTTTCCACTTCTTACTACTTTGATCCAGAAGTCCAAGGTACTTCTTCATGTGCCTATGCAAAATAAGGTGAAGCAGATGACTATAAGAGGGAGAGCTTTTTCACTAATGTCATATGACTTCAGTTTATGTAGTATTTTAAACATGTAGCTTGGCACAGAACAGAAAGTATTTTTCTTCTGGCTCCTGTTATCTCATTTATGAAGTTATTATTTAATCACTGTTGAGAGGGACCCAGATTCCCCAGCTGCACTACTTCTGCAATTGGTATCAGTTGGACTTACATTTCAACTAACTAATCCTGGATTTAAGTCACTGGCATTAAGGGAAGTCTCAATGAATTTTTGGGATAGGGGTTTTGAGTTATTTTTTATGTGTTAGTATTGCTGATTGTAATTAAAAATTCAGTTGAAACACAGTTTGCAATAAGTTGTAAAATAAAAAATTAAAACTAATGGGATAGTAAATAACACATAAAATATGAGATAGCAAGTGTTGTATGCAGAGCCAATGTAAAGTCACAGTCTGAATGCAAGGTGAGATGTAAAGAAAGTAAGGTTCCATTCTGAAGCTCTCTGGTTGATCAGAGCCACTTGCTGTCCGATCCTGCCCCAGCTGGTTTCTGAGATCTCAGGAAAATGATCAGTATTGTTACATTACAGCAGAAGATATGATAGAATCACATTCATCAAGGCAAGGAAAGCCTGTGAGTAAGTAAGAGAAGATTTGGTCAGAAGAAAGCCTGAGTCAGTGAGACCAGAATTTGACTGGATTCTGGCTAGAACTCAACAGGACTGTTCAGTACCATGGACAGAGCAATGGTCACCGTCTTCTAAATTAGAAATGGAAGTTGTTGCTTCAGCAGTATGCAAGCCTGTTGATAGTTTTCCAACAGATATAGAGAGATCATGGTTCTTCTGATGTTGATGCTTGAGCACTCACACGTGTTCTCACTTCTGTCTGAGGTGGATGAGGTTAAGGTGAACTGATTTGAATCATACAGAGGAAGCAGCAGGTTCCCCTCACTTGTTTTAGCAGGAGGCTCTTGTACACTATTGTTATCAAGGCTGGCTAGTTGAGAAATGCTACATGCTCTGCACACCGTGGGGAAGCTTCCTCGGATTTTAAAGGGCCACTGTTTTATTCGAGATTTGTTGGTTCTAGCAGTAAGGGAGCAACATCACTGAAGAAGAGAAAGGTCCTTCCAGTTTTGTGATCACATAATGCTTTGTCCTTTTCTAGAAGAACATGGGAAGGGGAAGGAATATGCTTGGCCCTGATTGTTCTCTAACCTGAAAGGAAAAATGTCAAACATGGAAACAGCCTGGTCTGTGCATCTTTCCCATGCAGTTCCAAATGTTTGAGAGTGGAGAATGATGTACATTAGCTGACTCATTCAGAGCTCTAAATAGGACACAGGGGTTTCTGCATGTGTGGTTGGCATAGTGGGAGTCTCAGACAAAAAGTATCTTTTCCAGGCTCTGACATTTAGATGTCCAACCCTAAGTTTCTTTAGGGAAGGGCAGTATTAAAAGGTAATCCAATGTTTTTGAAAATTAAGACATTAAGAAGCCACGAGCATACTTTGCAAGTATGAAAGACGGCAAAGTATGCTCTAAATATATATCTAGTGCTCTAAAATCATTTAGCTTCCAATCATTTTTACCCAGCTGACCTCACTTACTTGATATATATACTAAAAGCTTTTCTGAACTGTAAATTTCAAGGAGCAAAGAATTAATTATAGTTCTGTACATCACCAACTAAGGGATTAGTGGTTTGAAGGGTTTCTGAAATATACATGAAAGTCCATCTTCATTTTAAAAAGCTGCAGGGATCATATTAACCAAGATATGAATAGAATGTTTTGTTATTTGTAGCCTGCACAGTCTTTTTAAAAGGTGCAAAAGTACATGTAATTCTGTGAAGAAACAGTGTAGCAGTTCTGAAAGCAACCAAACTTGATCATGTATCCATAAAAGACTCCCCTTTGTGTGAGCTGTTGCAAGCTCATCTGAAGGAGCAGAAGTACAATACATTCAATTCTGTTCAATGCCCCTTCAAAAAAAACAAAACAAAACACTAATGCTTAATTTTGGTAATCATTTACTTTTTACCAAGGGTGATTGAATGACATTTCCATGCTTGGAAGTTGTCTTAGTGGTTATTTTCTTTGCAGATGAAAGCAACGGTGAGTGCTTTGAAACTGAGCAAAGTCTGAGGAGAACAACCTGTGCTAATTTTTCTCCTTCTGCTCCAGCACTGTATCGCTCAAGAAGGATACAACTACTGGTATTTTTCATCCTTTGGGAAGAAAAACTGCTTAGATTGGGTAGGAAGTGGGTCTTGCATTTAGAAACAGTTGGGAATGAAAAAGGTTTAAAACTCCTTGTGGCACCATGGTTAAACTGCAGTACTGCAGTCAAGGCTCTGCTTAGGAACTGAGTTCAATTCTGGTGAATCCAGGTAGCTGGTTTGAGGCTGACCCCCTGGAATATGGATATTGGCCTTGATCCAGTTTCAGAATATATCTGGTTGTGTTGGTTTACAACAGTTTTATGCAAAATGCATCCTCTTCCTTTCTGAAATGTTGCCGTTGTACTACAGTAAATCTAGAGAAGGGGATCTTTGGGCCCTCCAAAAATTTTGGCCTACAGCTCTCAACAGTCCTAGTGCAGCACAGTCAACTTTAAGGAACTGTCAGGCCTAAAGGCAAAAAACATTTGAACAGCCAAAGATTTTCCATCTCTCTTTTGAAATATATACTAATCCCAGTAAATAAATAGTGCAATAAATTTTAGTCAGCCAAGTAACCTGTCAACCCAGTTTACCATGGGGCATATTTTCAATAAATTTACAAATTGGGTGTTACTTTTTAGCATGATTTTGAACAAGCATTATGGTTTGTGTGTAATCCTATTTCCCAATCATTACAGTATTCAAGCTGAGAAGATGCTTGCATATACTTCTAACCCATGTATAAGCAGTTTGTATTGTAAAACTACAAGGAAATTAAAGAGGCATGATAAAATATCCATAAGCATTAGTCTGCACAGGATTATTTGCTGTTAGAAATACAGTCAACATAAAATGGTTCATTCTCACAAAGTAGTACCAACATTTGGTATCTAAAGGAAATAATTTTTACTAATAGTTTTCTGATTAATGTATATAGTAGCAAATGATCAGCTAAGCAATGAACTCCAGATCACTAAAATTAGGTGTGTCTGCCTTTAGTATTTTGCAAAAAAATATTTCCAGAGGGAAGAGTCTGGATTGTCATCTTCACTTTTAGGGAATATATGAGGGCCCAGATGATGAGCGATTAATGAAGTAAAACCATAGACATTTAACTGGTTCTTATTTTCAAGCAGACATGTGTAGGATTACATCTGTAGCAAATACATTCTCATTTCCCTTAGTCTGAATGCCCTCCAGGAGCATCCAACTGTGTGATGGAAAATCCCCATTGCCAGCACTTCACTCAGATAAGATATACCATAAGTCCTGCATTTTAGTGGTCAGAATCCTGTTGCTTCTGCTAGGGGAGCTACATTAGGAAGATGTGACTCACCAAATCCACATTGACTCAATGGTCCTTCTTTGGTATGATTTACTCCACTAAGCAGCAAGATTTCGGATGCTGTGTCTTTTTCCAATGCATCTTTTAGTGCTCCACTGTGTGAAGTTTCCCATTGTTCTAAGATCCTATTATAAAGTTTCAGTTTTAAAACACAACACACTGTGTATACAATTTCTTTTTTAACAACAAAACACAAAAAGAAAGCCAGGAAGGGGTTGCTACAACTTTAGGCTTTGCTTTCCTGCCTGTTTTTCTTCTCTAAATGCTATTTAAATATGTACAAATCAACCGCTCAGGGTTTTTTCATTGTTTACTATTGATTACAGTATTATACATCCTCTGTGGGAACCCACTCGAGTGTTATAGATATGATATGATAAAGTAGGGACACCAAGAGGGAAAGGGCCAAAAACCATTTTAATGACTTCAAATAATTAAATGGGGAAAAGAATATGAAATGTTGAACAACTATCTGGTAATTGTATGACTCGAGTGACATTTCCCATGCAGGTGCATGGGGAACTCATTAACATGCTTCCATGATTCTTTAAATTGTAATGAGAAATAAGAGCTGAAAAGAGCTGTTTCTGGTGTATATGCAGACAGTCTTATGGCAAGTAGCTGTATGTTGAAAAGAACTGTTTATTTTTACAGATCATTATAATAATCAGAATCACTAGCAACTGAATAAGGAATAGCAATTTCCATTATAAAGTGTGTTGCTTATATATCACCCCATAGAGCTTAAAGTATGGTTTACAATTTAATTATGCAGACTACACACACACACACCACACACCCAATATCCTGGGTACTCAGTTTACCATCCACAAAAGTCTCAGTCAGTCATGAGCCACCTCCCTGAACCTGTTGGCATTGAATGCAGATTGTGTGCAAAGTCTTGATTGCCGTACTGCAATTTGACCAAAAAATGAGTCAAGTAGAAATATTGCAACATTAATGTATTGTGGCACATGTTCATCTCTACAGCATTTGGGGGGAGGGGGCACAAGACTGAGATGGCTTGGAAGGCTGAAATGGGATGGCAAGCTTGCCTCCTGCTGATTCCATTGACAGAGGAAGCTCTATCTGTAGATGTTTCTCACTGGATTCCAGTCAGTAGCCACATTTTTGTTTTCACTGGAGCAAACTATAATGAACAGCAATTACGTACATATAGGATCTGGGGAGTGGGTTGCATTAACAATAAAAATCTTAGATACTATACACATAAGCACATTTACACTAGTGTTCAGCTGACAGCTGCTAATGGCAGACACACCAGAAGGGCTATGGTCCTACTCCTGATTATCCCGTCTCACACATGGATTTTGACTTTAAAGGTGGATAAATAGACAAGAGACTACTATTGGGACAGAATATGGGAAAACAAAATGATTTGCAAATGTCAGACTGAGGTATAATTTATTTATTCTTTGTTCAATCTGCATACAGAATACTCCATATGAAAAACTAGGTTAGGTTTTGGTAAAAGAGGAGTGGAAATTGATGGAGGAAACATCAGTAAAACATCCGCAGATGATGTTTTACACGGTCACGAAATGGACCAGGAATAACAGATTCAAACTCAACCCAGAGAAGACCGAGGTTATGTTCTTTGGGATCCCCTCTTCTGGATACGGAGGCGCTCTCCCTACTCTGGAGGGTGCTTCCTTCAGCTGGTGGACAGAGTCTGGAATCTGGGCATGGTCCTGGACTCGGCTCTTTCCATGGAGGCCCAGGTGGCTGCCGTTTCCAGCACCACCTTTTCCCACCTTAGACAGATTGCCCAGATTCATCCCTATCTGGATGAGGACTCCCTGAGAACTGTAGTGCAAGCGCTTGTGATCTCGAGGATAGACTATTGCAACGCTGTCTACGTGGGGCTGCACTTGACTCTTATTCGGCGACTTCAGCGGGTGCAAAATGCTGCGGCCAGACGGGTGGCGGGTGTGCGTCAATTTGACCACATCACCCCAGTACTGGCCTGCTTGCATTGGCTGTCCATTGCATCCTGAATAAGATTCAAGGTCTTGGTTTTAATTTATAAACCCCCCCCATGGCTTGGGACCTGAATACCTGGCAGAGCGAATCTCTCAGAGATCAACTGAGGCCTGACCAACCAGAATGTCGCGGACGCTCTCACTTCAGGTGGCCACACCCAGGGAGGCTCGGGAAACGGTGACACGCAACCGAGCCTTCTCTGTGGCTGGTCCTGCGCTCTGGAACCATCTCCTGAGTGAATTGCACCTTGCACAGTTCCTGCCAGCCTTTAAAAAAGCCATAAAGACCTGGCTTTTTCATGAGGCATTTGGCGAACATTATTATTATTTTTTTGTCGTCCCACCTCTTGCAAGTGAATTTTTCCTGTAGTTTTATTACGATGCTTATTATGATTTTTCATTGTTTTTATTATTCTTGGTTATTGTTATTGTTTTGTTGTAAACCACCCAGAGTTCCTTTGGAAGACGGGCAGTATATAAATATTAAAATAAATAAATAAATAAATAAATAAATAAATAAATAAATAAATAAATAAATTGGCAAAAAGCAGCATTTTTGCAAAGTAACAGAGGGAAGCTTAAAGAAGAAAGTGCAGAAGCAGGGTTAGAGTAGAATATTATGGAGATGAAATTATTTAAAAAATTATTTAAAAAATCCAAGTATAAGGGTAAGTTGTTGGAGACCAAGACAAAAATCAGTATTGTGTGGCATTCTCAGTTACTATGTATGGATGGGAAAGATAGTCAAGGAAGAAAGCTGATGGGGGTGGGGAATAGTGTTTGAGAACATTATAGTTACTAAAAGATTTTTTTAAAGGTTGGAGGAGATCATAGATCAAATCCAGCCTGACACTCTACATGTAGAAGTGAAGTTAAACAGATTGAAGGTGTAATGAGAACACAACACTCATTCGAAAAGACAATGATGATAGAAAAGTGGTAGAAAGCAAGAAAAAAATGAAGATTCAAAAGACACCATAGTGTTTGAGTTCTCAACATCCGAGCGAGGCTTTTAATAGTATGATCTTTTGGAAGATACAAATTCATAGATTTGCCGTAAGAAGCAGTTGGATAACTCATCGCAAAAATCCTACTCATGGTCAGTGCAATTGTATATTAAATTTATTGTACTGTTTGGCTGTGAACTAGAGCACATCTTTGACATCATGACAAAAACCTAAATGTCTGACAGGTTGTCCACTGGAAATAGGAAATTATATAATCTATTCATCAGAAGTGATGTTATGGCTGAAAAGGCTGTGCTGAAAGATTCCAAGTCATAACTCTGTATCTGGAACCAGCTAATAGGTAGTTACATACATATAATTATCTAGGATGATAAATAGGTGGGCCTGACATCATACTTCAGAACTCTGAATGTTAGCAGTTCTACTCCAAGAAAAGCCACTGGCAAATGTACTGATTTTCCTAGAGCATAGTGGCAAGTTCTGAAGCATGATGTTGTCTTAATCTGTGTTTGTTATTTAGTTACTTTGATTCAATTACATTAAGATTGCCATCTAAATGAATTTGCTTTCCTCTTTTTTATCTTGTTCAATGGGAGCTGGGTAGAAGGGGGGAACGGAAACCAATTGAGCAAATCACCTCTCTTTCCAATTGGATACAAATTATTTAACGCTTAGCAGTGTCAATTGTGATGTTTGATTAGCTCAATAGGAGTGCCTTGGTGTGACCTCTGTTCATATACCTTTTCTTCATGCTGCATTTGAGTGCTTGCTACATTTATTGTTCATAACCTTTCCAAAAAAACCAAAGAAGTGCCAACACATGACTTGCAATCTCCTGTTATCCACACTAAGTGGTTATTCCACTAGGCAGCCTTTAAAGTATTTTTGGCCAGAGAAGATAACAGTTGCTTCTGCCAAATAAAAAAATTATAGCAACAAAAAATAAAATTGGCTGCCCTAGAGGCATTGTTGTACAGTAGCCAACCTTTTCATTTAGCTGTCACAACAATATTAACAAGCCATAGAACAACAGGAGTAGGTATGGCACTTAAGGGCTGAAGGGAAAGAAGATAATTTTTGAAGAGAAAGAAGAGAACCTCAAAGCCTGGGAAACAAACAAAATCCAAACAATTTCTCCTTAAACCAAGGAGAACTTTTATTATTTCTTCTTTATCTATCTGAGATAACTTCTCACTTCTAAAGGTCCACCTCCCATGTAAGACATATTGAAATGAAATACTATAGGGTTTCTTTTATTCTTGGAAAAGATGTCATTGAATACTGCTGTGTCATACAGTAATCAAAGGTTGGTTGGCTTTGACAAAAGTACATTTCAAACAGTATTAGGACTGAGCTGGACTTGGGATTGCCATGGGAGGGCAGCGGGGGTAAAACCAAAATCTGTAAATGATATCTGGAAGTTTAGTCATGGCAACTGGACTTCTTTTCTTGAGAGATTGAATCATTTCACTGCTCATCCAAGCAGCTTTGTCAGTCTGACGAATCTGTAAATGATGTTTTTCTGCACCAGTGGGCACAAACATCAAAAGCTGTTTTCCTTTGAAGTGTGGGAATTGCTGCTTATAAAACCACCGACCTTTGGCTGTTTGGATATGCTCTGTGGAAAGCCTGTATTGCAGCAGTTTTCTGTGTCCTTTTCTGAACCCTCAACTTCTCATTGTATATTACATTGTATATTATTGTATATTACATCCCTTACTTCTCATTGTGTATTGTTTACTCAACATAGTTAAAAATAAGATTTAGAATTAATAGATTCAGAGATGAATATGTTATGAAACAAATATATTAGAAGATTTCCAGGGTGGTGTAGTGGATAGAGTGATGGACGAGGAGTCTGGAGAACAAGGTTTGAATGCCCATTTGGCCATGGAAACTCACTGAAGGAGTCAACGTGGTGAAGCCACACCTTAAATATCTCACTTACCTTGAAAGTTGCTATAAATCAGTTCAAGCAACAATATTAGGTTTAGACTCCTGTGTGGTACATCTGATAAGGCAATACTGTATATAGACAGATAGATAAAGTAAATCAATTTTGGTGTTTATGTGTGTGATTTTCATCGGAAGGATTTGTGTTTTGCAGCAGCAGTATTGGATACTGTTCTTTGGGTAGAGGCTGCAGGTAAGCTGACTGCACCACTTGCAGCAGCTCCTACTAAGAGGAATGGGGGGGGGGAATAGAAGGCTTACCTTTGCTGGTATGAGTCCTGCAAATAAAAGCTGTCATCCAGATGCCTTCTTCAGCACTGACACTACAACAGCGAAGCAGGAAGCAGTACAAGGCTATGTGTCTCTCTGCCAAGGAGGTGGCAGAGAAACCTGTAATTCAATGTTGGACAGATATGAGTGAAGCTCAGATATGTTCCACTGACATCTTCGCACAATACAGCCAGGGGTGCCAGATTTAAGGGAGGGTGGTGGTGTCAACACTCAGATTGACACTGTCGACTTGAGCAGCAGCAGTGCTGTTGCTTTTGTGGCTGTTAAAGAGATGTTTGAAGAGCATCAGACATCGTCTTCCACATCCATGTTAGGCAGCTCCATCATATTCAGGAAATGGTTTACCACCACCACCCATTTCCAGCAAATTTCTCCTGTGCAAAGCAGCATTGTGGTTAGTGGGAACTCCCCTTCAATTACAGAAACATCTGATGTGGGGAAGGAGGAGATTAAAATTACCTCTGTCAATCCAGCTGCAGTTGCCCTACCAGTTGCTGGAACAGGCAGTGGTGACAAGTTCACAATTCCTGTTAGGAACATGCCGTCAAAAGCTGGAACTCCCAAAAAGTCAACAATCTGAAAGCATGATCAACAGGTGTATGAAACCTTCTGATGTTATGGCAATAAAGGAGCTTGTTTTATGATTCATCCAAGTGAAATCATCACTGAACATTCCTCTGAGTTCTCCTTAGTATTCTTAGTTTAATATTTATATGGTGTTCCACCCTTTGGCCCCCAGCAGCTTCCCCGTGATGAAAGGGCTTCCATGGGAGTCTTTGCAGGGGGGAATCAAATATTTATTTCTTTTAAAAAATGCTACAGTTGATGGCAAAGCACCTAGCAACAGGATTTCAGGCATAGAATAGACACTGTCTTATGTTAACCCATTGAGTCAGATCATCTCTATGTAGATTTTATCAGCTCAATAAATATCCCAAACGGTTTTTTAATATGGTACTAAACACAACAGATGAAAAAGGCTTTTATTTATTTATTTATTTATTTATTGAGGAAGGGGAATAACAATGTGAAGTTAAATGTTATATGAACAAATGAATGACCACTGTATGTTTTTTTTTTAATTGTATATAGGAAAAGAATACTTAGTGCTTTCTGTTTAGGTCTGTTTTAGAGGTCAGATGGGATAGCTAATTCTGACCCTTTGAATATCTTTAACACATTAGGTTTCGAAATTAAACTTTCTGTTTTGTCTGCTCATTTCTGTCAAAATTAAAGTTGTAATGATTTGGACTTGAAATTATGCCTGAAGTTATTCTTCCCTTATTTCCCCCCAGTGGCCTCTTTGCTGGGAACTTCACAGAAACACATTATTTGGAAGACGGTACCAGTGCTGTTCTCATGCGTAATCCCACAGTAAGATTTGTGATTTCTTTTTGTTAAAGGGGGGAATATGGGGTCTGTGATACTTCATGTACTTCATGTATCATGACAATAAAGTAGTTGATCTGTATTGAATGTTCACATTGTTACTGAGGTAATTTTTCAGTTCCCTTTGTTCAGAATGTACAGCTGTGGGAGGAAATGGTCTAAGTAATACATGATGAGAGGATTTTAATGGTTATAACATTTGTGCATTTAAAGCTCTTTGAAAACATACCCATTAGGGCGTTTTTAATAGGCTGCAAGCATCCATTGTTGCAAAGATAAGACCTGAGGGACAGTTTTTGCCACATGGAAGCTTCCAGAGAGGGACTGTAACTGTAACAAGGTCTTTTCAGGCTGCATATAGAAACCAGATGTCTTCCTCTGTGTGTGTCTGTGTGTGTGTGTGTGTGTGTGTGTATTTCTCAGCCCTTGAGAGATACATTATAGGTGGGGATGGGGGTGAATTTTAAGGGAAGAAAATCCCTGTGTTTACCTCATATTGCTTAAAATAATCATAAATATCTTCAAAAGAAATTTAAACTTTCCCTTGATAAAATGTGGAACTGTTTTGAAACCATGGCAGTTTTTCTTTCCTGCTGTAAGCCTTCTTAGTTAAAAGAGTGCAGTGGGTGATATTAATTATTGTATTTATCTTTTATCTTTTGATTGGACCCAGCTTAACTTACATTGTGATCTTCTACTTTTTGTTTCTTTGATATACCAGTAGAAGCTTCACACTTCTTGTGTTCCATAATAATTCTTGTAGGCAGCATTAAATGCAGTTACAAGAAAGTTCTTGTCTTGGATGCCTTAATATAGAATAGTATATTTTAAAATTAGCATTGAATTAGAACGTTGCAAGCAGTTATTGCATCATCCTATTGGGCTAAATCGTTTTTAAAGCCTGTGTTCTAACAGAACAGTGGTTGGTTCCCAATTTTTGGTCCGTAGGTGTTCTTGGAAAATCTCACAGAAGCCTTCAACACTACTGTGCTGGCCACGATTTCTGGGAATTATAGTCAAAAGATATCTGGAGATCCAAGGTCAGGAACCACTGAGATAGAAGCTAGAGCTTTGTTTTATGGCACATTGCATTGTGTTTTGCAGTGCAAAAAGAGGCATTTTTCTATTATGCAGCTGTGTTGTGGATCAAATAAATAAAGAAAGGGTGAAGGAGTGATTGTTGAGTGAATGCCTGTCCACCTCATGGTGTGTGTATCTAAGTCTTCCCAGAAACCACTGGAGTTGTTTTCCTTTCAAAGAGAAAGTTAGGCCTAGCCAAGGCTGGAAGCCTTCTTTTACCTCAGGTCTGCTCACCCTCGGCTTTGCCTTTCTACTTAACACATAAACGTGGCTTATAATACATGTGACAACTTCATTATGCATCTACTTTGGGCTGCACCTTGGTGAATCGCAACCCCTGCTGTCAAACAAACTCCTGCATACAATCATCATCATCATTTTAGGACTGCAGAGCTGGAAGGAACTCTAATGGATCATTGAGTCCAGCCCCTGTCAAGGAGGCACAGTGGGGAATTTAACTTCCAACCTCCAGCTATGCAGCCAGATGTGTAACCACTGAGCTATCTAGCAGTTACAGACCACACATTGTCCATCTCTGATTCTTAAAAATACACTGCAAATTGTGTGCTCATTAACAAGCAGAAAGCAGGTTGTCATTTTTGTGTGTGAAATACTTGTGCTTATTGCAAATGATGAAAGGGAACTGCTGGTAGTTTTTGGTATTTCTACTATTGCGGCATTGTGGAAGCACAGTCTGTAGTGTGATTTTTCACTATACTCATGGCTCTGCAGTCTGCACTTTAAAGGCAAAGGAGGGCTTTTAAGAGCATAACAGGACAAAACATTGAGAAATGCATGAGAGCCTCTCTTTTGTCCTGTTTCCTTTTAAATAAGCCTAAGGCCACAATCTGAGTGAGTCCACAGAGTTACATGGGGAAAGAAAGTTAACCCTTTCTCCTGGTTTGCTTTCCCCTGAATATTATTCCTCTCCCTATTTTAGATCTGCCATTCTAACATAAGGAGCATTATTAAGAAAGCACAACGAAGAATTGGTTTTTTTCTCATCAACTTAGGAAGTTTAGACTCCCAAAAGAACTGCTGATTTAATTTTATAGAGGTGTTATTGAATCTATCATCTGTTCCTCTATAACTGTCTGGTTTAGTTCTGTGACTAAGCAGGACAGATATAGACTTCAAAGGATAACTGGAAATGCGGAAACAATTATCACTACTAACTTGTTGTCTATTGTGGAATTGTATACCACATAAGCTAAAAAGAGGGTGATGAAGACATAGAGTGGAACCTTGACTTACATGCTGCTTGACTTGCATCATATTTGACTTGCATCAAGAAGGGGCCTGTTTGACTTGAGTCGCAGGCTTTGACTTACATCTCAGAGCCCCGGCGCAAGGCACTGGAATCGGGCAGCAGCCACAACCCAGCATTGCAGCTGCCGCCTCCAAACTGCTCCTGCCTTCTTCCTCTCCTCTGGCAGCAGCAGCGGCGGCTTCAGCGAGGCCAGCTCTGAGCACCTAGAGCTGGTCCTCGGCCTTGCTGAAGCCGCCATTGTCACTAGAGGAGAAGAAGGGCCAGGAGCTTGGGGCTGGCCTCGCTGGTTAGACAGTTGGCTCAGTCTTGTAAAAAACCTGGCTGCAGAAGTCTGGTTCACAATGGAAGCATTTTAGTTGGGGAGCTGTACCGTTGTGGGACTCTAATGGTAAGCATAGAGTTGTTCAGAACTTGGAACGTCAAGTTAAAAATCAGTAAAACTTAAATGTTAGACATTGTTGCTATGAACATTAAAAAGTGGAGGCTTATAACTTGTGGACTATAATTCCACTGCCTCCTCCTCTCTTTGAAGAGACATTTCATTTACATCCCCGGAAGGAATCTCCTATCCCAGTCAAATTTGTGTTAAATTGCTGTTTTCAGGGGTCTTTTTCATCATCTGGAACAGATTAATCCACTTTCCCATTACTTTCTATGGGAAAAGTTCATTTGACTTAAGTCATGTTTGACTTAAGTCTAGACCTCTGGAGCGGATTAATGACGTAAGTCAAGGTTCCACTGTATACATCCTGAACATAATCTGTTTCAACCGTTACCCTCAGAATGGCATTTCAGGGCATTGCATACTAGGACAACTAGATATAAAGAAAGCTTCTTTCCAAGTGCTATCAAATTGTTGAATAATTAGTTTTTTAAAAAACAATGTTATATTGCATTGTTGTACTGTGTTGTTATTGTTGAATATATGATTCTTATATTTCCTTCTATGCATATGGAGAGCGTATTTACCAAAACAAACTGCAGGTGTGTCCAAACACACTTGGCCAATAAAAGATTCTGATTCTGATTTTTCATGTGGGACAAAATATTAAAATATTTTGTCCCATAGAGTATGTGTCTGATGGCAAATACTTCATAGAGGTCAATGTTCTTTCATGTAAGTTATGCCAGTTGCATCTGTATGCTTTTCTTTAGAGTTTTGCCTGAGTTAATTAGTATTGGCATAGGGCCTTATACTGTTACCATGCATCTTGTGATCTCTGTCTCGGGGCCAAACTAGACAAGATGACAGCTTTGCAATTAAAAATAATAAAATGAGATCAGTCTAGAGAGGTATTTTTCAAAGATAACACAATTACACAATCAACATTCAGATGAAACTCATAATATATCTCCCAAGCAAAAATGAGTTAATTTGCAGTGTGTGAAATGACAAAGCTGCACTGGAGAATAAGCAAACTCCCTTTAATTTTAAAAACTACCCTGGTTCTAGTTATGAAGATGCTACATCATCTAGTTTGGCCCTCACTGAATCAGGGTGGCTATAATATACAATAAGTCTTTGCTTTAAAACAATTCTCTTAGGGAAGGTTTATAATCTATACCCATGAACATAAAAACTTTTTTTGTCTCATCCACACAAATATGAGAAGTTGTAATCCCCCCCCCCCGGCTGCATGACTCTAAAACTTTTATGGAAAATGTATAATATGCATAAATTGCATACTATGTATCAGTTGTACAAAACAAATGCTGCTTTTCTTCATGGATTATTTTAAAATCTAAAGCATTGGATGTTGTCTTCACATCTTTTAAACACATCAGCTAGTTTTTGTGCCTCTTGCGTGCAGGTGGGCTTTGCTTCTTAAAGAGAAAAGGGACTAGCTATAGATAAACAACCCAGACCTCTTGGTAGTGGGGCAGCTAAAAATTATTGTAAATGAATAAATAAATTATTTGGGATCTAGATAACTGTAGAAATTAAGCATTTGTTTATTATTTATGAATTTTGGTTTTCCACCTGTCAAAGATGTTTAGGGTGTTTCCTTCCCTGTGGCTCATTTGGCCTCTCCCTTAATTCTACTACTCTATCTACCTTATCTCTTTCATGTTGGGCAGAAGTAAGGTTGTCTTGGAGTTGTAAATAACTTCCTTCGCATTGCTTTCCCCCTATTTTTTTTTTCAACTTGTTATATCTTTTATGTTTCTGGTACTTGTGCAGATTGAAAAGTTGATCCAGAAATAAGAACTAACGATGTTGATTTTTATTGAAAAATATCATTAATTTTTGTTCAGGCATGAATTCTGAGGATAGCATTCTTATTTATACTCATTAGAGATGGGCACGAAACGAACATTTTTTCCGTTTCCGTTATTTGTTTGTCATTCCGTTACGTAACAAAACGACAAACGAAAATTGTGATGAAAATGGAACAAAACTAACAGAACCACAAAAATTGTGTTCATTACGTTTCGTTTCCGTTACTAGAGACATGCAATGAAATGAGCTGTTTTAAATGTTAAAAAATGCCCTGGACATCCATAAAAACTCAGCGATAATTATTTATACTGTCTGATAATACCTATTACCTACCCGGGGGGGGGGGTCCTTAAAACATGCATTTATGACTCAGATTGCTGTATGTTTTTCCTTTAAGGGGAGTTAGGGTACATCGACCCAAAATGGCTCCCAGATGCCCAATATTGATTTCTTGGGTATTAAAATGCCCTGGACATCCATAAAAATGCAGCACTAATGTGATAATTATTTGAAATTATTACCTACCAGGGGGTTGGGGTCCTTAAAACATTTGTTTTTGTCTTCTCCCATCGCGATGTATTTCCCTTTTCCCTTTAAGGATGACAAAATGGATGTCGCCACTCCAGCCACAACATGGAGGCAAGCCATGTGATGGGATCATGTAAATTCTTGGACAACTTCAACCAATAGCATGCCCAGGTTGCAGACAGTGCAGGTCTGGCAGCCACAGAGGGCATAAAAAGCTCTGGCAGCCCCCGTCCTCCTTGCAGTCTCCGGTGGGAGTTAGGGTGGGATTGCTGTCTCTGCAACTCTAGCTTCAGTCCTGCAGCCTCCCTGTGTGCATGTGTGCATACCTTTCAGTGAGTACCCTCCCCTGCCCCGCAGTGCAGTCACTCTGCGGCTGCCTTGCACCCTGTGCAACGCCCGCTGCTGCCTTTGCAGCCTCCCTGCGAACCTAGTCTATACTGTGTCTCTGCCAGCATCATTTTTTTAGTGTTTTCCCTCTGGTCTGGGGCGTTGGGGGACGCCCACACATGGAAATGCTTTTAAAAATCATGCAAACGTGGGTAGAAACGAAAACAAAAATGAAATTTTTCAAAAAAATTCACGACAAATGGAAACGAAATGAAACAGACCTTCCAACGACAAAGGAAATGCCATTTTTTTTATTCTTGCCCATCTCTAATACTCATACTTATCTCCACATAAAATAAATGGAAAAGAGAAATGCTCTTTTGCTAAACAAATATTTTTATGGTATAATCAAATTTGCCAAGAATTCATACTTCTGAACTATAAACTCAACCCTGATCTTTTCACATTATTGTTTTCTCAAACAAAATCATGGTGGTCTTTAGAAGTTTGCTTCCTCAGACTTTGTAATTGAAAACCATGCCCTGATGTTGGAAAGGTTAATTAATGCAGCTTAGATGTGAATGAACCAAGGAAAAAGAGGCAGAGCGAAACTGTCAGATTAAAATATAAGTGATAACTCTTCTTCACACGAATAAGATAGTAACCTTTCACGATGTAGCTGCTGGCTTCCAAGTGGCATTCAAAGATGCTGAAAGAAAAGAGAAACAAATGCTGGATTGACATAAACATTGTTTTCCAGCCAGGTCCATAATTAGGAATATAGTATTATCTTCCATCATCAGTAGGATAAACTTTGAATTCCAGACAAACCAGGCAGCTTTATTCACTTCATATCTTCTGTTGTGGTTGCCTTTGTAAGCAACTGGATTTTTTAAAGAACTACAGTAACCTAGCCACAAATGAAATAGGACTGTTGCT
Organism: Phrynocephalus versicolor; assembly: GCA_023846285.1. Lineage (NCBI taxonomy): Eukaryota > Metazoa > Chordata > Lepidosauria > Squamata > Agamidae > Phrynocephalus > Phrynocephalus versicolor. Next base: position 1,573,731 of record JAHTLZ010003518.1, on the reverse strand, counting down.
CTCGAAAATCAGAATCCTTTGTACAGTATTTCTCTTCTCAGTAACCTGATACTTCAACTCAGCTTAATTTAATGAAATGCTCTTCCTCCCTTCCTCCCCCTTTCAGGAGTTCTCTTTTGTTCAGAAGCTATAAAACTGGGGAACAGTTTTATTACATTGCACAGTATGCTTAATTGTGTCTCATGGATCTACTTATATTACTAAGGACAATTTACATCTACAGTTAACACCTAAAGGTGAATAGCAGTGTAATTTGCTCTGCTGTTCAATTTTACAAAATGGCTCCCATCATAGTTTTCCAATAACCTAATCAAAAAGAGGAGAGCTGTAATGAAGAAATATGTTAAATACTTTCATAATCTTTGACGGTGTGAGTGTTCCTGCATGAGTTGCATAATAGATATTGGCATAAACCTGTTTGAACCTAAGAGTTAAATAGCATGAGATTTACACCTGTTTCAAACAGGCAAAAAGGTGCTTCCAACATGATAATGTCCAAAAGACCCCACACCCTATATGGGAACAATAAGGCTATGAAATAGGGATGTCCAAAGTGCCATTCCCCCAACACCCTGTGCCCCCTAGCACTCTACGTTCCAGAATATTTTTAAGCATTGTTACTGTTTTATAAAATTCTCACCCAAAAGGCCCCTTATGAGCTCTAAGGGGAATGGGACAATCTCGTTGATATGTTTGAGGGACTCCCAGTACCATGGGGCCCAAATTTCCAAGAATAATTTAATTTTTAAAACTAGATGACCAGTAGAGTGCACAAGGCATCCTTTTCAGTGGCAACACAAATACATCTTATTTTAACATAATAACTTGTGGGTGTTGGTCCCAGGAGTAGGTATAGCCATCCCATTTGTAGCCTCTGGACCTCTGAAGATTGCCAATGCCTGCTATAAATTGAATGTGGCTATTCCTCCCCCAATTTTCTATTTAATTAGGACCACTGCTTCTACCATGGCCACGTGGAAGGTTATGATGGGTCTGCAGCAAGTTTCAGTACCTGTTCTGGACTCAGGTAAGTGAAACAACATGGAATCCTGATCGCAATGGACAATGCAGAGTCTGTTAATCAAGATCTATATCACTAGGGTGGTTTCATCATGCAGCTACCCTGTCGTCTTTACTGAATTTGCTGGGATCCCAGAAATTATAACCTGCCCGTGTTTTCCCACCAGTTCTTCTTTCCACCACTAACAACCTATCTAGCTAACCAACCCACCCACCCTTCTCCCACAGCCACTTCTTTTAAGGAGGAAAAGATGGGATAGTGGAATGCTGTGTACACAGGACAAACGTAAGATATAATGTATTAGACTATAGGAGTAGCCGTCATTGAAATCTCTGTGTGCCAAAGTCTGGTAATGTAAGTTAGGCCTGCAGAAGAGTAGTGACATTTGCAGTAGCTCAAGATCTCTCTCACACAAGTAATCCATTTCATTGCATGGAAACCATTTGGGATGCAGGACAGAGGGGAAAAGTCATTGATTAATGGAAATCTCTACTGCTGGATGTCGTTGTTGACGGGGAGAGGTTTTCAGTGATTAAACTCTTTCTCCATCCATCTCATAGCTCCCATGGTTTCCACACAGGTTACCAGTGAGTTGGACAAGCTACAGAAAAGGGGGAGGAAGACTGTAATCACATGCTGGTGACATCACCACCCTTCAGCAATTGTAACTTACAGTACACAAGAAGATTTTTGCCGTAGGATCTTACTGTTAGTTTGGATCCTTTAGTCAGTGTCCTGTTAAGAAGAAATGTGCTGCAAAACACTACAAGGGTGACAGCCTCAACCTAAAATCCAGCTTTCACTTGCACATGCCAGAGGTGCTTCTGTTGAAAACCATGGGGTTTCCATGTATACAAGAAGGTTGGGAATACCAGTTTGGACAAACCCCAGGAAGGACAAAAGAGTTCTGCATGTACAATTAGAAACACAGAGAGAAAAGCAGGACATAAATATTTTAAATAAAATAATAATAAAATGAAAGAAGATTCTGGCCTTTACATTTAGCGCACTTACATTTACGAAGCTCTTCCTTCCATAGCCATCCTAAGGAGGCAATTATGAGATCAAGGACTTATAGTAGTGATAATTTCTAAAGACTCGTTAGGACCTTCCCTTTTGCTTTAGCTTCTCTGTAGTTCAGAAAAATAAGTAATGGACGGAGAAAGAGTTTAATCACTACAGCTGCTAGAATCCCCCATCCAGCATAACTAACTTTCCCAAGCTCTAAGGATCAACAACATGCCTTCTTTAGACTTATTCCCAAATCATTTTTATTTAATTTTGTGTCCTTATTGTAACCATCATGACCTATGGAGCCCAAGTTTTTGTATAAGTGGCCATCAAGCTCACCCATTAATGGCAAACTTTTGTACTGTAGTCCGCTTTAGGGATCCCTGCTACTTTGTTTGCATCTGTCTTTCCAGCTGTTTTATCAGATATCCAGAGGGTAATAATAGTATCTTCCCGGTCCAGGAAAATATCACTCTGTTGACCAAATGTTCAGGATATTGTGAATACAAACACACCTGTGCTGTATAAAATAATGTTGTTATGTTTTTCTTTTGGCATTTAGTCCAAGACAGAGGCCATAACTTGTTTATGTTTTTAGGAATGAAGGGTATATTTTAAATTGTATTTTTTTGTAATTTTTGTGAGGGGAAATAACCTCTCTCATTGAGTGAAATCATAGATATGGTTGAGAATCATAGATACAGTCTGAGGCTCAACATACCTCAACTTTCAGGATGGGTTCCTGAACACGCATGTCTTGTTCCCTGGGGTTTCTTATACAGTTTGGCTGCCCAACTGCTAGGTTAGATTAATGACACAATTGCTAGAAGTCTCTGTTCTGGTCTAGCTCTGACCTCCTTGGCAAAATCTGATTTGCGGATGTAGGTTGTGACATTTTCAAAACCAAGGCTGAGATTGAGACCAAGAGAGGATCTCACCACTGTGGCAGTACGAACTTTAGTGCACTAGGGTTGTAGAGCCATAGAACTACAGAAAACGGAGAAAGAAAAAACAAGAGTCCTTGAGTCTAACCTTGTACTGGTTGTAGGAAAGCCACAATTGAGGCATCCGTAATATTGGCTACCCAACCTCAATCTAAAAAAATTCCAATGAAGGAGGTCAGCCAACTGTCTTCTGACATAGTCCATTCTGGTGTCAAAGGTCACTCTCAGGAGATTTTTCTGATGGCTAGTTAAAATCTCCATTCACCATGGTGAAAGAGATGATGGTTCACATTAGCATCTGAACTGTCTGTTAATCCTTGCCTGATCAAGACCCTAAATTAAACAGCTTCATTTATTTAGTCAAAAGCACATGGGGAAGAGGTTTTTCTGTTGCATTACTAATACAGTTTAGGAACTGACCTCCTATTACTGCAAAACTGATGATATGTAGCTCATAACCTTTCCCTCATTAAGAAATAAAAGTCCCAACAGTTTATGAAATGTGCCTTTCTCCATGGTGTTATAAAAACCAAATCTAGCTGCATTCTTCTGTCCCTAACAAAACAATATTGCTAAAACATTTCATTACTGCAGTACAACTTTCTCTCCAGTTAAAACTGCAAGATCTAAGACATGGAGTCTACTTTAAGATAAAAGGAGAGTTTTCAATTAACTAGCCACATCGAGAAAACTATCAAAGATTTTATTGGCACTGGGAGGCAGAAGCCTTACCATTCCTTACTTATAAAGAGTAATTATTGCTAATGGTCTGTTCTTTTTTCTTCTTCTATCTTCACAAAATTGTGCTTATATACCACCCCATACCTCTTAAAGCACTCTCTGGGCAGTTTATTGTTCAATTTGCAGGCTACACCATTGAATCCCCAACCTCTCCAGTGATATGGATACTCATTATACCATCCTCAGAAGGATAGAAGGCTGAGTCAACCACAAGCCGGCTACCTGGGATTGAACCCCAGGTTTTGAGCACAGTTTTGGCTGCAGTGCTGAACTCAGGATACTATCAGGCAGTGTTTTGCAGTTTGGTTCACTTTGAGAATGGGCTGGTTTACTCCTTTTTCTGGCAGCCACATGACGTTTGGATAGTCACGAACCGATCTCTCTCTTACCCATGCCTACTTGCACCTTTTTGGGCTCCTGGCCAGGTTGGATTTGATTTGATTAAAAGTGCAATTGCAATTTTTAAAAAAGTTTTAAAAAATAGAATCTGTTTATGACTTAAATTTTTAAAAATAGATTTTTAAAATTTAATTCATGGCTTAACTCATGAATTAAATCAATTTTATTTCTTTTAAAAATCCTTAATTTTTATCCTCCTTGTCCCTGGCAGATGCTGTTTTTCTTAAAAGTGCAGGACAGGTTGCTCTGATTTGGTTTGGTTCTGCCATGTGTAATCTCAGAGATTAATCCAAAGTCAGGTTGTTGGGTAGATATTCTTTCTGAAATTTCAGATCAGCAAGCCAGATATGTTTGGTGTACTAAGAAGGCGGACAAGAAATATGTTGTTCTGTTGTCTTGTGGGGAAATGTTGTTCAAAGTTACAGCGGTTATCAGCTGCATAATTTACAGAGAATATTTGCTTCTGCCACCCCAATTCAATCAAAACACCATATGGTACCAGCAGCAGGACCTGTCCTAAATATTTAAGAATACAATCAATGAGGCATGCTCTGAGGATCTCGGTCTTAAGTTATTAATAGTGCTTTCTATAACCTTAGACACCTTAGGCACCATAGACTTTGTACAATGTCATATACAGGCAGCCAATGTAACCTTTTCTGCCAGAGCTGCTAATTTATTAGCAAAAGCCTACTTCCCCTACAAAGCAGTCTCCTGTATTTTGCACCAAATGCATAATTCATCCCAGCCTTTAATACAGAAATCTCCCATCCTCACTACCATTCAACCCTTCAGAACATTCTAGCCATGTGAGAGATTACAAGGACATTTAGCAGGATCTCAACCTACACAAATGCAGAACAGCACACAGATTTATTGTAAATTTGAATAAATTAAGAGTAAATTTGAAGGGATACTTTCTCTGCAGTCTTATAAGAAAAATCCACTTTTGATTGTTGCTAAGCCCTTCCCGCTGCTCTTTTTTCTTCTTTTGATCGTTTGTATAGGAGAAAGCTGTACATAAAGCTGTTACTGAAAATACAATTATAGTACCTTGACTCTGAAGTACAGGACATTTAATCGTATTAGTATTATCACTCACATTGTAACCTTAGCTTTGCTCCTGAATGGAGGATACCCAGCATAAGCATTGTCCCCCCATTACCCGAAATAAAGAGGCGACACACCAATAATTTGGGTTTTTAAACTGGGCCACAACTTTATTAATAACTTAATCAAAACTTTATTAAACTGTAGCAGCAACTATTTTATTCGGATGGGCCTCCCGTAGTGCAAGTTAGGTTTAACTCCTATTTACAATTAATTTGGGTCTGATTTTATGACGTCATGTGCTCGCCTATGGGAGTGCCCTTTGTACAGCATGGCACTCCCCGTTGGTATAATTTGACCTGTATCTCACAGCGGCCGTGCCTGTCCTGCCATTTGGTCATCCTCTATTTGATGGCCTGTTGAGGCCCCTTTTGTTCAGCCTAATTCTTGCACGACCGCCCGGTTCCTTCCAATGGGAACCTTACACATGACGTCCCGGGTTCTGTTTTTATTGCACTACCTGCTCCCTAGTGGCCGAATATTCCTACCTATATTAACAATCTCCTGTCGTCCAGTCATAACATCCATACCTATTTAATGTAATGCCAAAGAGAATGGAATGGGCAAAAAAACGCTGGCACCAAGGCCAATCAGGTGCCAACCAAAAATTCCCATCGGCCCCGAAGCGACCAGGATACCTCATTCTCCAGACAACTAAAGGGTGGGTGGGAGGGGTGCCAGTCGGATTGAAGAGAGGCCGGGGATACCGCGTGGTGCCCTTATAAGGGCATTTCGCAATAGATATCGCGAGATATCCCCTGCGCCTCTCCTCGGTCCGACTACAGAGGCCGGCAGGGACAAAGCCTCCCCACTCGGACCTTGGCCTTGTGGGACGGCCAATCATGCCAGATAAATAAGATTTGCAATGTGAAAAGATTAACCTGGTGTTTTAGATGTGGGTGATATGTACTTTCTCTGCCCTAGAACAGACCTTTGGGCTGCCAAAAAGGGGGAAATAGATTCCTTTTAACAGAAAGTGCATTTAAACTAGTAGAACTTCCCCCATCTTGAGTCAAGCCAGTCTTCAATCTCAAGGAAACTGAGGCCTCCAGGTTATTCTCTAACTTATATTAAGGAGTCTAAGGCTCCAGGTTATGGGTTATTTACTTGGTAGCTTGGCTAAGTAGCTGGGACTGGAGTTAGCTAGTGTTATGTTCCTTATCAATTAAGACAAAAACAATCTATAAAATATAGTACATATATTACATATATTAAAAATACAGATTTAGTTACTTATAACTGAAAGAAGGTATAGATAAAAAGTAACTCTTAATGATATAGAAGCAAATGTAAAAACACATAAGAGACAAGACACACAAAACAACACTGCTCAAAAAGCCCCATCAAAGTGTCCAACATCCTATGTTAGTTTTCTTTATTTGCAGTCCATATAATTTTTGTAGGATCTCAAGACCTTTTCTAGAAAGGTGCAACTTTCTCACTCACAAAGGTAAGACTGTAACTTCTTTCAATACTACCAAATTTAGGGTGCACAGTGCAATACTGTTCATGTCTTTTGAGAAATAAATCCCATTGGATTTAGCATACCATAGTTCTGACCTCCCAGAATCCCCTAGCACTGGCCATACTGCAGGCATGGCGAAACTTCGGCCCTCCAGATGTTTTGGACCACAACTCCCAGAATTCCAAGCCTGTATTTCCAATGGCAAAGGACTGTGGGAGTTGTGGTCCAAAACATCTGGAGGGCTGAAGTTTGGACATGCCTGCCATACTGGTTGGGGCTTCTGGACAATGAAGAGCAAAACATCTGGAGGATTTAAGGCTGAAAATCCTGTTGTCTAGTACTAGTTGTGCCACCTTCTTGCTACAAAAGGGTGAAATGTGAAAACAAAAGTCATTTATATGTAAGGTACAATATTCACAGACTATATTTAACCATGGCTTTGATCTTGATACTTATAATTTTTAAAGGCAGCCAGGTATATTTTAAAAACCTTTTGGAGTCATTGCTAATAAAACAGACACAAGCTACTAACATATTCAGGAATATTTGTGACATCTGACAAATTAAACTAAACAATCTATAGTTATCTTTTTAGCCAAATTAAAACAAAAATGCAGCATAGTTTGAAATTGGTTAGGGACTAAAATGCTGTAAACATGTCAGGAAAAGTCCCATGTCAAAATTCAAGCTGTAAAAACTGTCTTCTCATAGTCCTTTGTAGACACCATGGCCAAAAATTAATTATTCCCAGGAAAGAACATCACAATTATTATTCAATTACGTTTTTCTATAAAGCTGTCAGCTTTGAGGCAAAAAAATGTGAAGTTCTGAAAGACTGTGTTCACAGAGATCATAGAAACATAGAAAGTTGCTGCATAAAAAGTCAGAACGCTTGTCCACTGGATTATTGAGCACAGCAGAGACAGGCAAATTGGTTCCCTCCAGGTTTTTTTAATTATATCTTCTGTAAAACCCCAAGCAACACAGTTAAGGCTTACAGAAGAAGTCCAAAATACCTACAACACTCAAGTTTACTATCCTTGTCTACACTGACAAGCATCAGCTCTTCCAGGTTTCTAGGTAGTGATCTTTCTTGGCTCATTCGTTCAGTCAAAGATTTCTAGCCTTCTTATAACAGCAAATCTGAATGCAGTGTGTAATCAGTGATGTAACTTTAAAACAATGTAAAGCAATGGAAGCAGTGGTGATGCAGCTATCTCACCTGGGGAAGATCCTGATCTTCTGAAGGTCTAGCTTTTCCTCTTCCTCCCATCATGTGATTGAAGATGTAGGATAGCAGTTCCCACGAACAAAGGTGTTTTTTAAAAGTGCAGTTCAGCCCCATGGCCAGCAGGTAGCACTAGGATTTTTTAAAAAAAGCACCAGGTGGCTGGCGGTAGAGTTTGGGGAAGTTAAAAAAACACAGCACCCAATCCAGCTTCCTGGTGCTCGGAGGGTGGGAAAAAATTAAAAATAAAATTAAAAAAACAGCACTGATCGGCTCCATGAACAGCTAAAGAAAGAAAACCAGATCATCTACGAGGTCCCACGATGTCTGCCTCTTTAAAAAGGTGGATTTTTAAGCGAGGCAAAAAATTCCCTACCTCTCCGGTAAGTCTTGGAAGCCTCGCTTAAGGGGGTTTTCTTTTCTTTTTTCTCTTTTTCAAAAAGCCCAGTGGCCATGGGGATGGCATTTTTGGACACGGTTTATCGACAATTTTAATCTGCATTTAAAGGGACGTGGGATAGGGGCATCAGTTATGGGGGGTGAAAACCATGGGCTGTGGCAAGCAACAGGCTACTGGGTGGCATGGGGTGACAGGCAAGCAGATAAATAAGTGAGATTTGGCATCTTGGCCTCTCTTGGCTTTTTAACATAAAGATTATGTTGGATGTGTGCATGATTGCTCTCAAGGAAGGATGTAAATCCGTGCTTGCCAGCTTCTCACAGGTGAAGATATGGAACTGCATAACACTTCTCCTTGCACTGCTCATGGGCAAGGTATTTTGTTGTTCTCTACAACAACAAAAGGAACAAGAAAAAAAGAAGGAAAATAAGGAATTGCTCATGCAAATGAAGCAATATTGCAGATACAATGGTACCCCGGTTTATTAAATACTGTGATATGGTTTCCTGCATGGCAGGCGTTTGGACTGGATGGCCCTTGAGGTCTCTTCCAACTCTATGATTCTATGATTCTATGAAAAGAATTTTCACTTCACAAAAAGATCCGTTTAAAATAATGCTTCCATTTTTGCATCCCCCCCCCCGGGAAATGGCAGGTTATGGATTTTTTTCAAAGGACTTCATTTCTCAGGATGCATTGAGTGCCCATGCAGTTCTGGTTTACATAATTTCTGGTTTATGAAGTGTCCAGCCAAAAGGATTAACTCTGGAAACTGGGGTAGCACTGTAATGTATTAACACAAGTACTGCAACCTGCACAGATTTATGACGGTCTCTGCTTTGTTGCGCATATTTTTAATTATTAAAAATTATGGAGATGGTGTTTGTGTCTCTTGTTATCAGTCATTGTTCAATGCTTGCTGCAAGTGCTCTTCACTTTTCCAAAAGAAATGGCTCAAGGTTTGCATGGAAAGTTTGTGCACATCATAGAGGTCATTGTCAGGGAGAGGTTGCACTCTACTTGTCCTTGCTTGGAGAGTAGGACTGTTCTTGGGCTTGAAAATTCCTCACCTGTCCATTCAAAGTAGCCTAGATCAGTGATGGCGAACCTTTGGCAATCCAGATGTTTTGGACCACAACTCCCTCCGTCCTTTGTCATTGGCAATCTAGGCTCACAATTCTGAGAGTTGTGGTCCAAAACATCCGGAGTGCTGAAGGTTCGCCACCACTGGCCTAGATGAATAAGAACAAGGATTTCAGCAAGTAAGATTTTCATTCCTCCTGTCAGGCCTACTTCCTCATTTACTTTAGTTAGCGAAGAACGGTGTCACTACCAGTGTATTTCCACAAGCATCTCCAAAGGCTTCATTAACCAAGTCTATGTTTATTTTATTTTATCCTGTTATCTTTTAAATGGATATCTTAGACTGCTAATGATTCAAAACAGAAATGGAAGCTTCCAATCTTCCTATGACTACGTTGAAATGCAGTCTCCATCTATATTCTATAAACTAGTATAAAAGAAGCAGAAATGTCATAAACCACATTAAGTTGGAGATGCTTTTACATGTACATAGTGTGGTAGGTTTCATTTATGTTTAATTTGAAGAGTTTTATAATAGCCATCATCATCATCATCAACAAGAGCAATGACTTCAAACTTTTAGAAATCATCTGGCATTTTATTATTTTGCAATTTATCAGGTTTTGCCATGGATCTTCTTTATGGTTCTCAATGTTTCTGAGTCGCACTCTCTTTTATCACAGGACAGCCAAGTAACCTGTGACTCACCACCATGCTTGCCGGTGCTTTTAGAAATAAAAAATGAAAGCTTTCTCCCAAAAGGAGAAGAGGCAAACAGGTGACGTTCCCTTTGTTTTCTTAAGGGAGCTGTACCATCATATAGGATTGCTTGAGATGCATATGTTCTATTGGTACAATAATTGGACCACATGGCATCCCGGATTGCTATTTGAACTTAAATAACCCCTTTTACCTTGGTCCATCAGAACTGTCTAGTCAAGCCCTAAGATTTGTAGATTGGACTTAATAGCTGAAATCTTAGTTGTAATTTGCAGTTAGAGTAGGCCCTTGTATAACTGGAATATAAGACAGTGTTTACTCACCGAACTGAAAGGACCCCATTCTAACTGCAGTTTACTACTGAATTTCACCCAGTAGGTTTTGGCCTTTTGTAAAATGGGCCCAATTTTTGTTGTGTGTGTTTGCTGAATACTCATATTTATAATTTAAAGAGAATGTTATTTCAATGGGTTGATTTTCGTTTAAGACATTGCAAAGTTTGTGAAAATGTAGTGCGTTGGTAAAACTGCAAATATGTTTTGGCTCTAGATAACATTGTTGTAAGTACAGAGAAATACTATCTGTAACGTAGTGAACTGGATGCCAAATGTACAAATGTACAGAATTTACAACTTGTGCTTCTTCAGAATTTGATCTAAACCGAGGGTACTTTTTCATGTTTATTAAAAATCCCTCAGTTGGTTGCAAAACCCAGCATATAATATATTGCAACTCTATAAAGGAAACCTTCACATATCTTTTTATACCACAGGGGTCTTATTTTATTTGGAGATAAAGCCTATATTTTGGAGCCATTGGAAAGTACTACAAATGAGCATATAATATATGAAGCAATGAACCTAAAAATAGCTTCAGGTTCTTGCGGCCATCATCTCAACATGTCTGGTATCAATCTGCAGAATACTGCACAGTCTATTTGGACATTTACTGGTCGGGTAAGTAGGAAATGGTTTCTTTCTTCTACACTTTTGCAAAATCAATCTAAGACATATTATCTCGGGAACAAAAGTTTGGAAATGTTGCATTTTGGTCTATAATTTCCAGAATCTCCTTCCTGGACAATGTAACCACTGGCCATGTTAGCTGGAAGATTCTGGGCTTTTAGTCCAAGATGCAGCATCTTGTGGATATTAGGAGGAGGGCCAGAAGAACTTCAGCAACATGTCCAGATCACATTAAAGTAAGATGCGATTGTGAGATGTCCCCAGATGTTTCCTCCATTTTCTCTGGTTTCCTCTGATGGTTGTTAATCCTGTAGAAATTAAGATGGGCAATGTGGCAATGCAGTGGTTACAGTACCAGAATAGGGCATAGGAGACTTAGGTTCAAAAACCTACTTGGCCATGAAGCTGTACTGGAGCAATCTTACACTTTTTTGAGGATTTTTGTGAGGATACAGTCGAGAGGGGCTATATGTTGTTTTTGACTTATAGAAGGAAAATAGGCTATAAATGTTGTTCTGTCCTGTCACACTGAATTTGATTCAATATAACTCCATGGATGTTATAATTAACACCCCTCCTCAGGATTTGCATATTCAAGGCCATGATTTTCCTTATTAAGCCAATCTGTCTCAAGTCCAGCCTTTCTCTTTTTTGAGCTCTACTTTTACCATCATGATTATCTTTGAAGATGAACAATGGTTTAAAACAAGTTAATGAATGGGCTATCTTTACATTTTGAAGCAAGAGATGTTAAAATTAAGTCTGTGAGTCATGTCCAGAAGACACCTGTTGAATATGCACCCATTTTGCAGAGCGGGGCATGGATGATGGAGTCTGCCTTTGCTTATTGTAGCATGAATTTGTATGTGAAGAGAAACAATTAAGGGGAAACAAGGAAGAGACCTAGAGGTGGCTCCAAACAGTGCCACAACTTACGGGAAGCAAGCTCCCCACTGGGGTGTGTGTGTGCCAAAATGACAAAATAGTGTTTGTACTTTGTAGTATTCCATGCCTCCACCACTGACATGGCTGTGGGTTCCATGTTTGGTCCAGTTGACACAGACCTTGGTTGTGCACCTGGCTCCAAATCCCTGCCATTCAGATGGCCCAAGTATCTTTTCCACTCCCCGTTTGTTGCTCATATGCCTTGATAACTTTCCATAAAAACGGTCTTTGACAATCTTTGAATCCTATGGCTAGGTGTTATGTGTGCCTGCTTTGAAGAATTTTGGATGCATATGATGTATAAATATGTTATGTTGCTTAATTATTTCATTTTAAAAGAAATTATAGTCCTTAATGAATGAGCTAGTTGATTTACCCTGCTAAGATTAGCTGTGTAATGGAAGCAGAGAACTTGATAATTAGGTGCATTTCAAAAAGAAATGGCCTCCAGGTAGGTCCTAGAAAAGATTTTTAATATTCATTGGGGATCCCAGACCCCTGGACTAAATCTGAAAAATCCACATTTTGATCACTTCTGTCCAGCTGATTTAAGCAAAAGCCAGAATCCTCTTTCACTGTGAGCCAAGTGTAACCAAGGTGTTCCATGGTTTCTGTCTTATATAGTACAAGTTGTTTTTTTGGGGGGGGGGCACCTATATTTATCAACAGCACTTATACTTGTGCAAGGAAGCACTGGTTACTTTTTATTTGTTTGTTTTTTGTTCAAGCATTGCAGAAGTGGAATGGAGTGAAAACAATCTGGCTAGAGCTTGAAAAATAGAGTTACAATTACAATTCTGGCCTTCCTATTTGCTTATTTGCCATTATAGTTACAATTTTATAAATTGTCCTAGACAATTTAGCCACAGCTTGGTGTGGCCACTCCTTGGTTAAATGTGGCTTCAGCATCTCCCTAGGTTCATTCTCACTAACAGTAGTGTTCCCAACTCTAAATTCTAGTAAATTGACATAGAATTTCAGACTGCAAACATGTTGAGTTCATATTTTCAAGAACAAACATCTAATTATATAATACAAATCTAAAATATATACTGTACCTTTGTTGACTGAGTAGTTCACATGACATTTGCATGTAATTGAAAAGCTTGCTGAAAAATATTTTCTTTGTCTCTGGGTCATAAAATAGCAAATCATAAGCTGTCTTCCATTTGCTTACCTTACTTTTATTATGCCACTGAAAAATGTCTGTAACAATCTGCCTCTGTATCTGAAAGCCTACATTCCAGCCACACTATCAAAACTTGGATAAAACTAATATGCACAGCAGTGTTACTGAAGCTAGGCTGTATTGGGAGATGGATATCTACCTTGGTATCCCATGTGTATACTGTTATGAACTTCCAGATGGAATAAAAATTAAATTAAATATAATTTTAATGTGAATCCTATTAATGATGTTTAAATTGTTTCATACTATAGCCCTGCTGTAGGAAATACTTATCTATAAACCTTGGCCACTTCGAGCATTAACAGCATTCATTTATTATTATTATTTTGTTTCATAGCACAAGAGGGAAGCCATAAAATCCACCAAATACGTGGAGCTCATTATCGTGGCTGATAATCGAGAGGTAACACAATCTGAAAGTGTAGATGATGTATTGGCAAGAGTGCAATTTAACATCATAATAATGAGTGGAATAATATATCCTGATGATGGTGTTTTGCTTGTTAGCTAGTGATAGTTCTCAAAGTTAGTCTGTACAGGCATATCAAGGCAAAACAAAACAAAGCCAAAAATGCAATAAAATAAAATAAAATAAAGATGAATAATCTTTGTGGCACTTTAAAGACTTATTCTGAACTTTTAATGTGACCTTTTGTGGAACAAGCCTACTTCATCAGACATAAGAGTGCCAGTCTCACGTGTTCCACAAAAGCTCACATTAAAATATAGTGGTTAGTCTTTAAAATGCCACAATGTCTTTGTCATCTTTAACTCTTTTTTTTGCATTTTTTGCTTTGTTTTGTTTTGCATTGATATTTTATTTTTATATTTGCTTATGTTTTGTTTTATATGTTTTATTAAGTAATTCAGGGAATCTATTCCATGATATCCTTTCTCCACTGTTAAGTAAGAAGAAATCTGGCTAAATCTGGTTGCTATTACTAATGAGACTGTGATAATTCTTAGTCATTCAGGTGAGGTTATCCAGAAATTGAGTCACGGCAACTGTGATCAAAACTACTCATCCAAGTAGCTTCTTCAGCCTGAGGAAAGTTATAGTTTCCAAATTATAGTTCACCTTGGTTTCACACCACCCTGGTCTGAACAGGCTCATTAGGTGGACAGTGGCATGAATAGACTCGTTAGATGGACAATGGCCTGAATAGGTTCGTTACAATGTACAATGGTCTGGGTATGGACTGGGAACATCCCACCTATTCAGCCCTTCCCAACACCCATTAAGTATGGGTTGTTAGGTGTGGCCTTCCTGGTGGAGGTGCGAAGTGCTTTAGACTTGTCTGGGGATGGATGAATGGGCAGCATGATAAGTATGCAAAGACTTATTTAATTTATGTGTTTCATTTTGTTTACAGATTTGTTGCTGTTGTTATTATTGTGGTTTTACTGTATTAATTTGGTCTTATTTATATTTAACTGTATTTTGTATAGTATTATAAGCCGCCCAGAGTGGCCAGATGGCCAGATGGATGGGGTATTAATCAAATAAATAAATAAATAAATATTATTGAGTGAAGGATTTTCAGTATAGTGAAATATACTGAATATTTTCAGTATATTGAAATATTGAGAGAAGGATTTTCAGTACACACATGAGTGGCTTCCTTGACCCCTCTCTCAAACCACCTATCTTCTCTGTCTAATATGTGTACATCCTTGTCTTTGATTGTGTGTTGTTTGTCTTTCAAGTGAAGGTACACCAACATCAAAACACAAGAGGAGCAATATTGTATATACAGTCACCATCCACCTAACAAGCCTATTCGGGCCACTGTCCACCTTATGAGCCTATTCAGACCAGGGTGGGATGAAACCAAGGCAAAGTACTAATTAGAATAGACTCACTGCATTAGTAAGACTTAATAAGTGTTTATGTATCAAGTTCCCATTAATATGGTGAGTGTAACTCTGAGTTGGGTTAGCAATTGAAAGCAGCCCCCTCTTCCCCTCTGTGGCACCCATCAATGTTTTTGTGTGTGTCATGGTTTGAACTAGAGCAATTTCACTGAAAGAATCCATGCTTTACAGATGTGTTTTAACAAGGACCTTGGATAGGAGAGCTATGAAATGCTTTGGCCTGAGCTCTTGATTAGGGTATAGTAGGTAGTAGGGCAATAGGACCACCACTCCAACAGAGCCATAATTTGCCACAAGAAAGATGCACATAGAGATGGGCAAGAAAAACACCTATTTCTTGTAGTCCCCTCGTACCAAATGAAACTGTAAGGAGAAAGTAAGGAAAGACACCTTCTTTGCCCTTAAATTATTATGAATTCAATTACTTAGTTATTATAAATGAGCCACCTATTCATTCACTTCAATCTCCTGTCTTTATTTACCTAATTGCTTTGGGCTCTTTCTACCACCATGACTCTTAGAAATTGTTATTCTGTAAACTATAATGGAAAATCCTGCCTAGAATTGTCAGTGTTTATGTGAAACGTCAATTCCTGGAGTAGCCTATGGAAAACCATTGTGAGACAAAAGCTTTTAGGTAATTCACTGATATCTCTACCTTTCTAAACACTGATAGTGGGAATCGTGTTCTTCTTTGTGCCAGATTTTGCCCACTGAGCCATTGCAGTCAGAAGGTTCTAAATGGAAGATAACAAAAATTCAGAAACTTCTCCTATAATTTAAGTATAAAAGATAATTTGGGTCAAGGAATGATAATAGCAGCTTTGTGGGACAACCTAGATGTTATGTTGAAAGTAATGTTGTTAGTCATCTGTTTCATTTAAATTTACCAATGGCTTAAAACCAACCGGCAGATGATAGGTTTTTTTCTTCCCCTATCTCGGCTGGAAAACATGGGCCACATTTATGGTATGTTCTAATTACAGATAGTGCTCCTTCAACAGAAATCCCTACAATTATTTGAATGTACATGAATTTGGGTGGATATGAATTTTAAATGCTTAGTTACACATAGTGTTATTTAGCTTTGACCCAAGACAGCTGTAACTGGTTTGCATAAATAACATTTGTGGTGGTGTTTGGTTTTTTAGATGCACTATAATTAAGCAACACTGAATGAATTGCTGAACATTTGCAAAACAGATTCAAAATAAATAGACAAGACAGAATGTCAAAAGTAGCTCAACTTAGTGAAGTGCAAATGAAAATGAAAAACGTTGTGCTGAATTATTTTCCAGTTTGCACTTCTCCCCATTTCTAAATGACAGACTTTGGCTCTTGAACAAGTCGGGTTAAATATCAGATTTGCTTTCTTCCTGTGGCAGAGAAAGGGACAGCTAAATGAGAGTTATTCTGTTTGTGTAGCACAATGGGTCCCAGTGAGTCAGCTCTGTGGCTACAGAGAATTGTTGAGAAGCCTTTTTTAAAAGTCCTACT
This sequence comes from Phrynocephalus versicolor, assembly GCA_023846285.1. Lineage (NCBI taxonomy): Eukaryota > Metazoa > Chordata > Lepidosauria > Squamata > Agamidae > Phrynocephalus > Phrynocephalus versicolor. The sequence continues at coordinate 1,557,138 of JAHTLZ010003518.1, read as the reverse complement.
GCATCCTTTCACCCAGTCTGTCTTTTTTTTCAGGGTATATGTGCTTCAATTGAAGGCAAAGGCACATATGCTTTAAAACAGTTGACCCTGGCCCATTTCATGTGTACTATAAAAGTAAGATACTGTATCATTTTTGAAGGCTTCTCTGAGATAGTGGACAGTGCCTTCAGAATGAGGAATGTTGTATGAATGATGATTATTTAGTGTTAACTTCAAAATTTCTTCTAGTTTCAGAGACAGGGCAAGGATGTGGAGAAGGTGAAGCTGAGACTTATTGAAATTGCAAACTATGTTGATAAGGTAAAGTATCTGAATGAAACACTATAGCTGCTGATGTAGTTTTCCAATGCTTTACAGCAAACCCCCAAAATGAGCTTTGTGCCCCTTTAAAAATAACAATTATGTGTGTGTTTTCTGGCTGTTTCTTCAGATGTATAGGAGAAGTGGGCTGCATCTCACAAAACCTCATCAAGCATAACAGTGGTTAGTCTACAAGGTGCCACGTGACGTGACTCTTTGGTGGTTTTGCTGAAACAGGCTGCAGTCCAACATGGCTACCCCTGTGCAAATTCTTCCCTGATGCAATGCAGTCCTTGCTGAAATTATTCCCCCTTGGGAGCACTTTCCATGAGGAAAGGGTCCTATCTACTGCATGGTTATGGTGTTTAGACAAGGGAGGAGAGGGATAGGAAAACTTCTTTGTATTAGAGGAGCTACATGTCAGGATAGCTGCCTTTGGAGGCAACGTATGACAGTCATGCATCATTGGCTGAGGTGCCCCCAAATGGAGAGCAAATGTCCTCTTGTCCACCCATAGCTTATATATCCCGTGGTTGTGGCTACCCAAAGGCAACAGGTTGGCCACATAGAAATAATACTCAGGGCATGTTCAGATGGGAGAAGTTGGAGTGGTCTAGTCTGTGTTCAAAAGATTTTTGTCTTAGTGTGATCTGTCTCATCTCTCACTTTAGCGATTCCTCCATTCGCACTAATCAATGTTTCTTCTCCTGTGAGAAGGGTCCAGACAGCACTTTGGGTCACTCCAGTTTGTTGCAGAGGCTTTCCTTTCTTTTCTTAAATAAAATAAATGTCATAGCAAAAGAGAATCTAGCATGGTACACATAATGCCTCCAATTTGTCTTCTTGATCTAGATCAGTGTTGGTGAACTTATGGCCCCTTTCTGTGGGCACCTGACATCGTCCCTTCACAGCCATCTGTATTCAGTTTAAATTGCTATTAGAGATGGGCACGACTCAGCAAAATTTTCATTTTCGTTTTCATTTTTTTTGTTTCATTTCGAAACGAAAATGAAAACGAAAATTTTTCAAAAACAAAACGGAAACGGAAACAAAACGAAAAATTTCGCTGTTTTTCGTTTTCGTTGCAGCAAATGCATTGAACTGAAAAGAATGCTAACAAAACAGCATTTTTTCGTTTTTGTTTTTCATTTCGTAATGAAAACGAAAACGAAAAATTTGTGGAAAAACCCAACGAAAACGAAAACGAACCGAAACGGACCCCTAAACGACCAAACGACCAAACGAAACACCATTTTTGGAGTCGTGCTCATCTCTAATTGCTATATTGGCACTTTGAAAAAATTAGAGGGTTTTGAATTGCAGTTTGGGCACTCAGTGTCTAAAAGGTTCGCCATCACTGATCTAGAATATCATTGCATCAATAGGAAAATATACTTTATTTATACCAGTAGATTAGATGAACATGGGGAGGGGGATGCCACAGGGTTTTCACCATAGGTTACCCTACCCTCAACTCTGTTTGGGTGTGGACCTACCATCTGCAGAAGGGGTAGTCTTTTTTCCATCACTTGTGTTGGAAAAGAACATGATTCATACAGGGAACCACATTGTAGCCTAGATCTGGCACTATGATATTTGAATAAAACATATGTGCTCATCTGTGTGCAATATTTGAATAAGGCTTTTGGTAAACAGTCCAAGACATGCTCTACTGTTTACAATCTAGTTGTCTCCTATACAATTGTAGAGGCACATTGCATTTTTTTTCATGAACATCCAAGCAGTAACATCTATCTAAAGGTGCTAAACGTTGTACAGACTATCAGAAAGCATGGTCTCATTTCTTCGGGATACAAAACTGAGCCTCTTCTACATATTCAACACACGTTCTTTTGTTCTATAAATAGAATCCATTGTACAGTGTTGGTTTTGCTTTCTCTTCAGTTCTATAGGCCTTTAAATATTCGAATAGCCTTAGTTGGGGTGGAGATCTGGAATGATGCAGATAAATGCACAATAACCCAAGATCCCTTCACCAGCCTCCATGAATTTCTGGATTGGCGAAAGCTGAAACTACTACCTCGTAAACCCCATGACAATGCACAGCTGGTGAGGTACGTCTACCAATGCAGGAATTAGGTGATGAGAAATAGGTTCTTGGCCTGAGATACATCATACAGCATGGGATTGCAGCCTGTGAACCACAACCCCTGAGGAGTTGCAAAGAGTATTGGGGGAGGGGGGTGTCACTGCAGCTTTTGAGGGAGGGGAGAATGTTATCCTCAACTTGAACCCCCTAAGTCAAGCCAGCTTTTCTTTGCTTCCTGCTGTTGGGCTCCTGGGACCCTGGCTGCTCTCGCTCTCTCACTCTCCCTCCAACAGCAGCAGCAGTTTCTCCTTGGCTTTGGTGGCTGGCTAGCTTGGGCAGGGGGGCTGGGACAGAGAGGAGTGGAGGGCAGGACCCAGCCACAGCCCCTGAAAGCTGGGATTGCTATGGCAGGGTTGAGCAGTGAATACAGAGTGGCAGGCTGAAGAGAGAGAAATGGCGCTGAAAGGAGGAAAAAGCCATCGCCCCACCTCCTCACCTTAGCCATGAGCCATCTTGGGAAGGATGACTACAGCAGTAAAGGCACTGCTTGATGAAAAAGGCAACCATTCCCTTCCTCAGGGAAAACTCACCCTTCCTCAATAAAATCCAAATTTTTACTAAGCCTATTAAGCCTTTTGGAGCCTGTTAAGAGACTGTCGTGGAGAGTGGCTTGAACAAACACTCAAGCATGCATTTTGAAGCTGATTCACATTACATATTCTTTAAAAACCCATGTTAATGTGTTTATCCCATTAAAATTTATTTCTGTGCAAATGTGGTAGGGAGTTACTTGGGTCTTATAAAAGTGAGATGTGACTGCTATACAGAATGCAGTGAGTCCTGGAGTTTTAATGGGCTAAAAGGTGCAGATAAGACAACAGGTAAATGTTGATTTAACAAGTCTCATTCATTCAACTTGTCTAATGTATTTGGGAATAGGGATTGGACTAGTTAAGTGTTGTTAGAGTGATGCTTGTCAAAATAACAAAATGGTGGAAGCCACTCTAGGACTGTGGATTTTATCTAACGCTCTCCCTGTAAAACAGGGTGGACATTGTATGGACCTGGGTCTCATGCCACCTTCTGGGGCAATTTTGTTGCCTCCTAGTCTCATCTAGTGTCACCATACTCTGCCCCCAAAATGGATTTCCCGAATAAAAGTGAATTGCTGTTTCCAGAAGCACCCAGGAGCAGCGATTTGTTTTCCAAAAATGTCACATGACCACTAAATACCATGTTTTCCACTTCTATTTTTTTTATTTGTTAGTGTGCAACCCTGACAAAGAGGAGGAAGGGTCAGGAAATGAGACAAAGGTGTTTATCCTATAGAGTACTTTATTTTTAGATGTGCCCTTATGCAGGGGAAAGTAACAAGATGCTTTCAGCTATTTGCCACTAAAGAGCTGACTGCCTTCTAAATGCCAGCTCTTTACATGTGAATGTCTCTTTTTAAAACAACTTCTTTTTCCACCCCCACCAGTGGAGTCTATTTCCAAGGTACAACCATTGGCATGGCACCTATAATGAGCATGTGTACTGCAGAGCAGTCTGGAGGTATTGTTATGGTAAGTTATTCTCCTAAATAGTTAGACTGTTTTCAAATTCAGCTCTTGAACTGGCTATGAATGAAAAAGATACAATTATAGGCCCTCTTGTCAAATTACATGTTTTTCAAATTACCAGGAATGCACTTAATTTTATAGTGCTCCGTGACAAGTCATAATATGCAGCAGTAACTGTGAAAAAAGTTTGTATAAGCTGCTTATGTTTGGTAAATAGTATTAATGTTTTTGTTTTTGTTTCTTTTGCAAAAGAGAATTAATAAATATAATTCCATTTTAATTTCCACTAGCATGGAAATGTCTAGCATGGACCATGTCTTTTTCTGACCATCTTAGCTTGTGGTACAGTGATTAAACTGATGTACTTCAGCTATAACGGTGTTCACAACCAGGTAGCCGGCTCATGGTAGGCTCAGTGTTCTATCCTTCAGAGTTCGGTAAAATGAGTACCCAGCTCGCTGGAGGTGGGGGAGGTGTAACCTGCATAAATTAATGCCTGTAATGTGCCCAGTGAGTGGTTTAAGCGCTATGGGGTGGTATATAAGCAGAACACTTTTTTCTTTTTGCTAAGTATCAACTTAAAAATCTATCTCTCTTCTTCCTTTTCTCCTCATTCCTTGGCTCATTGCCTCTTTTGTCCCTCTTTCTTCTCCTTTACGTGATATTTTTCTCATTCTCTAGCTTTCCCTCTGTCTAGGCACACCTGTGAAACTCCCCTTAATTCACAGTTGCTGAACTTGATCCTTCTGGGACTGTCTTCAGTAACCGGATGTAACTAAAGTGATTTATTGTCTTACTGATATTTAATAAACTCCTTTTGTCAGTTAAGTTCCAACGCCTTGACTTTTCCTTTCTAGGGAAGTTACCAAGGATATTCCATTATCTTTAAAAATAGAAATAAATCAAAGTTACTTATAATGTACTTCTATTAATTTAGCAAAGATTTTAAATTAAGTTTCTCCCATAACCATCTTCTTAAGTCTCAACTCTTATTCATTCTATATTCATTCTATATTGTACGCAAAGCCTTATTGAAGGCCTTCAGCAATGAATAAAATCCTCCCCTTCCTCTTCATAGTCCCAACATTTTTCACTCTTGTTTCTGTACGTCTTTGATATATGGTAGGGAAATGAGTAACTCTGTGCTTGCATTTTATGACGCCCACCCCTTTTGTGCAGTGTGCAGTGGTAATACAGTATCTCCTATTTGCAGCTCTACCTAGAGTTCCAAATGCATTGCCATTTCATCTTCAACTTTTTCAGCCATTTCAAAATGTAATCAGTATTCTTCTCTTTCTCTGAATGTAACAACATCTAATATATCTATGAGAGCAAATGGACTGGCTTTTTCAACAATGCCTCTTCGAAATGAGCTGCCGTCCTCTAAGCATATCTGAAATTCCCATTGTGCTTTATAATAGTATTGAATTTTAGAATACCAGAGTAGGTGCCCCATTTCCACCATTATTTTGAAGCAGCAGTCATATTTTTAAAACATGTTAGAAGCGGTTCAATATATTTATTGATTTTGCAAGCTTCCAAAAGTGAATATTATATTGAATTCTCACTCAAAAATAGTCCAGACTGTACGAGACCACTGATAACGAGGCATGTTTATATTTATCTCAGATCATGGATATTACCTTTAAAATTCTTTACGATGGTGTTCTACTTGCTGTCAGCTGTAATAATGAGTATCATAAAAATGTTTTCAGTAAGAATATGGTATTTCTAACTATGCTTCTAATGATCTGTTATGCCAGTCTAATTACAAATTCTAGTTGATCACATAGTGATACATGCAAATATCATTGGCATAACACAGTGGTGGTGAACCTTTTAGAGAACAAGTGCCCAAACTGTAATTCAAACCCACTAATTTTTTGCAAAGTGCCAATACAACAATTTAACATGAACACCAGTGGCCATGAAAGGGCTCTGAGTGCCACCTTTGGCACCCATGCCATAGATTCACCAATACTGGCATAACGTTTCCTTTCCTCTCATTATTCTCTGTTTCTTACTATTGTCATATTTTCTCAAAAATATGTTTATGAGTGTGTCCCAATTATTTAATATTGAAATGTTCTTTAACAGCAAAGAAATTGTTGATAAAGCATTTTTAACAAAACTAATTATTCCAAAAAAAAGCTTTAGGAAGGAAGAATTTGTTAAGGACGTAGTTAATTTTCTTCATTCCTCTCATCAAATTATTTACATAAAGTTCTCTATTGCTTTCTGTGCATACCTCAATATAACCGAATGGTTTTTTTTAAAAAAAGAAGAATCCTTGCTATTCATTCTTTCATCCTTGTGTTGGATAACTCTGTGCAGTTTTACAGATGTTACCTTAGACTGTGGATATTAATAAAGTTAGGAAGGAAAAATGATGGAATGGTTTGGCGGCAGTTCACAAAGTTAGTCAGACTGCTTGGATGCAGACCAGGCTAGTCCTGTAGATTTCTATACCATGTGCTGCTTATTGTAAAACATGCTGCACAAAACTAGCCAGAAGTGATTAGGAGGAAGCGTGCCAGTGCAATGTCATAAAACATCTTATGATATCGGTATTGCAACAGGGGTAGACTAGCGATTCAGGCACATACAAGGCTGTTGTAAATGGGATTTTGTTGTACAGAGCAAATGTTCTGTTGATTAGCCAGGATGCATAGAGAAGCCAGGCTCAATGTAGGATTCTGCTTTGACTGAAAGAAGAGAAATAGGAATAAGAAAATTCCAAGCAGCTGATCATCCCATGGCACTTCATGCAACACAGATGCCAACTAGGCTTCTAATACAGTGGACCCTCATAGAACAAGCAGTTTGTTTAACGGAAAGTCTCCTTAAAGGAAAAAAATTCTGGAGAAAGGGGGAAATTGCTTATGCTTAACAAAATTGTCTATGGGGTGAATCCGTACTACAGGAAAAATGGTCGTGATTAGGGATTAATCCATTTTCATTGCATCCTTATGGGAAATTTGTACAAAGGAAAATTTGCTTAACAGAATTTCATTTGGAATGAATTAATTCTTTTATATAAGGTACCATTGTAGTAAGGATCACTCTAAGAATTTCTCTCAGTGAGAAATACGGATTCATGAGAAATGCACTTAACAACACTTCTTGGCTATATCTTTGCTTTACATACATTGTAGGTCAGTTTACTGGCTGTTTTTTAGTCTCTTGTCAGTTGCATTCTCTGATACATCCTCATCTGAAAATGTGATGCTACCAGAATACGGAAGATAGCTCACTCCATATTGGTATTAATAAAATAGAATAGATGTTTGTGTTCAGCTATAACTCCAAGACTGCCAAACCTAGATGTGTGAAATTTGGTATATGTATTAAGGGAACCATGGGGTATAAATCTTGAGATTACTTTTTCTTTACTTTCATTAATTAATTTTAATAAATTAAAATCTGTCTGTGGAATTCACGGCCATTTCCTGTCACTAGGGGACTGATTTCCCTAACCTCTTCTAGACATTCTGTATTCCGAACCCAGGAAAAGAGCAGCAGAATCATCTTTATAAAAATTAAATACCAAATCAAATGTATGACCCAGAGATTGGAAAAGCTACTATTTAGATTGCAACTCCCAAAATCCGTTTGTCAGTATGGCCAGTACGTTAAACTGATGACGTTGCAACAGCCCATGGAATTGTACTGGCTAGGGGATTCTTTTATTGTAGTCCAAAATGTAACTTTTAGAAGATCTCATAGGACCTGCTTGAAATGTAAAGTTTCTTGTTGACTGTATATTTGGGTTGCTTTATTATTTCGCAGAATCCTTATATAGGAAAAACACCACTTGAAGCAGATCTAAGTATGAATAGATAGCATAATGAAAGGCCTCACAGCTATTAAAATTATCCCATTTCATTGTTTACTCTTTTATTTAATGTCAACTTCAAGAAACAGTGTTTCACTGGAACAATCTGATTTTTCTTCTTCAGTAATCTTTAATGTTGGAATCAAGGATGATTTCCTATTTGGTGACAGCAAAAAAAATCTATTAATGTATTTGACTAATGAATGGAACACACTGGTGGCCAGTGTGTCGCCAATGGACTCTGTGAAGTCCCAATGCCATTTTTGTGGTCTCCCCAAAATCTATTTCCCCTCTTTTTCCCCCTCAAAAAGTCACATCATCAAATAGAGGAAAAGAAAGCTATAGTGCCATTTTTGAGCACCCTCCGGTGTTCCTGAGCTCTCCAAACCCCATAGGTTAAAAGAAAAAATTTGGCAGTTACTAAAGGATTCAAAGGGACTTTAACCAAAGCCATTTTTCAGTCAGAAGAAGCAAAATTAGAGTCACTAATGTGGATGTATTACAGCTTATGAATAAAAAAATCCTCAGTACTGTAAAGAGAAGGAAATTACAGTTAGAAATCCTCAATACTGTAAAGAGAAGGAAATTACAATATTTCAGACACATAATGCACAATAAGAAATACCATCTGCAAGTTATCCTTCAAGGAAAAATAGATGGGAAGTGTGGCCTGGGGCATAGAACAGGGGTCCTCAACCTAAGGCCCCGGGGGCGGATGCGGCCCCCCCAAGGTCCTGAATCCGGTCCCTGGGACCAATTGCAACCCCCCCACCTACCCCCTGTTTTGTGAACAAGCCAGCCTCCGCAGCTGCTTTTGGACTGTGATCCGGCCCCCAGTGGTGTCTGGGTGGTGGTGGACCGGCCCGCTGTTTGAGAACTTTGAGGACCCCTGGCATAGAAGAACATTCTGGCTTAAGAAGTTAAGCCAATGGTTTGCAGTAGAGATGGGCACGAACCGAAAATTTTTTGTTTAAGACTTCATTTCATTTCATTTCATTTTAAACAAATTTTTGGGAAAATTTCGTTTTGTTGGTTCATTAATTCATTATTCGTTATTACCCATTTCCCCCAGCGACCCCTGTTTTTTTTAATTATTTTTATTTTTATTTTAGGGTGCCGACCAGGTTACCTTTGGGGCCCAGTCAGCGCTCCCCCCCTTTTTAAATTTATTTTTATTTTTATTTTAGTTTAGTTCCCCCCCCACTTCCGGGTTCAGGCCCCGCACTACAGCTGTAGTGCAGTACTTTTGTTGTTTTATTTTTCCTTTCAGCGCCAACCATCACCTCTGGCCGCCTCAGCTGTCACTGGCTCAGGATGCGAAGGCAGTGGGGCGTCCGGTGCGGTTTTGGCGGCGGCAGAGCTTGGAGGCAGCGGTGGTGGTGGTGGCCCCTTGCCGCTGGGTTTGGGCTTCCTGTGCAAGGACGCTGGAGGTGGGCGCTGCGGCTGCAGGGTTTCCCCCACTTCCGGGTTCAGGCCCCGCGCTACAGCTGTAGTGTGGGGCTTTTTTTGTTTTGTTTTTGTTTTCCTTTCAGTGCCGACTGCACAGCCCCTGGGGCCTGGTCGGTGCTGTTTTTTTTTTTAATTTTAGGGTGCCAACCAGGCCACCCTTGCGGCCTGGTTGGCACTCCCCCCTTTTAAATATATATATTTTTTATTTTAGTTTTTCCCCCACTTCCGGGTTCAGGACCCGCGCTACAGCTGTAGTGCAGGGCTTTTTTTGGTTTTGTTTTTGTTTTTCTTTCAGCACCGACTGCACGACCCCTGGGGCCCGGTCAGCACTGGGGTTTTTTTAATTTTAATTTTTTTATTTTAGGGTGCCAACCAAGCCAGCCTCGGGGCCTGGTTGGTGCTGCTTTTTTTAACTGTGCTGACCATATGGCTGCGCTACAGCTGTAGCGCAGCCGTCGTCAGCTCCCCCCCCCCCCAGGAGCCGTCCCAGAAGCCAGGAAGACCGGACCTCTGGGCCAGGACCAGGTAGGAGACATCTCCACCCCTATTAACGAAACGAACCTAACCAAACCAATTTTTCTCGGTTTGTTTCATTTCATGTTAAATTTGCCCCTAGGGTCATTGTTCGTTTTGTTACATAATGAACCGAATAATGAACAACAAACAAAAAAATCATTTCGTGCCCATCTCTATCCGCAGTGAGCACAGCTGCTCTGTTTAGAGTAGCCTTAGTTAGAAACCAGTTCAGGCTAGTGATTGACAACGTTCTATGAGGACATGGCACCTGAAGAAGAAGAAGAAGAAAAGCCAAGCCACCAAATTTTAGGATTATTTCTCCATCATTAACTGAGTTTGTGTAAATTGCAGCAGCAAATTGCAACAACCAAGGTGCTGGTTGTTGACTGGCCTGACACCAGGCACATGAGCAGTATCTTTGTCAAGGTCAGATGTACAACTTCTGCACAATGAACTCAGAGCATTATAAGACTTCATCACACTCTATAATAGTTTGAGTATAGCTACATTTTGAACACTCAATAAGAAACATTATGACAAACACATGTATCTCCTTGCATATGTTTATTAAATAAATGAAGAGAAAACAGAGATTCTTCTGGCTGTTCAGTTTGTCTACTTTGTGTGGGTTGAGAAACCTAAATCATATTCAGAGATATAAGGAGTTAACGTTATATGGTGTCGAGCATATATCTAGTGTGCTCTGGAATGCAAAGGAAAAGGGGGAATCTCCATTATGAAAAACACAGGCTTCTGAATTTTCCTAGAAGTTTATAAGAACATAGAAGAGCCATACTGGATCAGGCCAAAGGCCCATCTAGTCCAGCTTCCTGTATGTCACAGTGGCCCCACTAAGTTTATGCATAAAGGTCTATAGGGACCTTAGGGAACATGTTCAAGCCTCAGACCTTCTGATTTGACACCATGTTCATTACTTGTAATTTGCTGCTACAGCTTCCATGATTTCACTGACTGAGAAGTAAAATCTGAATAGGTTTCTGGATATTGGAACAGCTTTTATAGTACAATAAAATAATAAGAACATAAGAACAGCCTTGCTGGAACAGGCCACAGCCCATCCAGTCCAGCATTCTGTCTCACACAGCAGCTCACCATTTGCTTCAGGGTGAAAAGTTTTAAACATAATCAGTGTAAAAAGTTTTAAACATAGGTTTAAAATCCTATTAACTTCTTTGTCTGTGAACCCTCCTCTTCAAGCTCACCCATCTCGATGTATAGAGACTTTGGGCTGTTAGCAAATTTGACATATGTCTTTCTGTCTGGCTAAGATCATCCAACACAGCACAGCGTTACAAAGCTGAAAGAAGAACAAACTAGAAATTCAGCTATATCAGCATTATTTAAGCATCACATAATTTTCCTATTAATATCAAAATTTTCAGCTGTTCATTTATAATGTCTTTAGGCAACCTCTTTTGCTATGTCATTGCATTTCATTTCTTGAGGGGAAATAAAAAAAAACTCCATTGGAGATAACTAATAAGCCTTTATCCAAAATGAGCCCAATAATTCTCTCTCTTCACATGGGAATAATGCTGGGTTGTGAAAGCCAAACCATTAATTCTCCTGGTTCTGTTGCGGGAGTATCCTTGCTTTATTTATTTTTCAGCTACACTGAACCAAAATATGCTAACAATGCTCTGATCCTGCAGTGGGAGTATCCTTGGAATGTTTACCATAAAGAAAATAAAGACTTGTATTCTTTAATATGGAGGTCCAAACCCTTCTACCTTTCCTCCTGTGGGCTACTTGCACTAAAGCCAAACAACATGGTATCATGTTACGATAGGGTCAATATGGAAGTTTTGAATGTCTGAAGATTCTTCCTCCTCCATGTCAAGATTCTATGCAGACATCATGCATTAGGGATCAGCTTTCTTCCCTGCCCCACTTTTGCTACATTTTACAGGATAAAGGAATCTGGTGATCTCAGAAACTTATGCCTCTTAATGATTGGCTTGATAAAGGAATGAGCCGGCTGGTGGCTCAACAAGTTACGAACTTGGCTGCAGAGCCAAAGGTTAAGAGCTTGATTCTTCATTATCCCAGGAGAAGATCTGGACTGTGTGGCCTTGGACAAGCTGCACTGTCCCAAGAAGAAGGGTATGGTAAACCACTTCTGGGTAATCTGCACCTAGAAAGGGTGATCATAAGTCAGAATTGGCTTGATGGCATACCTTTATTATTCATCAAGGTGTTACTCTTAATATAGATTTTGGGATTTATTTTAATGGTAGCCTGGCAATTTTTGATTTTTATGTCCTGAGAATAATTTAGTAGTTCTGCACTACAGACCCTACAGAAGAAGGACTTCATTCTCTGATGATTCGTTTCCTTAGACTGTTATGCAAAGCTAACTAGTTTGGCTTCTGCTGACTATTTTTAAAGTTATCTAAAGTTGTCTCTTAGCTCGATCAAATAAGGACTGCCTGGTTGTTCTCTGCCTTCCATTGCCTAGGGAGATGGCCTACTGAGAAAAGATGAAAATTTATTGTGGGAACTTGTATTTTTCAAGATGGAGAACCTTTTTTAGATTTCCTGTACTAAGCACATTTATGTTATCACACCACCTGATAAGCTCCATTATTGAACGATTAGGTTCCTATGCAAACTACATTGTTTTAATTTCAAAGCATCTTACCTCTCCTCCTCTTGCATTTTGTAACATCTTGTCTGGAAACAATATTTGGTGAATCTAAAATCTTGCATTGTTTTTTGTGACTTTTGGGATGGTTTAATCTATGTATCACCAAAGTAGGGGTTTTGTAATAGAAAAAGCCTCCATAAGCATAAAATACTGTATGGTTAGTGATCATCTTGTTACTTTAAAGGAATGAGGAATTTAAGCAAGGCTGGGCACTCTAGATGTTGTTGGACTGGAGCTCCCATCATCCCCTTACAGTTGACTATACTGCCTAGAAATAATAGGATTAGTAATCCAATAACATCTGAAAGACTACGAGTTGCCCAATTTTTATTTAATATTTTGTAACATGCTTTATGTGGTGAAAGAAAATGGTTGTGTGATCTGTCAGGCATTTCAACATGTCCTCTCTTCCATCCTTGCCTCCACTGCCAAAGTTTGCATGCATTGTAGCAGTACTTTATCACTGCACTTAAAAAGAACATATATAGGTAGGAATAACTATATATTCAGTTGTTTACTCAATGAATCATACTTTAGGGCTATGATCCTAAAAGGTAGTGTCCAAACCCTGCAGTTTTTGGGAGGTGGTCCTAAGAGCTACAGAGGATTTTGCACCAGTGGAGGTCATGCTATGGATATTTCCTAGAAACTGTTGCAGTCCTTCCTAGAAACTGTTGCAGTCCTTCTTCTGATATGTATACTCTCAGAAAGACCTTTAGAAAGCCTGTGTGGTATCAAATATGTAGAGTATTGGGCTATGATTCAGTAGACCCAGGTTCAAATCCTCACTCAGCCACAGAAATGTACTGTTGAACTGGTGGCAAAGGTAACCCCCCATTCAACATCTTGCATACTTTGAAGATCCTGTCAAGGTCACCATAAGTCAGAAGCAACTTGATGGCCTAAAAAGAAAGAAAGAAAGAAATCCTACTCACTGACAGCCACTGGATCACTATCAAGGGAACAGAGAAAGAAAGAAGCAGAGGAGAAAGAACGCGGAAAAAGGAAAAACCAAGTAGATCATATTGCTCAGGACATTCTCAAATCTGATAGCACCCACTGGGGAAAGGAGAATTCTGAGACAGATCACGAAGGATTTGGATCCAACACCTTCCCATTTCTCTAAGGCACCATCTTTTTTGACAGGGGACAGAGAATAGATCAGCAGCTGGAGCAGCATGTGTGCACTTTTTTTCACTGATGGGGAAATGTAGCATTTGGGGGAGGATTATACCCCCAGATACTACCAGCGTATCCGTCCTTCCATATCTGCTGATTTTATTTCCTGTACTGTGTCCCTACATACCTTCTGCACCACTCTGGCATGTGTCTTGTCAGATTGGGGAAATGTAGTTCCTCCTTCATGGGGCTTTCTTGGCCTTTCTCTCAGAGGATTTTCCTGCCCAACACTGATTTTTCAGCCGAGATCAGTGATGGCAGACATTTTAGAGACCGAATGCCCAAACTGCAATTCAAAAACCAATAATTTCTTTGCAAAGTGCCAATACAGTAATTTAACCTGAATCCAGGTGGCTATGAAGGGTTGATGTTGGGTGCCCACAGAAAGGGCTCCGAGTGCCACCTTTGGCACCTGTGCCATAGGTTCACCATCCCTGGCCTAGATTATCCTTTAAAATACTTAGGAATCCCTTCACACTTTCTGTTTGCTCTGCAATCATCCATTTCTGCAAGAGACTGCTTTTCAATTCTACTGATTGCAGAGAGAAGCATAACAAATGCACAGTTTTGCAGGTTTTAAATTATGTATTGAAACTTTCAGAACACACGAGTTGTTAAAAAGAACAGGGCACAATTAGGTTGGGGGCTCTAATTAAATATTTCACCCTGCCCGTATTGCCAGGGTTTCTTTTCAGCGATCTTTTGGGATCACTCCCCAAATGAACAGAGATATGTTTTAATGCATTCTGTCAGATTCAGGAGTGCATGACGTGATTTCAAAAGGCAGCATTGCAAACTGCAGCTGAACTGCTCTCATGATATAGCATGAGAAGACCATTGCCTCACCAACACAGGGATCAGACCTTCTGCTTCCTATGATGGCATTTCATTTCCTTTAAGGGAGTAGATAATTTAGTTCAACCTGGCTGGTGTTATAATATTATCTTATTCACTGTGGCCAAGATTCAATTGCTAATCAGAAGGATAGACCCTACAGATGGGGAAGAACCAGATGGAGGTAGGAGCTGGATTTAGACTTATCGGAACCATGATCCATTGGTGTTATGCAGCAAATATGAAGAAGGTACAACAGAAAATGGAGCAGTAGAGAAGCAAATACTGTAGATGAAATCATAATTCTAGTCCATCCACCCATCCAAGACAGTAGCCATCATCCTAAGAAACAGAGGGTAAAAATGTATTCTGCAAACTAATCAATTCAAGTTAATAAATACCATGCAAACCTTAATTAAATGTATTGAGATTGGTAAAATAATTCAAATGACTAAAGAATGCTATGTTTTTTTTTAGATTGATTGAATTTCCCTCTCCGTTTTTTCCACTTTATAATTTAATTAATAATAATATGAGCTGAAAATTCTTTAGTAAAATAACATGACATCTGAGCCAATAATATATAAGGGAGATTCTTTTTAAGATTTTAGATCACTTTTCCTTTCAATATCCATCAGAGTGCTTGAAAGATTGTGAAGGGGAGTTATTTTAAATGAATAAATCTGTATCTCCTTTTCAGAAGAGGCATATGAATATAGTAATTCCTTTTACATAACTGATAAACAGGAAACTACCCATTTATATATGTTTTCTGTATTTTCCTTTGTGGAAGAAAGTTTTTTTTTTAAAAGAGAGACTGGTTTTGCAAAATAAATGGATGAATGCTGAGAGTATTAGAAAGAGTTGTTCTATAAGCCAAGATGAGCATCTGCACTAATGTTCATTTTAAAATAAAACCCATTAATATGATGCTACTATTACAAATATTGACTACAAAGATTTTTCCAGAGCTTGCCCATTGATTTCTCCCATATTGCACTGGTATCAAGGAGAATGCATTCATTCTGCCCTACTTTCTGTAGAATGCACAGGTTACTTTCCCCTGAACTAGAACTCCTTGAAACTATAAGATCACATGGGCCATGCTTGGTGCCAGATTGCTGGGATTTGGGTGCTGAAAAATAACTTTGTATGCAAAGCTATCTCGTTGTCTGATGCATCACTGCCGCTTTTGGTAAATTGTTTAGGCTTGGATCACACACACATCTGCTCCCATCACTTGATTTTTCTCGAGTTGAGAAGCGGTGCTTGAACAAGTGATTGCACCTTGAAAAGCAGTGCATTTTTCTCTATGATGGTCTATTTATGCCAACAATTTGTCAACTGATCTCATACTTGCCGGGATGTATGTAACATGCAAGTCAGACCATGGATAGGAGCACATATAGTATACATTGATGGGGTTCCATGCTGTGCTCGGAAAAACTGAACAGCCTCAGAAAATGGGAGAAGGACAAGAGATGCTGGCAAAGCATTGCTGAGTATGTCATACCTAGAAAATCTTATCGGGGGAGGGGGTCATAAAAAAAACAGAAATGGCTTGCCATGCAGGCTGGGGGTTCTTGGAAGTTATAACCCCCCCCCAAATACAGCAACTTTTCCAACCTCTCTATTAAACAATGGGTTGTTGCATTTTTTACGGCATGATTTATGCTCTTCTCTTTCTATCTCTCTCTCCCTTTCTCTATCTCTCTTTGTTGTTTTTTCTTTGAGGATCATTCAGACAGCCCTTTGGGAGCAGCAGTGACACTGGCTCATGAGCTGGGTCATAATTTTGGAATGAACCATGATACACTGGAAAGGGGCTGCAACTGCAAAGGGGCTCCTGAAAAGGGGGGCTGCATCATGAACCCTGCAACCGGGTAAGCAAATGTCTGTTGGTCTGAAGAATCCTGTTTATGCCAATTCTGCATGACGGCTGAAATGTCTCTGCAATAGAGATGGGCACGACCAGAAAAAATGACGTTTCAAGTTGTCGTTTGTCGGAACCAGTCCGTTTCGGGTCGTTTCCGTTTATTGTGAAATTTTTCAAAAATTTGTCGTTTCCGTTTGTTGTTTGTCATTTGTCATTTGGGGTTGGGGTTGGGGTTGGAGTTGGGGTAAGTGGGCTCTGGGAGGCACCTTTCTGGGTGCCTCTGACCCACTAAGAAGGGAAGTGTTTAGCGATTAGTGCGTACCATACATGTTAGGGTTGGGGTAAGTGGCGGAGGCACCTCTCTGGGTGCCTCTGACTCACTAAGAAGGGAAGCGTATTGGCGTACAGGTTAGGGGTAGGGGTAGGGGTAGGGGTAGTGGGCTCTGGGAGGCATCTCTCTGGGTGCCTCTGACCCACTAAGAAGGACAGTGTACTGGCATACAGCTTATGCTTAGGGTTGGGGTTGGGGTTAGGATAAGGGCTAGGCTTAGGGTTACAGTTAGGGTTATGGTGGGTTAGTGGGCTGCACCTCTGGGTGCCTCTGACCCACTAAGAAGGACAGTGTACTGGCATATGGGTTAGGGTTAGGGTTAGGGTTAGGGTTAGGGTTAGTGGGCTTTTTATGCCCTCTCTGGCACATCCAGAAGTCTCAGCAAAACCTGGCCATGCGATTGGTGGAATGGGTCAAAAAAATTGCATGGTCCCATCCCATGGCCAGCCCATCATTGCGCATGTGCAGGTGTAAAAAAATAAAAATAACATAAAAAAAATAAAATCACATATTTCTGTTGTGCTTTAGTGGGCTTTTGGACCACAATTTAAAAATTAAATAAATATTGCGGTCGCCATTTTGGATTCCCCCCCCCCACCGCATGGCATAGAGAAACAGCCCAGGAAAGGAGGGGGGAGGCCGGGGACCCCCCCCAGAAAACACCCCTCTGGTAGGTGCCCTAACTCAGGCAGGCATATTTTCGCCTGCCTTTTTGGCCGGGAATCTTTTTTTTTTTTTTTTTACTTTTAAAAACTTTTTTCTGTGCTGCTTGTTGGCAATGGCATCACGCGAGCCCGCAATGCCATGAACGACAATGACAAACCTGACCAAATTTATCTTTTATCGGGTCGGGTTTGAGCTGGAGCGGAGTAATTCTCGTTACCGTTCTCGTTACGTAACGATAACGAGAACTGAAAACGGAAACGAGAATTTCGCCGCTCCGTGCCCATGTCTACTCTGCAATATGTAACAACAGCACTGTGCTAAGAAAGGCTTTAATTCCTCCAGAGGATTCGTAATCCCTTGTTCCAACCCAGCCATCCCCATTACTAATAGAAAATGTGAAAAGCTAGTTGCCTTTCTGCTCTGTTGTTTGTTAAATACAGTATTATCTTTTTGTTCTTCATTGTTAGGCTGTTCTTGGCAGTATAGCATTATTTTCAAAGTTCCATTGTTTCTCATGACATCATTTTTATAGCACGTTGTGTGTTTACCATTCAAAATGTGTTTTGCTGCTGTCAGGGTTTTTCTTGTATTTGTATATACAGTACTGTACTGTATACACATGTGCTGTTTTCTAGATTTCTTTTATTAAGAATACTTTTTTGTTTGTTTTCCTTGTAGTGGAAAACACATGAACTAAGCACTGGAAATCTGTTCATTAATGAACAAATGAAAATTTTCTTGTCCTCAGAGAGAAGAAATACCTTTAACATCTAGACAGCTTTTCAGAAAAAATGGTTAACAGTTGCAATATTTGGGCCGTTCACTACAGTGGAAAGACCCACATTTCCCCCTGTGAGCAGCAGGAGAGGCCAAAACCAAACCAAAACCAACACCATGTGACTACAGAAGGAACTAAACAGTTGTGGTTACAATGAAAAGGAGTTAAATTTCCTTTCATTATATTGCAAACATGGTGTACTTTAGGGCAAATCCAGACGGGGTAAGTTGAAGTGGTCTGGTTCACACTTAAAAGGATATTATACTTAGTGCAGTTGAATTGATCTCTCACTTGAGTGATCCTTCTGTTCACACTGATTGCTGCTTTTCCTTCCATGAGAAGGGTCCGGACAAGTTTTGGATCACTCCAATTTGTGTACCTTTCGATTAATGACACTCCCCTTCCTGCTTCCTTCCCCATAGTCATCAGTCAGTGGATGGTGGTGACTTTCCCTTTTCTTGTTAAATAAAGTAAGTGGCATAATGAAAGCAAAGCATCTACCTTGCATGGCACCCAAAATATCTCCTATGTATCCTGTTTATCTAGACTACCACTGAATTGATAGCACAATATAAAAATTTAAACCAGTAGATGAAAGTAGAAGAAAGAGGTTTCTTTGTTGAGTTTGTGAGGGTTCCTCTGCACACCTGACATCTCCCTCTGGTTCACAAAATAAATAAGTCATGGGTTGTTCAAACCGTGGTGGTTTATTCCTCTCTCCCAGAATACTGAGGTGTCTGCTCTTAAGTTGTCAAGGAGTAACGGTTCAAATGGGGTGAGGAAAGGGTTGTTAACACATTCAACAGGGGAAGCAATGATTGAGGGTTCCAAACAAAAACTCAAATCTGGAAGTGACCCAGTCTATACAGTTCTAGTTCAGTCTGGATGATTCGGGTTCTCCTCTCCCCTTGAACCGGGTTCTTCCCTCTGGTCCACCCTTGGCTGGGGTTGGGCTCCACATGCTAGGTACCCCTTTCCGTCGCTTTTTCGGTACAACTTTGGCCTGATACCCCTGCCTATGAGGCTATTCTTATTTCTCTTTCCTCTTTCCATCCTTTCTAGAGTTCTCCTTCCACGTGCTATCTTTTTCCCTTTCCTCTCTTATCTTCTTTTTGTATTCCCGGGCTTCTCATTTCCTCCAATAGGAGCATCCCTGACAATGAGCTCTGCGCCTCCAACTCTCAGCCTCCTCTCTGGGTATCATCATTCTTTCCCATTCTTTGCATATCAAGGTTCTCCATCCAAACCCACTCCCAATTGGGAGGTAGGATCCTTCTTCCCTCCTTTATATATCCTTGTCCCAACTCAATCACTTCCTCCTCCTTCTCTTCCATCTTTTCTCCTCCTCCAATCCCTGACTTCTCCTTGCCTTGCTTTTCCCCTCCTGCCCTTTCCTTCTTTAGCTCAACCTGCCTTTGCCGCCTTTCTGGTCTCTCTCTCTCTCTCTCTCTCTCTCTCTCTCTCTCTCTCTCTCTCTCTGTGTGTGTGTGTGTGTGTGTGTGAGCAATTCCCACCACTGGGTGTAGTTATCCTTGGGAGGGGCAGATGGCACTCCAGCTAGGGGTGAGCTCCTGCTTGCCCACTTCTCCACGGGCTTCATCAGATCATTTGCTCTCCAGGACCACAAATCTGGGAGAGAAACAGCCAAAGTTCCTTATAGTAACCTTAATGAGGTATTTGAGGCTGGGAGAGTATTTAAGGAGTTGGGAGTTAAGGAGTTTAAGGAGTTAAGCTGAGGGAGGATTTCAAACCCTGATCTCCTCTTCTAATCCACTGCTCTATCCACTATACTACTCTGGATATCGAAATTAAATAGTGTCTAAAATGCTCATTGTTATGTATTACACTTTGGGTTAATGAAGCATCAGTGTACCTCTTCCCTATCTGGGATCCAAGGCAACATGTCTGTATACTTTTTGATACCTGACCACATTCTGCTTCTGTTTTCACAAAGGACATGGGCCGTTACTTCACGAGCCGCTCGCTTCGCGGCAAGCCGTCATTTCTGTGCGAACCGATCGCTTCAGTCCGCACGCTCCTCCTTTTTGGCTGCGACGTCACCCCGACCACGCCCCCTTTACCGTGCTCCAACCGGGGTGAGTGATTCCCCTGCCATGGGCCGGGAATCTTTTCGCTTCACATCTCGCTTCGCTCCCACGTCACGTGTGGTCTCGGTTTTTGGCTTTTATTTCAAGTTTTTTTAAAAAATATTCAAACAGGGATATCGATGCATCGCTATATTGTTTCATCGCTTTGCGCTGTTACTTCCTCGCTCGAGTACTGGCAGCGGCGGCGGCGGCGGGAGCAGGAGGAGCCGCTGCTGCCTCGCCCAGCCAGAGCAGGGCACCCGGGGCAGGCAGCGTGCAAGCGGCGGAGGGCGGGCGGCTGTGCCATGCGGGGCTCCCCCCGAGTAGCGGCGGTGGCGGCGGCGGGGGGCTGCCAATGATGCCAGGAAACAAAACACAGGATCGTACAGTAACCACGCTCTGTCGTGAATGACAGCCAAGCATTGATGCATCGATACGCCGAGTAAATTTTTTTAAAAAAATAAAAGGAGAGTGGAACCGGACGTTGCAAATCAGCTTTCTAATGCGAAGGGAGCACGTGAGGTAGTAATCGATTCGGTCCCAAAAATGCCCCGCGTGAGTACAGAGAAACGGGGGTGGGAGCGAAGGGAGACCACGTGACCACCACGTGACCGCCTCCGAATTCAAATCGAAGGCAAGGTCAATTCGAAGCGAGGCACCTCGTGAAGTAACGGCCATGCTTATTTTGGGAACAGTATCTCCAGTACAATGTTCAGAACACCCTTCTTTTATGTGTATGTTTTTCTCTTATTGTTTCCCATTGCTTATCTATCCCTGTCTATTTACCTTCTAGATCTGCTTAAGACACAGATCTCCCTTGGCTAGGAGTGACCCCTAATGTCTATGAAGAGTGTATGTTTCTCATTCTGTACTCAAGAAGTACTTGCATTTTAATAAACAGCTGGGGTGGGTGTCACTGGGGTTAAAACATATCTAATCACTTTAACTTTGAAGTTATTCTAATGAAGGGAAATGTTCGACAGAAAACTTGATTCCTGAAAATATTGCTTTGTTATTGCCTGCTCCTTTCAATTTTTCTCTTTTAATCTTTGAAGATTTTAGCATTAAAAAACTGTGCTAGAAATGAATGTCTGGTGGAAGCAGGATTTTTTGGCATCCCTGAAGGTTTAAACTCTGCTGGATGGATCCATTAATGAGCTTCCTGTATGAATACAACCTAACAGCAACTAGCAAGACATGTATCACTTTTACTGCGAGCGTTTAGCAAAACATACATTGATGTGATCGTTTGCATAAAGGCGAAAGCTAAGAGACTGCTATTGATTCTGATAGCCAGACTTCTGCAAAACAGATTAAAATATATGAGAAGGACATGTTCAAGAAATGAATTGCAAGAACAGAAAATATTTAATAAGGAGAAATTAATCTTTGTAAGCTGATATTTCAGCTAATGCCTTTGTCTGCCTTTATAATGAAACGTTAACTTCGGGGCAATGGCAAAGGGCCCAGTATTGCATATGGGACCTTAAAAATCCAGTGACCAAAGAAAAATGGTATGAAAGTGGGCAGATGGTTAGAAGGAAAGGGCATGTAGAGGACAAGGAAAGGCCAGAGAACCCCTTTTTGCCCAGCAAATACCAGCTTCAAAATTACCTTTTGCAAAGTACAAAATCAATCACAGCTTATTTTAGTGAGATTCCTTTGACAAATATATAGGGAATGTCTTACCGGTACTTTCCAAAAAGGAAGGAAGGAAGGAAAGAAAGAAAGAAAGAAAGAAAGAAAGAAAGAAAGAAAGAAAGAAAGAAAGAAAGAAAGAAAGAGAAGTCTACAGAACTTGCATTATGGCCCAAGATTCATTCTGGAGGTTACTAGAAACTTGAATGCTGTTCTCAGTGCCAAAGAGGAACGTCTGGAAAAGCAAACTGAAGTCAGATTTGAAACTTTAGAACATGCAATAATACATCCGTGAATCATTGTGAGAAATGCTGACCAGGTCATTGAAAAACTGAAGCGGATAACGAGGGCCAATCCATGCTACACATCTGTTCCACTTTCCTTACACCCATTATACCAGTATGGCATGCCAATGTCTGCACAAAATAAGGTTGAAACTAGTGTCAACAGAGTCAAAGGGAGCAACTGCAGTGAAAAATAATGTGAGAAATGCTCTGAGACAGGGATGGCAAGTAGAGATGGGCACGACTATGGAAAATGACGTTTTCGAGTTGTCGTGTGTCGGAGGCGGCCCGTGTCGGTTCGTTTCCATTTTTCGCGAAACTTCGCAAAAAATAGTCGTTTCAATTTTCAATTTTTTGTCTGTCGTTATACTGGTTTAGGGGGGTAGCGGGCTCCTGGAGGCACCTCTGTGGGGTGGGTGCCTCCTCTGGCCCGCTATGAAGGGAAGCGGGCTCCTGGAGGCACCTCTTTTGGGGGGGTGCCTCCTCTCCTCACCCGCTAGGAAGGAAGGGAAAGCAGGCTCCTGGAGACCCCCCATGGCATGGGGGCCTCCTCTCCTCACCTGCTGCAAAAGGGCATGCATAGCCATATGGATATGCATAACAAGTTGCAGACACAGCAGACTGGCAGAGGCACCCCTCTTTTTGGGGTGCCTTCCCTGCATCAGTCAGGCCTCGACGGGCATGGTTTGCATGGCACACATGCTGCCGAGCCGAGCCTGCAGGAGTCAGCCAGAGCCACAAGTGATGAACTGGCAGACTCTCTGCATCCGATGTGTCTCACCAAGAAGGGAAGCGTACTTGCGTAGTAGTGCAATGCAAGTACAGATCTGGCTTAGGGGACAGGGCTAGCGCAAGGGCTAGGGTTAGGCTAGTTACTGGAGAGGTTAGGGTGGGGTAGTGGGGTGCACCTCTGGGTGCCTCTCTGATCCACTAAGAGGACAGTGTACTGTGGCCCAGTGTGGCGTATGGGTAAGGGTTAGGGTTAGGGTTAGGGCTAGGGCAGGGTTAGTGGGCTATTTGGCACATCCCAGAAGTCTCAGTGGCCAAGTGGCCATGCGATTGGTGGAATGGCTCCAAAAATTTGCATGGTCCACTCCCATGGCCACATGGCCAGCCCATCATTGCGCAGGTGTAAAAAAATAAAATAAAATAAAATAAAATAAAATAAAATAAAATCAATGGAGAGAGGAAAGAGGAGACATTTTGTTGAAAGAAAAACCCACTGCTACTGTAAAAATTCTGGCAGTTTTAAAATAGCAAATTAATTTTCGCATGTTTCTGTGTGGTGCTTGTGTGTTTTTGGACAACTCCACGATTTCAAAAAAAAATATTGCGGTCGCCGCCCCATTTTCGATTCCCCGCCCGCACCACATGGCATGGCGACTGAGTCCGGCTTGTTGCTTGCGAGTCCCCACTAGAGCAGCCCAGGACAGGAGAGGGGGGGAGGCCGGGGACCCCCCCCCAGAAACCACCCCTCTGGTAGGTGCCCTCTCAGGCAGGCATATTTTCGCCTGCTTTTTGGGCCGGGAATTGGGGGTTTTAAAACTTTTTTTCTGTGCCGCTTGAATTGCGGCGGCCGGCGGCGAGTCCGGCTTGATGCGAGCGACTGCGAGACGACGAGGATTTCCCCCACCAGAGCAGCCCAGGACAGGAGAGGGGGGAAGCCGGGGACCCCCCCCCCCCGCACCCCCCCCCCAGGTAGGTGCCCTGAGCCCTCACTCAGGCAGGCATATTTTCGCCTGCTTTTTGGCCGGGAATTTTTAAAATTTATTTTAAATTTATTTTTAAAACTTTTTTTTCTGTGCCGCTTGGCATCGCGGGATCGCCGCGATGCCAGGAACGACAACGACAAATCAGACCAATTATTCTTTAGTCGGTTCGAGTTCGAGTTCTGGCGGAGTAATTCCCGTTACCGTTTCCGTTCTGTAACGGAAATGAGGAACGGAAACGGAAACGGGAATTCCGCTAAGTCGTGCCCATGTCTAATGGCAAGATTTATATTATTTTCTGTTGACTACATGATATGCAACTCAATCCAAGTCAGCCTGAGGTCCCTCCCCCCCCTTTTTTTTCTTACTCTGCTACTAGGGCTTCCATTCCCCTCATACCTGGTGCCTACATCTGCTTGTTTTCCTCTTCACTTCCCATTCTGTTTCTTCTTATCTCCCTTCTGTTAAAACCTTGCTGATCTAGCACTAAGGCAATTAGGTAATCAAAGGGAGGTAAAGACTGAGGAATCACCCGGGGGGCAGGGGAGTGGTATCAGTCAGCTTGGTGTCCAGCTTGTTGAGGTAGGTTTGCTCTACCCATGGTCCTCATGAATCTGGATGACCAAAGCAGAACTTCCTTGGAAGCTACAGACAAGGCTGAGTGCCAATTTCTTCCTCTCTCTTTGCTGACTCAAGTGTGGTTGGCTGAAGTGAATGGACTTAGGGAAACCCAACTTCCCAGAGATGACTCAACAATGGATCAGTTAGTTTCTCCCACTCTGGAGTTGCAACCAAAATGAGACAAAAAAACCTCTTGCTTTTTTTTTTGACCGGGGGGAGGAGTTTTCAGACCACCACCAAGTGGTGCTGTATTTATGTTCTGCTTTGCTCCAGTTTGTTCCAGTGCAGAATCTGCTTGTGTAGACCTCAACACTGTGTTGCTGGCAAAAGGGAATGCTAATCTGTGCTAGAAGAGAGACCTCAGGGAGCAAAACCAGATGTGAAAGTCACAGTGCATCCTAGTACACCTTGTAAGAACTACCCTTCCCATGCATGTGTGCCAGTACTGGAATGGTCAATTTAAATTTTCAACACAAATACCAGAATAACTCAGAACCATCTCAGAACGAATGGGGACAACATCACAGTCCTAAAGAATTCTATTATTTTCCTTCTGGTTCAACAAATATGACCCATCTGCCTCGCTTTTAGTTTTAATGTCCAAACAGTGGGTTGCATCCTTTAATTTCAACCTCCTTGCTAAGTGTATACAATCCCTTTGTGTTCTTGTTTCCCTCCTGATGATTTGTGAACAAAAAAAATGGGAAAATGTTTCTCTCTTACACATTCTTCTTAGTTGCTTGCTAAAGTTAGTGTATATAGGAAGCAGAGAAATTACTAAACAGCCATTGAGATCTGTTTTTCTGATTTTATGAATTTGCAGGTTTACTTGACTTGTCTTTTTAGACCTAGGTCCAGTGTAACAGTAGCAGAATGGAAATCCTCACAAATGCATTTGGGTTGTATTACAGTATTCCACAAGAGTTTGCTCAGACTGCTTGGACAACAAGCAGACACATCTCTTGCATAAACTCTGAAAATATGTGTGATGAGAAATGGCCTGGGGTGCAGAAGGACATTCTGGCTTAAGAACTTTAGCCAATAGTCTGCAGTGAGCACAGCTGTTCTATTTAGAATAGTTTTAGATAGAAACCAGTTCAGGCTACTGATTACCAGTGTTCTACAAGGACACGGCACCTGAAGAAGAAGAAATTACAGAATTATATGTCTCCATACATGCTATGCATGATATTCAAAGTGAGCCACATACAATAATGCTTTGGTGTAAATTCTTATGCAAAGTATTGGGAATGGTGACTTAATACAGTATCTGTTCTTGAATGATACTCATACCAGAGTGTGCTGTGTATGCTCAGTGCTGTTAAATGATTTGTGGCTTGTGGGGGAGGTTCATGACATTTGTGTCATTTCTTATCAATAATAGATTTGCAACCAGTCCTTCTGTAACCTTTTGGCCATAGATAATTAGTTTACAGACTTGTGAAAGAATATGCCTCCTAGTACAGAATGATTAATTGCCTTCATCTCAAAATTCTGGCTTCAATTATTGAATTGTTTTTGAGAGAGAGAGAGAGAGAGAGTATGTGAGGTGGCAGAGAAAGAGAATATAAAATACAGACTCATAGGGCATATTGTAGTGTACAATTAAGTTAAAGTGGTAGTGCAAAGGATTGTTCACCCCTTTGTCTCAGTATAGAGTAACTTCCTAGTAGGGAAATGATTGAAATGATGCCCACTATTCTTTTCCACGCCATCTATCCTTCCACACCACCCCAGACTCAGGCTAATCCCAACCAATCCTCCCACCAGCATATTTCATGTTGATATCTTCTGGTGTATATTTGATGACCTATTTAGCTGTCTGATTGTCCATGTTTGTATAAAAGAGTTTGAGAGAGGGAGAATTTATATGGATGTGTGTGTGTCCATATTTGTTTTGCCCCAGTGCTGCTCATCACCCTTTCTACCATTTTTATTCAGCATGCCCAGTTAATTACATGGTTCTGCTACGCATTCCACACCGTCAACAATGATGGACAATAAACAGATGCTGGTGGTCTCAAATTATAGGTGCCAGAGACAGGTATATGTGTGTATATATCAGGAGGTACACATACTTAAATACCACATCTCTGAGCATTTTTCTTGGTTTATTGGTTTACCACAAATAACGATTTGACCAGAGCAAATCCATAGCAGATAATGTCTCAGAGTTGTTAATAATCATTCATAGTAGCCCACCTCTTATTTTAGGGAGAGTATTATTTGCTTTGTTGCAATCTCTGTCATTGAAACCAAAGGGACTTGTAAAAGATTTACATACATATCCTGCTATACAGTTGCTTTTTTGATTATGAAATCACCTACTGTTAGGATAAGACATAAAGTGATTAGTAGTTAGAGAGAAATGCCGTATTGTGGATTAGCTTGTGTTAATGCCCAGACAAAGTGTATTTCCTGAGTAAATTAATCTAATAGGCTTAATCTAATTAATATCTAATAAAAGTGGGTTGAATAAGGACAGGGTGTCTTCATGCTCAATTAGAATTTCAACATGATAAAAGGTTTCTTATTCTAATTATGTAATTTATTCTATGTTTTTCATGTTCCAGAAGAATTCCATCACAATAAAATATGTTCTAATTAGGCAAGTGTTGCTGCAAATTCAGAAATGGAAGTGAGGTTGTATCCAAAGTGTCCCTGACTGACTCTTACATAACACTTACCCAGGGGATGATTGGAAGGGTTCAATATGAAAAAAGCAATGTGGCCATTCACATATTGATATGCCCTGGTTTAACTTACACATTGAAAATTGGAACAGATTGCTAAATTAAGTAATTAAGCACTGAGAATCTTCACAGACATATCATTAAGCACCAGATCATCCCTTACAGTGGTCATCCTTTACCTGTGTGTTCCTAGATCACATTACTGGATTGGGTTTCAAACACCAGCTCTCCAAACAAAGGGGCATAGGCCATGCCCACCCATCCCTCCTTCTCTCTGATTAGCTCTTTGAAACCCATAGTCCCTTTCGGCCAGATGAGGGGGAGCTATGCCCCTTTGTTTGGAGAGCTGGGGTTTGAAACCCAATCCGGTAATTCCATGCAGTCTCAACAAGAGCCCTGCTCCCTGTCTCATCAGAAAAACGCCTGGCTGATTTCATCTTGCCAAGAACTTTCCATCTAAGAATGAACTCCTGACAAAACATATCTTTGCCATGCTCGGACTTTTGGTACAATGCTTCAAGAAAGAGGAAATTGCCCTCGAAAGCTTTTTTTTTTTTTTTCACTAGCAGCCTATAAAGGTATCGCCCATAGCCTAGTTTTACTTTCGGATTTTTTAATGGCTGCACAGCTCCACCCTTCTTTTACTTAAAACGAGTGAGGGAAAAACTGCTCTACAAATCTTCCTTAAATGAAAATTTAAAGAGACAAAAAAACAAATGTTTATATGGTGATAGTCCTGAAAGGCAGCCAAATTAGTGATGCGCTTTATATCATTTCTGTCCTAGTTGTTGAACATTGGTTCCTTCCATTTGTCTTTCTTCCCATTCATTTTATATGAGAACCCTGGGAACTATAACACTGTGGAAGCTTAAACTGGTGTATTTGTTTTGGCAGATAAAATACTGAACCATTGTCAGCTGAAATATGCTGAAACCTTTGCTGTCACAGGAGAGTCTTTGGCATTGCCCTCCCCACTCACACTTCCCCACCCAGCCGGTATATATATATTGTATTTGTTTTCTACACTAAATTACAAAGAACAAATATATTGCTTGTCTCCTGTCATGCTACCGATTCAATCACAGTTTTTCCCAACATTTGAGGCCAATATAATATATCTCCTTTCCCTGCTTAACTGAGCATACTTTCATACTTAGTTTCCTTACTATCTCATCCCTATTCTATCTAACTTTACTTACAACTATTTTAACTAAAGCATATGGCCTACCTAATAATCTCAACAATCTATTCAATCTTGCTATTTAGCTCTTCAGTACTAAGCAATTAAGGATAAATTTGTCTAACTATATATATTCTATATATCATTCACAGTATATTTACCCATTTTTCCAAAAAGTGCCTAATTTCAGCAATCATCTCTAATTCAAGTTAATACTTTATGGGCTATTATAAGAGAGCTACCTCCTGATCCATATATTTCACTTTATGCATAGAAATTCTTGTTTATACCTAACTGCCTCTATTATTTAAAAATCCAACAGATTTACATTAATTTATACATCAGGTTTGTCTTCCCATTTCCATTTTCCGTTTCACATATCATACCAATTAACCAGTAGCCTGGTTAATCAGAATACAGAAAGCATTTTCATGTAATAAATTCACTAAGCCAGAAGTTCTTTTTTCAATTTTCCCCTTTCCGGCCAAGCCTCCCCCCCATCCTCACAGATTGCTCCCTCCTTGCCAAATCCATCATCCTCAAGGGTTGTTGTATTATCCCGGTAGCAATCTTGATGGCTGATCTGCCACTGAAAAAGTCAAATTTTTCTTATTTTTGGCACCCACATCGAGTAAGACAGATCTGCCCATCATACTCCATATACCTGGCACATACAAGGGCCCAGCCTGCACCATTCCCATCACATCCATGTTCATGTTAAGATCCACCCTCCATGCTGGTTCAACCTCCTGAACTAGTAGTTATGTTTATCATATCCTGTAAATTTGGCATGTCCAAAGATCCATCCTGGATCAATCTTGTTGTGTTTGTCTATAGATTAAGATCAGATGTTTGTTTTAGCTCAATCTCCTGATCAGAGCTAATTTCAGTTTTTTCTAGAGACCCAGCGTTATCCACCATTCCATCTTGAGGTCTATCTTGCGAAGTTGCTGTTGTAGTAATGTGAAAACTGCATTCTGGTCTCTGTTTTGCCTCTATGTCTTTATCAGATTTAAACATCTCTGTATCTTCACAGGTTGAGTCAGTGCAAATATCTATAATTTTTTTGCAAACCGCATAGAATTTTGTTGGCAAAATCTTCTTCTGAGATGTTTTCCCAATCTATTGTGTTTTATAGCTCACAAGGACTAAATACAATAGTCAGTCCCAGATACAGCAGACCCAATAATTTCTTATAGTGTTCTGCTTATATACTGCCCCATACCACTTCAAGTAGTCTCTGGGTGGTTTAGAGTTTAATAACAGTATGTAAGCTACGCAATGCCTCTCCCAGCCAGCTGGGTACTCATTTTACCAACCATGGAAGGATGGAAGGCTGAGTCAACCATGAGCTGGCTACCTGGGATCAAACCCCAGGTCATGAGCACGGTTTTACCTGCAGTACAGGCATTTAACCACTACGCCAAAAGGCTCCCCAACACTTGTTCAAGTATCACTGATTCAGTGAGTCTGCTCTAGTCTGAACAAACAAATTGACCCTGCCTAAAGAACCTCTTCAGAAATTAATTCTCCATCTCTATGCTCAATGAGCTGCCTAGATGCCCTAAGCACATCTGATTTTGCCTGATTTCGGAAGCTAAGCAGGGTTGGCCCTGGTTAGTACTTGGATGGGAGACCACCAGGGAATACCAGGTGATGTAGGCACCTGGAGTAGGAACTGGCAAACCACTCCAGTATTCCTGCCAAGAAAACTCCATGGACATGGGGTCACGAAGATTCGGTCACGACTGTAATGACACAACAGACTCACACACACACACATGATCAGTAAATCGTGGAATGGGTCTCAGGTTCATCCACTTCCTTCCTCTTTTCAGAGAGATGCCTAGCTGTGAGGCTTGGAGATTATTATGTATGTACTATTCTATGTATAAGTTACAATATGAAAAATAGAAGGAGGGGTCTCTACCGTGAGTTGCAGTCAATGAAACACAGGGTTGTCCTTGCTGTATAGCAAGTGAGTTCTCTGTTGAGGCCTCAGAGGTCACCTATGTTGAAATAAAATTGGAATCCTTCACTTGGTCATTTATTCCTCCTCCCTCTCCCCAAAAAAAGAAGTTGGGAAGGGGGGAAGGTGATGAAAAGCCACAAGCTGCAGATTGTTAAGCATGCAGGATTCCAGCAGAGGTAAGCCTAAAGCTCAGCATGATAAATCAGAAGATGGGGCAGGTTTTTCTCCCATTAACCATATGCCTCTTTGCTTTCTTGTTTTATAAAATAACTGCAGCTGCTCCACTACATCTAGTATGCCTTTAGGCCCACGGGGGCCAAGGTAGGTGCCATAGGCCACTTTCTCCCGCAGAGTACCTAGAATGGTCTACCAAGCTTCCCTAACCCCAACGTCCCCTTATTTTTAAGGAAACTTTTAAAGAAGTATGAAGCTGACCTATAACAGGTCTCAGAGGGAGTGAAATTGTGTTCACATGGCAAGTTGCATCTCCAAAAATCCTCCAAGGAAACATGGTTTGCAGTTTTGCCAAAATTGTGTTTCAGGGAAATGGTGTCAGACAATGCTAATGGTCCTCTGAGGTGGTCCCAGACCTTTGGAAGTTTCCCGATCTTGCTGTAAAACTTACAAGAGCTAATTCATAGTGGAAAGCAGTCAACCGTGAAATAATTTATTACCACATGTCAACAACCAGTGACTCAGTAGGACTTTCTTGGGTTTCTACCAACAGTGTTTGCTTTGCGTATCTTAGATCGGCTGTTTATGGATATTAATTTGCAGAGTCAGCAGAACCATCTGGATTTATCTATGATTTCAGGAAAATGAAATTAACTTGGAGAGGCAAAGAGTTCCTAATTAAACTCTGAAGGTTTTATGACCCCATACCAATCTGGCTGGAACTCCATGAAGAGATACTTTCCTCCAAAATGACATTGAAGTAGTGTTTAATGAATCACTTGTGACAGATTTGGTGTTTTCTTCAGCAGTGCAGTTGCTTTTTTAAAAAGATAAATAAATAAATCAGTTATATAAATAAGAGAAATACCATGATGATTTGGTTCACTGCTTTTCCCATTTTCATTTGGTAAGAGGCAGCCACGAAATGACACAATAACCCAGTGTCAGCATTTCACTTAACTTCCTAAAACGAGCTATGTATGTTCAGCTAGGCAACATACATTGTTCATTTGCCATTCTTTATTAGGTATTCTGGGTCATTACAAATATCTTCTATTTGTTTTTTGAAGAGAAAAGGGCATGATTTAGAATCAAGTGTTGTCAGCTCTTGTAATACTCAGGTTTTCCAGATATATCATAAATGCTTTCCCTCAAATCTATGAGATTTATGTGTAGCTGTTCCTATGATAGAATCTGCCTGGTATCTTATTACAATATTGCAGGCTTGAGTTGTATTCACTCAAAATTGCCCACCTATATGGAACATAATGTTAAGCTATGTTACATGCATGCTACATTTCTATAAGTGGTGGTGGTTTTAAGAAGAGAACATAGACTCTGCCTGCAATGTGATATAGTACAGCTCTGTTCATTGTCTGTTTTTGTGAACCAGACCTACATCTCCATACTAGTGCTTCATCTTATGTAGCACAACATCTTGGGTTGGCCTAAACAGTTTTTGTGTGTGAGATAAGCTGACATGTCCATCCTGTACTGTGTCATTCACTGCTCATGCTTCATCTTCTCAGGCAGTTCACCTCTAGCTGCTCCTCCCACCACACATCACGGAAATGTACTGTCACTTCAAGTGCACAGAAAAGAAAAGAACTTTATGAATACATCATTAGGTACTAGCTGAATCCTCTCTCACTCTCTATCTCTAGGCTGGGTAGATTTGGCATTTCCATGGTACTCTTTTAATCCCTTAGGCAGCATCCCTTTCAATAGGAGAATGAGTGAAGAATTCAGTAGGAAACAGTGTGCTTTAACAGCAATGTCAGCCATTTTTCACTATTCAATAAAAACTAGTAGGTGTTAGGGTTAGTGCACCTAATTTAGACACAGGCTAATCTAGTTTGGTTTCTTATCCATAATTTCTTTTCACATGAGCAAAAAAAGTAGTGTATGCCTCAACCTCTACTAATTTTACCCTGAATGTAGCACCACTATAACTGTTTGTCATTTCTTTTCTCTGCCCTTTTCTGATACGCTTTTTGTCCTAGAGTTGGTACTAGATTTCAAAGACCTAATTGTACATTGGTTTATCTCAGTATGGTTTATCAAGTCCCAAACAGGTTCTCTGCAGTTGAGCTCACTGCTACTAATGAAGTAACAATCTAAGAAGAGATGGAACCAAAGATGAGCCAGAACAGATGCAAAGTGATTATAGCTTCTCTCTCTGACTCCCAAGTATGCAACAGGAAAGGCAGTTCCCACAGACCGTTCAATAGCAGATAATTCCTGAATACCGTTAGAATATACTGTCAAGGTTAATATATTGATTTTGTATTGTTTCAACTCTGGAATAGAAAATGAAGCTCCCAATAGATCTTCAACAAGAAAGAACTTTTCCAATTGTACGTTTGTCAAAGTAAAAGTCACTCCCAATAGTGTTTTACTTGGGAGGCTTGTGACCGTAGAAATATTAAGCCACAACAGTGTGTCCTACAGAAAGCTGTTAAAACTTGTTACTTCCTCATAGACATATTTTCCAGAATTGCTCTGCCATTGGTCCTGCCAGGGCTTTCTGGCAGCAATCTAGCATTCTGTGTTGCACATCTCACCTCTTGAATATTTCTCATAGTTAAGTTCACAGCTTGGGCTATAACAGAAAAGAATTGGCCTCGGTGGTGCAGGGCAAAGCAATCCTTTATTGAGGGCATGAGCTGACCCTTATATATCTTATCACTGTTGTACTCCTAAACCAGTACTGATTCAAATCTATGTGAAATAGCTTGCACAAGTTTTTTTAAAGTTTGAGTGTTTGCCATCCCCTGCTTTCTCCCAATCCTCCAAATTTCATAGAAACATGACAAGCTATTAATAATGCACATCAATTCAATTAACTGCGAAACTGACTTATTCAGAGATTTTAATTGAGCTTGAAGGGAGTGGGACTGTCAAGAACATGCTAAAGGCTATAGAAGGAGTCCTGGCTTGTTTTCAAACCATTGACCATGAACTATAGAAAGGCTTTGATTTCACAAAATACCGTGTGACCTAGTTCTGTGTTCTACTTTATTTATGCTCTAGGGATTAAAACAATACACAAGAAAATAAAAATAGAGTGGGAAAATAAGCACAGAGCTGTCACCCACTGCTCACTTTTTTGTATTTTAATAATTCTATATTTTATAAACAGATGCTCCACTGAATATGATTATTCAGATACTACTGATATGGCACAGACCAAATCTGCAGTGTACCTCAGATCCATGTTTATATGGTTGAAATCAGAAGTCATATTTTGTCTCCTGATGAAGAAAAATCAAAACTTCTGAGAATCATTCATTAATTCAAAATTCTGCAGTGGGGAAAGAAGTATTTAGTTTTCACCTGCCTCCAAAAATCAGCTTTTCATGAGGAAGGATCTCATTTCAGTTTTTTATACAGAAAGTTGTAGTGTCAACACTTTCAAGCAGGGCTGGAAAATATTCTTTAGAGTGGCACTGGCAGTTTATTGAACTATTGCAGTGATGGCCAAGTTCCAGGGGCCAGGGGGATACCTTACCATAAATAGATACGTCTTCAGTATCTCCAGGCATTTCCCCACTGTACCATAAACAGATGCATCTTCAATATCTCCAGGCAATTTCCCCCACTGTGGCATATTATGCCCCCAGAAACATTTAGTGAGAATAATGTGCCATACTTAAATAATTTCAGCCTCCTTTGGGCCAGAAAAAGGGGCCTTTTTTCAATATAGGAAGGGACTTGGCTGTCACTTTTATCCTTTAAAAAATAATAATACACCTTTTCAAATACAGACCGTGGCCATGCTGGAGGTGATACCACAGTAATGGCAAGTCATGCACCATGATTCTTTTGGAGCCTCTTTTGTCATTTGTATTTACAACCCTTTTGAGGGATTGTGCTAGGATGTTTTGGTGGGTTGAAAAAGACACCAAAGCCTTGTGGACAATGTGTGACCACATATTGTCCACTCTTGAGGTAGGAGGGAGAATGGTCTGGCTAAATATAAACCACCATCCTGTGTCCCTCTAGGAAAAGGGATGCTGGAGTAGAAATAGCCAATGGTTCACGAACAATGTAACTGAATTATTAGTGTGATATGGATACAAGGCTGACTATCAGCTGAAATCCAATAGTAAGTTGTAAATGAAGTAGGCCTGTTGAATCAGTGGAGATTACATAGATGTCAAGTCAACAAACCGCCATTGATTCAATGGGCCAACTCTTGTTTGGACGGACACCTGGATGTCAGCCTGTGAGTGCCATGTGTTGTCCTCTTGAAATTATTTTTAAGTTAGAAGTATTGTGCAGTTACAATTTAGTAACAGACCCGTTAATCTCATTGCACTTTTACTACTGACAGAATGGGGTAATAATCTGGTCATGCCTTTCACTCTAAACTAAGGGTCAGAGAGTTCCAAAAGAGATTCATTTTCTTTGGCCAGCCTAAACTGTTAGACATAAATTTCGTGCAAACATTTATGAGGTCCAAAATAGCCACTTCATAGTTCCTGTGTTATCTACTTTGCTTTCCCAAAGAACTGAGGATTTGTGTGCACAAAGGTGAAACATTATACATTAGTTATTGGGGTACTGAATGCAACTCAACAATGGAAGGCAGAATAAGAGGAGTTAAATCCTAGAGCTGTTTAAGGGGGAAAATTCAAAAGTCTTGAAATAAAGGAGGAATATTAACACATGCTGTAAGAGGAACTGACTGTTGTTTCTGCATTGGGTTATGAGAAATTTTGTTAGGAAGAAATGGAGTCCACAACTAAGAATATATCAAGATATGTTTTAAGAAACTTCAAAGTTGCAGTGCTGAAGGGAGCTGATGTTATTTCATGGAAGATGCAAGTGGAGATAAATATATTTAAGGCATAATTACAGTTAATTGTTCATTACAAGGATTTCCTTAGCTTCTAGAGCTGCTGAGTGCACAGTGGGAGATTTTCACACCTCATGTGTTTTGCAAATTAGCTTGTTTCATGCTTGGAAGTCCCAGATTTCTTTGAATTTCTCAAACGTGCAAGTCTGTCTCAATCATCTCTCTCCAACACTAACATTTTTAATACTCTATATTTGTTATATTTGTTGACTGCTCTGAGGGGAAAAGGAGGAACTAGAGAAGCTGAAGGGCAAGCATGAAAAGTAAGGAGGATTTTGATAGTGATCACATGCTCTGAATGCTGTGCATCCCGATTATTATCAAAGATGGTTGAAGACATACATCGCTTTATTCATTTTATTATATCAACAATGAACCCTTCCTTCAAGGAGCTAAAGGCAATTACCCCTCACCCCAAAACACATTTTATCATTGGAGAAATGCTGCAATATAAGTTAGGCTAATATCCAATTTATTCGCTGGAAATAGAAGTGCACTTTGAGCTCTCAGGGCCACTTCATGCATTTCGGATAAGTAAGAAATACTAGATTGAACTGTGAGTTATTTACACTCCTGCTTTTGGAGGCTTATGAATTTGTGCATGGGAAAAATACACAATTCCTTCTTTACGTCATGGAAGGTACTAGGAAAAACAGAAGCAGAGGTCACCACATTTTCATTGGTACTAGGAAAAGACAATCAGACAACTCTTTTCTGCAGACTGACAGTCTCACTGTAAAGTCCAACCGTGCATATTGCTTAGGCCTGCTGATTTTGATTTCTGCTTTGTTGGCTGGTCAAAGGCCCTGCATGGGCAAAAGGACCATATCTATCAACCAAAGGCATCCAGCATGCCATATGATCACCCCACAAAAGTCAAGATTAGTTTTATTCTAATCTCTTTTGGATTTACTGGATACAGCATCCAGGTTCCTGCATTGCTCATCCCAAATGTTTTCATTGCCCTTCCTCACTTTTCTCTGGAACTTTGCAATTAATCTTCATGCTTCTTCCTTATTACCAATAGCTTTTTCCTCTTTTCTTTTTACTGCAGTTTCTATAGTTGCTTTTGATATCCACTTTGCCCTTTTGTTGGTTTCTTGTGAGTAATACGTTGATGTGCTACTTCAGTGACAGTTGCTTCCCCGCCCCTTACATAATTTTTGTGATTGTCTTTCCCTAGATACAGCAAAGGAATATTATTTTTAAATGTACAGTACCAGTAGCTTGTTTTCTTTGATAGTGAACTGAGAGGGTCATATTTTGAAAATGACATGTTTTAACATTAATCTTCATTTGTTGCTGTTTTTAATGCAAAATAAAGCAACAAAGGAGCCTAGTGAGGCTGCCAAGATGAACTGCTGAGTTTCTGTGCACTTGTGCTGGCTGTGTTTTTGCTGGTGGGCTTCAGGTAGAGCAGCCACATTGCTTTGGATGGAGCTCTTGGCTGTGATTGTTTTTGTCAAGGCTGATTGTCAGTTTCAGCTCAGCTGATAATAACTGTGAGGGGCATCCCGTCCCTCCCCCTCCTCCTGCTCCATCTCAAACACAAACGCGGGACCACTGGATGCTACAAACTTGGTAAAGCTTGTGTTCTTAACATGAGTAAACTTTGAATCGTCATCAAGAACAGTGTCCCTTGCTTTAATGAGAGGCTCGGTTTCATACCAACAATTCTCCACCTGCCTGGGCGACACGTCGGGTTGCACCACCCATTGTTCTAAACGAAAGGTCTCTCTTAGCTTGGGACCTGGGTCCATCCCCATCCCAGCTAAGTCCTCCATTGGGGGGGGAGCTCACCCAAGATCCCCTCTGGGGTTGATTGTGGTGACTCCATTGTCTCCACTGTGCTCACTCCAACCCAGGGCTCTTCCCACGGGTAGCGCTGTATTGCTTCCACTGTGCACGGAGCTCTTTCTGCTTCTCTCTTCTTCAAGCCTCATGCTCTAAGAAGTGCCAAGCCAGCTTGCATCCCTCTCTCTGTTCAGTCTGGCCCAAATATGGAGGCTTCTCCTCCTTCCTCTCCCTCTACCCCTGCTCTGCTGCTTTGTGTGGGAGTTGGAAGGTGACCCATTCTCCTGTCCAGGGGTCTTCTTTTACTATTTCAACTAAATCTCCTTGGTTTCCTCCTAATAATCCCACACTCCATGGCTGTTTCCTTCTTCTCCACCCTTTGGGACTCTTTCTCCTTTGGTTTTTCTTCTTTTAATCCCCCTTCTTTCCTTTGGTGTTCTTTCTCCTTTTTTTCTCCCCTATCCTCTCTGTGGTAATGGTTTCTTCCCTTCCTCCTGGCTTTAACCCTTTAACGGATCCTACATTGAGGAGTGGCACACCTTCCTTCTCACAATAACCATCTCAACTTCCTTGGTTTCCATTTTAGGGTCATCCATTATTGCCTCTTTCCTTTTCTCTCTCCTCACCAGAAGCTGAAGTTTTGTTTTGTTTTTCATAATCATTCTCTAGGCAATTAACTTCATATTCTGAGAACAAAAAACAAAAAGGAATCTTTCAGTACAGTAGAAAACATTTTAAGAAAAACATCTTAACTGTTAGAGCAGTACAACAATGGACCCCATTACCTTGGGAGGTGATGAGTGCTCCCATGGTGGAGGCATTCAAGAAAAAAAATGGGCAGCGATCTTGCAGATCTGTTTGACTTGGACTCTTGCACTGACTGCACAGGGAGTTGGATTCAATGGCCTTTTAGGTCACGATTTACTATAGTAAGCGATGGGATTTCCGCCACTGTATTCCTCCAATGGATTAAAAAAAACCATGCTTTTGTGAACACATTTAATTTACTTATTCTCTTCTGCTTCAAGTTCTCAATTATCCTGACATAATTTTAATTGTGTATTATTTCAGTTTTGTCTAGAACCAGTGCATCTGGGTTTTTTGACAGTGGCTTTAGTGCAGTGTGCTTTGGCTTTCCCCTGTAGCACATATATATGTTCTTTCCTCTATCTGACAAGGGTGCTGCAAAACTTCTATATTCCCTCTTCTCTTTACAGTGGGTATATGGTGGTTTTTTATTGCCACCTTTCCTGATTGCTCTATTGCCAAAGAAACACATAAAATAAGGAGTCCTAGTATATCTTAAATGCAAATATGATCTCTGGTTTCAAGGAAATGGTTCTTAAGCTAGCCTACTGTGTTTTAGATGTTTCAGTTGCAACCAAACTAGCCTTTCCCCCTCCAAAGAAGAATTCATCCATATGCTTTTTGTCACTGAGTTCTCTTGCTCTACTCCTGCTTATCTTGGTGGTTATTTGCTTCAAAGCAAAAAGTTTTACATGGGTTTTGTGCTTTCTTTGGTAAATAGCTAACAAGGCACTTATGTCAACTGAGGAAATCATTGTCAAGAACAGGAAAAGCCAGAAGTTGAATGGCCCACT
This sequence comes from Phrynocephalus versicolor, assembly GCA_023846285.1. NCBI lineage: Eukaryota > Metazoa > Chordata > Lepidosauria > Squamata > Agamidae > Phrynocephalus > Phrynocephalus versicolor. The sequence goes on along the minus strand of JAHTLZ010003518.1, from coordinate 1,518,480 downwards.
TCCTTCAAAATAGGAAACAGCTTGAATTTCATTTTGGAAGTGTGGAGAGCTGCATTAAACTGATAGTGACACTCTGTGGCCACTGCCCTAGACTAAACATTATATTGTTCCATTGAGAGGCAGATACCACTCTTTAGAATATGAGCATCTACATACTCATAGAGAGAATTACATAGGTGATCTGAAATATCGACTTCACAGACTCTTTAAAAGTAATGTTTTGATATTGTGTGCTGCTTTTACAAGGTCAAATGTGGCTCTCGTCACCCTAAAACAGCACTGCTAGAAAACTGTCAGCAATTCTCATTTCACTTGTAAAATTAGCTTGGCTTAAAAGATAGCCCGAATCAGTTTGTACTAAACCTGTTATGTTAAAGTTTACATTCAGGGCTTTATTTTTACATGTGTTACTGCAACAGCTAAGGGTGTTATGATTCTATGAACCAACCAGCGTGAATTGCTTGCATATTGATTCCATGGAGAACTGTGTTTTGTCCACTCTGTTGCACATGATCTCTATGTGTAAATGAATCAAAGCATTGTTAACTTTTATTAGAGACCCATGACAATTATGCTAGAATAAAAATAGTACTGTATTGTACTAGAAAACAAAATCTGAAGCCTGTTATTGAACAAATTTTTGTGTAAAGATAAACTTTTAAAAATAATGAGAAATTGGATGAGATCAGTTACATGTTGTTTCATACTGGAAAGTACCATTTATAAGAATTCATAAGTTGCTTTAGAAATACTTGACTGTGATCTAGAAGAGCAAATCATTCTTTTCCTTTAACTAAATTCCTTTCTTACTTGTCTGACAGCACTGAACAGTGAGCTCTTCTACATTTTCAGTAAAAGAATACACCTATTGAACCATTAGACTTCCCAATCCAGCAGCCTTGGACCTCTTCTTACTATCTTATTTGTCTGCTTAAGACTGCATCCTGTTCTTAATCATAGATGATGGATGGGAAACATTTAGGGAACAAAGCCCACTCATTATGGAGATTGCCTTCTCCCTACATGTCTGTAATGTTGAATCCCTGCCTGAATTTAAGAAGGAAGTGAAACGGCTCCAGAGTCTAGGGAAGGAAAACTGAATGTCTTTTATATGCCAGATGGTCATACTCCAGGCCTAATGCAATCACCAGGAATGTCCCCAAAGACCCAGAGTGTGCACTTTGGCATCCTGTCCAGCATCAGTAGTATAATGCTCTAGTCGTCATCCAGATGCAGCTGGCATTATACTGAATGCAATTTAGGAGCTTAAATCTGACTTAAAATGAACCAACTGTCTAATTTCCATTTGTGCATGTTTGTGCTGAGAATGTTTGGAGAAATGAAAAGATAACGGGCTACAAAGAATATTTATGTGTGTATTGCAACCATAGTTCTCAGCTTTTTATGTTTCACTAATCACTCTGTCAAAGAACCTGAAGCCCCACTATGATAAAAAGGAGGAGATTTATACCTTTCATCCTTTCTGTTGTGAGAGTTATCAAGTCCTGTTGCTTAATGTGGCAAATTGCACTAGAGTTGGCCCACTGAATCGACAGGCATGTTGTGAATCAAATCTTTTTAAAAGTTCCATTGATTCAAATGGGCTTACTCTAACTGCAGGATGTTATTATATGACGAGTCTGTTAGGAATGGACCTATTTGAATAAATATAATTTATGGAGGAGCTGACTTACTAAATACACACTGATTCAATGAGCCTATGCTCGCGCAATTTACTGTGCTGAGGAAGATTTTGGTCATTATTTACAGTTTGTTTTAAGAACTAGAGAATTGTAGCAATGTTTTGGGGAGTGAACACAAGCTGGCAAGAATAATTATTTCTATAGTACTGTAACCCCCCACCTATCATGGGAGTTAGGGACCTGACCCGACCCGTGATAATTGAAAATCCGCGATATGCAGATGCAGGTCGGATCAGGCCGGGGGGGGGGGCTGGCTTGGGGCTCCTATACTTATCCCCGTCCTGGTGCTGCTCCGAACGGGTCTGCGAGGGCCTTCCCAGGCCCATCGGAGGCTGCAAAAGGGCTTCCCCACGAACCGGAAGTGACTTCTAGAAAACAGGAAGTGACATCTGGATTGCTTGAAAGCACTTTTGGGGCCTCTGAGGGCCTTTGTAGGCATGTCGGAGGACTCAGAAATGCTTTTCTGTGAACCGGAAGTGAAGTCCAGGGAGCTTTTTTGTTATATACTGCAGTCCCGCAATATAGGGGGTAGAGATGGGCATGACCAGGAAAAATGACGTTTTGAGTTGTCATGTGTTGGAGCCGGCCCGTTTCAGCTCGTTTCCGTTTGTCGCGAAATTTCTCAAAAATTTGTCGTTTCGTTTGTTGTTTTTTTGTCTGTCGTTAGTACTGGTTGGGGGGGGTAATGGGCTCCTGCAGGCACCTCTCTGGGGTGGGTGCCTCCTCTGGCCCGCTACAAAGGGA
>JAHTLZ010003518.1:1471100-1515093 GCA_023846285.1 Phrynocephalus versicolor | reverse complement strand
TGGTAGGTGCCCTCACTCAGGCAGGCATATTTTCGCCTGCTTTTTTGGCCGGGAATCGGGTTTTTTTTAAAATTTTTAAAACTTTTTTTCTGTGCCGCTTGGCATCGCACGATCACTGCAATGCCAGGAACGACAACGACAAATCAGACCCAATTTTTCTTTTATCGGTTTGAGTTCGAGTTCTGGCGGAGTAATTGTCGTTACTGTTTCCGTTACGTAACGGAAACTAGGAACGCAAACGGAAACGAGAATTTTGCCAAGTCGTGCCCATGTCTAATAGGGGGACCACAGTATATGAACCGTGAAGGGGCGGGGTTACTATAGTTCAAAAATTTTGCTACTAGTAGTAGGAAAGTGGTCATGCTGCCCTGATAATCTCGGGAGTTGTACCAGAAACGTAAAACTCAATATTTTTAATTATTATCATACTACTGAAATTAAATGTTACTTCTTAAAACACAATGACAAATATAAAATTGCAGTAGGATTATTGTGAATGTGTGTTATTGCTAAGGTTAAATAGTAAGCAACAAAATATGATGACCTGATACAGGCAACCCCTACTTAGAGTATGTTGCTGTGCTACTCGTCAAGAAATACTGTATTGCAGTAGTTTTCAGATATAAATATGTTGGGCAGTATCCTCTTGCCAAACAAAGAGCGTAACTGCACTGCAGACATATATGCCCCTGCTGACTCAATTTCTGGCTTGTAGTAGCAATGAACTTCATAGCAGTGGATATTCTCACTTGTGTAGGATATTAATGAATTCCTCCATGTGCAAATAGAGAAAAGAGAAAAACGTGTGTAGAATGCATTATTCTAGGTGTAGTTCACAACAAACAGGATGCTGTCTGTTGTAAAATGAGTAAAGCCATAACAAGCATTATGGTTAGTCTCTCTCTCTCTCTCTCTCTCTCTCTCTCTCTCTCTGAGTTCAACTTTCTAGGCTTCCCCTTCATCCTGCCTCCTATTTTCTGTTCCTCCTTTGTCCTACAACTACTCACACTGGTAAACCTAGTTTCTTAGAGTTCGTAACTCCAGTACACAAGTTATTTACCCTGGAGTAGCTGTGTTAATCTGTGTTCTGCTGGAGCAAGATCACATTCTTGTGGTTCATTCAAAACTACCAGGAGGTAGGCTACAGAGAACAAAAGCAAAAATTTTGAACTACAGTAACCCCCACCCCTTCGCGGTTCATATACTGTGGTCCTACTATATTGCGGGACTGCAATATATGAAAACAGGCCCCCTGGATTTTATAATCACTATCATCATTATAGAAATCATATTGTGAGAAAATTAATACAGTACTAGCTGCTGTAGGAGCCGCATGCACTTACCATTGGTACGGTGATTCCTGGTCTGTTGCTGCTTTTCTCACTGTCCTTCATGATGAAGCTATATAATTCATTCGGGAAGTGGCATTACAGAATGCCATATCTCAGCTGATTTTAAGACACACACGCAAACTGTAATAATGACATTTGTTTTCTTTTATGCTCCATAACTCCTACCCTATACCACTCCCATTTAGCTACCCATTTCCCATGATGTTCAGCAGCTGCAGCAAGAAAGACTTGGAGAACAGTTTGGAGAAAGGTGTGGGGATGTGTCTTTTTAACCTTCCAGAAGTTAAGGAATCATTTGGTGGACCTAAATGTGGGAATGGCTATGTCGAAGGAGGAGAGGAGTGTGACTGTGGAGAACCAGAGGTAAGTATGTTCCATTGCTTAAATGGAGACTAGACCATCTAGTGCCATCTAGACCAGTGATTCACAATCTTGGATTGCAGTTCCCAGGAACTTTCACTACCAGTTGTGCTAGCTTGGATTTCTGGAGATTGTAGTCTAAGTACACCTGGGTTACCCAAGGTTGGGAACCACTGGTATGGAACACTAAGCTATGTTGTTATCCTAATGCCAATCTTCCTTGATCTCAGAATTCATGGGAAATGGTCAAGTTCTCATATTGTGTTTGTAGGCGGTTCTTCCACTGTGGTTGGGCAGAGCTTGGAAAATGGTTTTCTGGGAAATGTTTAGACCAGAAAAGCTATGTTGATTCTAGAAGCTGTACTCCAAAAAAGTACATTTTCAACCAGGGATGGGGGCTCAAGTCATCCAAATCGCTATTAAATCCAACTCAAGTTGCACTGTGAACTTGCAGATTTTTTTCAGTGACTCTGACTCAACTCATGACATAACCATTTTCCTGAGTGGCACGGTGAATCCCCTCTGCCACCACACACCCTTGCCTGCTCCTGCATCCACTGCTGTTGCAGCATCTTCCAGGTCTGTATAGACAGACAGCACATAGGTCTGCACGGCATCCCTTCCAGGCATCCTGCCAGAACAGGCCTGCAACATGGTGGGCCAGCAGCAGCAAGAGTAGGTGGGGTATGTAAGACAGTGGGAGGTACATTGATGTGTATGTGTGTAGCAGTGGTGCAGGGTGTGGTGATGGGGTTCAAACAGAGGCCCGAGACTTTTCATTGCAGTCACACATCCTAAGCCTCAGGGGATGGGCTAAAAGTGACTAAAGACTCAGATTCAAGTCTTCAGACTTGGGAACAAAGACCCAGACTTGGACTTGGAACTTGGTCTCAAAGATTTGGACTCAGGCTTGGTACTCGGAAGGGAAGATGTGCCAAAGGCTTCAAAGTCTTTGGTCCTTTGGGAAAAATATGGTTCTTGAAATATACTGTGTCTAGGCAGAATAGTGAAAAAACATGGAAAGCTGTGGCATTTCTCTCACTATCCTGTCTGTTTCTCTGTTAAAGGTGTTCATTTATCACATATCAGCCCATGAAGATCTCAAAACACTGCACAACAGGATTTTTAAAAAGAAAATACTCAAAAGCAGATAAAATATTATTTTTAAATGAAAGTTTAAAATTACATTTTTTTCAAAATTAATCTAAAAGCTTTCTTTGAAACCAGCTTTGGGCATCAAAGGCCACACCCATCAGTACAGACTTTTCTGTTTGCCCAAGGTTTACCAAGGATGGAGTTCTACATCTGAGTTGTTCTTGGTGTGCTCTCACCAGTTGTCTCATGACCAACATCTTGGGATGATGAGACATGCCTCTGTTGAATATCTCGAACTCTAGGAAAGCTCACATGGAAAGAGAATATCTTTCACATATTCCACATGTGGGCTGTTGAGAGATTTTTAGTTCAAAACCAGCAACATTATTTGAGCTAGGAGCAAATTGGAACCCAATTTAGTTGATCCAATATTGGTGATATATGGTTTCTAAAGAACACCCCAGACAAAAAGGCTGATGCACTTATGTTTGCCCCAAATTGTGTTGTGCCTCATCAATAAAATCTCTGATCTCTGCTTTTATTCTGTTGGATATAGATTTGCTAGCACTACAGAAAAACAGAACATCATTCATCTGTCCTTCACTTGAGCTGTTGATACTGATTTCCCATCCTGGGATACTGTAGTCAGAAGTAAATATATCAGAGTCCGATGGATTTGTTGTCTCTGATAAATGTAGCTTTGCAGACAAAATAGTTCTGGGAACACAGAAAGAGCAAGAAGTTTCAGCAGCTTTTCCATATAGTTTGTCAAATTGATCCAAGACATAAAGATGTCGTGATGGTTCTCTTTTTCTTCTGCCAACAAAATTGGAGAATTTGGTTCATCTGCTTGTTTAAAGACAAAAGAGTGCACGTAGCTCACAGATATAATTCTAACCCCCACTTGTATTTCTCATTTTCCACTCCTGAATGTCCCTAATGCCTTTTAAAGTTTTTTTCTTTAAAAAAAAAAACATTTAATATTGCCATGAAGCAGTTTGAATTGTGGCTTCTTCCTTTGTTTTGTTAAATGCTTTGGAAGATTGGGTCTCAGGCACGATTGATTTTAGTCCTAATCTTCTACTGTAATCTGTGTGGTACCAGCAAATCCATTCCATTTGTTAATGTTACATTAGCCAAGCAATTTAGACCAGGAGAGGCACATCAATATCACTCTAATCCTTGAAGGCATCAAATTGTTCTGTGTGTAAGTCTCTGTGTGGCTTGTATGTAAAATCCATTTTATTAGGCATTCAAATAAAGTGGTTTTTTAAAAAGCATAGCAGTTGTTTTCAGCTGTCTTTGCTTATACATAATATTTTAAAATGTTGTTTGTGGTCATTAATAAGCAATTTCCCCCCAGCTTAGGAAAAGTTTAACTCTTACTGACCCCTGAGTCACCTGGGAAGAAAAGCTTTGCTTGCAGTAGTTGAGATGCAGAAACGCCTTAGTTGTTGTTGATCTTGAGGTATTTAACACACTTAAAAACGGAGATTTTGTGATAACGTCGTTCGCGGCCATGTGGTCTTGTCCTGGTTCTGTCCCTATTTCCGTTTACCCACGGGTGTGATTGATGGTATCGTGCCGACTGTTACTTCACGTCCTTGTTTCGTGACAACATCTATACTTCCCTGCCTTCGTTTCCCCCCTTTTTTTTGGTGCAACCTTCCGTTTTTCGATATTTCGATTCTCCGTAATTTTGGCTTTCATGCGTTAAGCAGCAAAGTTTGAGGTTTTATGCCTTCTGACCTCTCTGCGATGCATTGTTTACACCATTGGGATTTTACTGGAGAATGAAACTTCGCACTCCTGCCACTAGATGGAGAATGTGCACATTGCGTGATGAGCCTTACTTCACAGGCTTTCATCTCAAAACAAGAACCGAGACAAGGGAATTCCCGAGGTCAGGGAGAGGTATGGCTCATCACACTTAAATCCCAGTTCAGGGGGTGTGGTCGGGACGAACTCCCGTCATCACGCAACAGACGTGCAGTAACATTTTTTTGTACCGGTCCCAAGCGGGACTGCAAACTGCGATGAGAGGGGCATGAAGCAACCGTCTATCTCTTAGGGCACTCAGTGGAATGGAGGAAGATGTTTCTGTCTAACCAGTTACCATTCTTTTTGACATTTTAAACAATCTGGAGAGTAAGTTCCCCATTTATCTTTTCTCAAGACTAAACAACAGACCCATTTGAGCTGAACAGTAGGAAGGAAAAAAGGTTCAGTGAGAAGCATACCAAGAAAATGAAATTACCCAAGCAGAAAGTGGAAGTGTTGCATAGAGGAAAGAAAGACTTCTCACTGACTTCAAATTATAACATTGACCTATCTCTTTACATATGAAGCTCTGAAAAACTTTATGTATTGAAGAGACATACAGTACATAATAATGAATAAAATGAAGATGGAGATAATAAATAAATAGGCAACACTTCTAAGGGACACGTGAAGGTTATATTGAATAACAAACTCAGCAGTGTGATACTGTGGCAAGAAAGGCTAATGTCCTTTCAAGTTACATTAAGAGCAGTATCATTCCCAAGACTCATGAAACAATAGCACTACCCTGTTCAGACCGGAGATTAGATCTCATTTAAGTACTGTGCCACTTCTGATCAGTGCAAGATAAATTGGAAACAATTCAGAGGAGAACTGTAATGATGATAAAGCTCAAGGGGAGAGGGAGGGAATAACACAAAGGCCTAATTCTCACTGAGCAAACTGTATATCAGGAAATCTAACCCACCCTTCTTGGTGAAATCTAATTTTCTGTTACTTAGGGATGAGATATAGATGATACAGGCACAGATATAGATATATGAAGGAAAATCCAGTGATTAATCAGGGCAGAATCTGAAGTGGTACAACCTGACCACAAGTTTAGAATTAGATAAAAAAGCATTTGAAATAATATAATGTGTTAAGCTCCTAATATAAATATTAATTACAAATCACACATCCTAATCTTAAGAAGCCTCTTGGCACAGTGGTTAAATGCCTGTAATGCAGCTAAAACTGTGCTCACGACCTGGGGTTCAATCCCAGGTATCTGGCTCATGGTTGACTCAGCCTTCTATTCTTCCGAGTACCCAACTTCCGGGGCGCGGGGGGGGGGGGGCAATATATAGCCAGCATAATTAAATTGTAAACTGCCCAAAGAGTGTTTGAAGCGCTATGGGGGTATATAAGCAGAACACTATGCTTTTTTGCTTTTTATAAATGAAGCTATGAGTAGAATGAGAGGGGTAGAGAGATGGCCAAAAACCCTTTCTCTAGTTTTAATCTGGGAGGGGCAGGATGGTAGCCAAAGAATAGGTGCACAGTTAATGGAGAAGCTAGTATAGGCTTTTCATGATTAGCATCTATCTCTATCTCTCTGTGTCTCTAAATGTACTTGTTGCATTCAGGAAAAACAATTTATTCCCCATAGAGGGTCACTGTGTATATTTTTTTTCTTACATATTAATTCAGTATTCCTTGAGAAACAGAAATAATGCAATTACTGAAACCCATCTGTGAATGTGTGCTAATTCCAAGGTTCAAATTGTCCTTATACATACATGTCTCAGAATCTTCTGTTTTTAGCAATTCCTAGAGAAAATGCTTATTGACAGACATTCTTAAGGTTTCAAGTATGTTTGTTTGTGATGTTCTTGTAAACCTCTGTGGATATAATTGCTTCTTCATGTCCATTTATGTGCATACATTTAGTTCCCCAATGGGAAAGGTATTTTCAGTACCAACAACTGCTGAATGTAACTTGGTGGAATATGGTTGAAACTGCTTCAAATGTTGTGGGGGCGGGGGGAGGAAAGGGAAATGAGGCAAATTCTGAAATACAAAAGGCCTCAGAATGTAGCCTAGCACAGACTAGACGACAGTTTCCCCCCCACATTCTTTCATTCCAATATGGAGGAATCAGATTAATTGGCTGATTCAGTTGTTCTCTGTACAGACTTTTTGTTGTTGAATATGGCTCTCAGATTTTATTATCCTCCACTGTTAGGAATGTACAAATCAGTGCTGTAATGCTACTACCTGCACTTTAAAACCAGGAGCAGTGTGTGCCCACGGACTTTGCTGTGAAGACTGCCAGGTGAGTCTTCCTAATTTCTATAGGCTTGGCAGGTTTCCCTCATTACCCTAACATCTATTCAGATCTTCAGAACTATTCTGCATTTTCAGCAGGAGCTGACGATGTCACCAAAACTGGCCTATAAATTATAGCTCTGAGACTTTTTCTAGCTCACCTTTAAAATAATAATACACTATTAAACACAGAATGTCTTCTCCTATAAAAAGCATGCATTTTTATTTTATTCATATATTGATAGTATTGAAAGAACAAATCTTAAAAGTTTATGACCACTTAAATAATTCCACCACTGCAGAGTCATTTCAGGTTTAGGTGATGTGCTTCCATGTGTGTAGAGGATTAGAGGCTCTTGCTAGCATCTTAAATGAAGAATGAAGGAGACCCTTTAGAAATGAGTCATAAAACAAGTGTTGAGTACTGTATATCAAAAAGATGCATATAAAGTGTTTTGTCACTTTTATGCTATGCTTAATGGCCACTTGGTGCAGAGTCTTAGGGAGGCCTGTAGCATAAATTTCACTGTGCAGTATCTTTAGCTGATTGGAATTGCAATCTCCTTTCTCCCAATTGCAGCTGAAGCCAGCTGGGATCTTATGCAGGCACTCCAGCAATTCCTGTGACCTTCCCGAATTCTGCACTGGCAGCAACCCTCAGTGCCCAGCCAATGTGTATCTGCATGATGGGCATTCTTGCTACAGGGTAGACGGATACTGCTATAACGGCATGTGCCAAACTCATGAACAGCAGTGCATCACTCTCTGGGGGCAAGGTGAGCTTCCATATCTGATCTCTATTTCTTTCAGTAGCAAACAATTGTTTTGTCTGCATTTTCTACTTTTCACTACTCATTACTGCAGGGTAAATATTCTGTGTTGCACTCTGTTGTTCCTGCACACAAAACCTTTTCTTACCAGTGTGCAGTCCTCAGCAGACATTGCTGTAGATTGTCACAACAAAAGAAAAAGCAAAGCAAAGCAAAGCGTTCTCTTTATATACCGTCCCATAGTGCTTCAAAAACTTTCAGGGCAGCTTACAATTTATTTATGCAGGCTACACATTGCCCCCCCACACACACACGCACACATCAGTCAAGCTTGGCATCTATTTTACCAGCCTTGGAAGGACAGAAAGCTGAGTCAGCCATGAGCCAGATACCTGGGATTGAACCCCAGGTTGTGAGCACAGTTTTGGCTTCAGAACAGCAGCTTAACTGCTGCTCCACAAGGCTCCTTATGCCTAACACATATAATGGGTATAAGGAATAGAGATGAGATTATTGTCCTCAATTCCCCCTGCATTTCTAGACAATAACCATCCCCCATCCAGCTGATAGCTAGGCTAAAGAGGTGGCCTAAGCTTTTCTGACACTGACACTGCCTTTTTAAGCCATGCAACTGTCCATTGCTGCCTTACTGTGTAGCCTGCATTATTAAACTGTAAACCGCCCAGAGACTACTTGAAGTGGTATGGGGTGGTATATAAGCAGAACACTTTGCTTTTTGCTTTTACTTCCCTTTATGATATCTTATCATCCTACTGTGTAATAACAGTGCTGCCTGTCCCGTTCAAAGGTATTCCAGCAGCTTTCCATAACTGGCACTTCTTTACATGGGTGGCAGGCCAGCAGGAATGGCTAGAAGAACCCAAATAAGCAAGCCTAGTGAGCAAGGTATGGGCAAGGTGAGGCATGGAGAGGGCAGGCGAGGGTGCTGCTAGCATCCTGTCAATTACTCTGCCTAATGGTAGGGCCAGCCCTGCTAGTTTCAGGATGTCAGAAATATCAGTGGTGTGAGTGATGTGATCAATACCAAATGATTAGGTATTATATTGCTGCATTAATGCTAGGATCATAGCTCTGTTCCATAATTTAGAACTCTGCAGGTGCCTAAGTCCAAGACTAGAGGAACCCTTCCAAACAAAGCTATTAGCCCTCTCTGAAACCCTTGGAGCATATGGATCCTCTCAGGAATAGAAGTGGCTGCCTCTTGCCTCAGTTTCCTTCACTGTAAAATGCAAATGCTAGCCTACCTCTCAGAAGTAATTACAGTACTGTAATGTTTGCTTAAGCACTTAGGGATGTCTGGGATGAAAGCCATTGCGTAAGTGCGTAGCATTAGTTATGCAAACATAACTCATGGCTGTTGCTGAATCAGAAGGAAAATGCGCCACAAATTGTATTTCCATCAGTACTGAGAATTCACTTAGATAGTTACCTGGTTTTAGCTGACATTATATCCTAATCAAGGAATGCAAACATTGCATTGGAACATGGCTTAGGATTAACTATCTCCTGGGTTGTCCAATGAAAACGGAGAAATCTCAGTTTGTACAGCCCAAGGATGTGAACAGGATCCTCAGAGAAGTGAAAGCAACTACAGTATATGTGTGCTGGACCCTTTCCCTTCCTGAGTCAAAAAACAACCAGGGAAGACTAGTTAAGTGGATACACAGGAACAATTTTTGCCTCCATAAAATAAACAGGGGTCCAGCATGGCTAAAGGAGGCAGTAATATGACCAATGCTAGCAAAGACCTCCTTGAAGCCCACTGTACTGGACACCTTTTTGGCTGGTCTCCAGTTTCCCAGTTCTGCACAAGGTTATAGGAGCATGTGGTGCCTTTGTAGCTCCAGGAGTTCTTTGAGAAAATGGATTATCTAGATACATTTCAAGTTTGGCTTGGAGCCATGCTATGGGACAAAGACGGTGTTGCTCACCTCGATAGATGGCCTATGCCAGGAACTAGAGAGGAGGAGTGTATACTTGCTGGTTATGCTGGGTCTTTCAAGAGCTTTTTATGCCAATCAGCAATAATATCCTTCCAGGCTGCCTCACTGGGATTGGACATGGAAGCACTATTTTACAGTTTTCCGATATTTCGTAGAGGGGCAAGCAAAGAAGGTGGTACTGTTGATCTGTGAGGCTCTTCAGGGTTCTGCTCTGTCACCCATGCTATTGAACATGATATACAACATATACATATAGACAGTTGGGAGAGGTTTTCTGGAGTGTTACAGGTGGGTGCCCTCAGTCTGCTAATGAAAACTCTACTTCTTTCCATTTAATTCCAAGGAAGTGGATTTAGTTCTTAGCCAGTATTTTGTCAGTAGCAGATCTCTGTGTCAGCACTTGGATTAATGTAATGCATTGCATGGAACTGTGTTTGAAGTGTCTGAAACTTCAGATGATTCAAAATTCTGCAGAGAGACCATTGACCAAGACTGATTACAGGAAGCAATCAACTCCCCTATTAAAATTGCTTCACTAGGTGCCTCTCTGTTTCCAGGCCCAATGAGAGATATCGTATTCATGGGTCTTCTGCGTCATCTTGAATTTGGCTCCTAACTACATGCACAGTGTTTAGAAGTGGAAGGCAAGTTCAGATGGAAGGTTCTCACATTCACGGGGAGACAATGAAATTCCTCATTGCACATTGATGACACTGCAGTAAGGGGAGTGCAATGTTTGTTCCTGGCCACAGATTTTGAAAGAATGTCACTTCCCTCATACGAATATAGAAATAGCACTTAATAGGGAAGTATATAAATTTCTATGATTTATTAAAGAGATCTCAGAAGTGTGTGTCTAGTCCTAAATCAAGATTTTTGGGGTATGAAAAATATAATATATATCAGCAAATTGTCATAAAGGGCAGAGAACATTGATCCAGCTGCTGTTTAATAAACTCATACATGTTACTGGAATAATGTTTAGCAAACTTCTCTAGAAGACAGAGAGAGAGAATATTATATGTATAAAAGTAAATTCTCTCTATCTCAATGTGCAGTGTGTGCTTTCTGTTAATTAAAAGGAAACAGCATTATTTTTATTTTTTGGTGGTAAAGTCATGTTGTAGTGGGGGCAAGTTTTATTTGGCTCAGGCTTCAATCTGTTTCAGCTCACTTCTCCAGATGCATTGTAAGTATCTAAAATGGGCCTAAGTCAATGAAAGTAAGACTTCAAGGAGCCACAAAAAAATGCTGTTTTTGCTGCTACAAAATAATATGCCATCCATATTGTGGATGGGAATTGCTATAACGGTGACCTAGCAATAGCAAAAAGATGGCAGTTGCGTACATTTGGATATTATCTGATGCTTTTATTGGCATTTCTAGGAGGTGCCTGGATATGCAGATAAATCTGTTGACAATAGAAGCATTATTGATTTTTCTCAGAGAAAGGAAGCATTAGCTTTTAAGAAACTGGAATTTTCTGAGCTGCCAATTTTTATAACAAAAACAAAATAACTTGTTTGTTTGTTTGTTTGTTTGTTTGTTTGTTTTAGAAATGACATACACAAAATATCAAGATTTTTCAGACTATAAAGACCATAAAGCTTACAAATGGAAGTCAGCAAGGTTTAGGGGGTTGCATTCTACAATTTCCTATTGTATAAAAATCATATAATTATTTTTTTAAAGTACACTCCCTGGAGTGCTCAGTATTATCTATTCATCCTGTTTTCTATCAACGTACATGCATGCACACAAACAATAGATAGAGAAAAAAATCTTAGAAGAACTACAAAGAGAAAGCAAATCAGATATTCAACAATAATTAGGACCAGGGAGGCAAGGAGAGAAATAAGTTTTACTACCTAAAGTAAACACAGATGCATATGCAATAGACACATTAGCAGACACAAGGTGCTAAACTACTTCAGTCCACCAGACAAAATTAATGGCAAGTAAAGAGATTTTACTAAATACTGCACTGACTGCTAAATAAATATATCGTAATCAAAAGTGGTTTACCCTCCCAATCTTCTAGGGATGCTTTAGGACTGCATAGCTCACCCAAGGATGCCTAGGCTGGCTCTTCTCCTGTGAGGCACAGCCACATACCCAACTCAATGAGTCAAGCATCTAGCTTCTGTTGAGCCAACCAGCACTTTCACGAATTCATTCCTGTCACCTTGTAAAAGAACCATTGCTTAGGTTCTGGTTACAGTTACCTGCATTGCATTAGAGCATTCCACGAGTTTGGGAAGATGTTCCTTAGGGTCTGCAGTTGAAGGAAGAAATGCTGTTGTATATCTGAATGGACCACCCATCATTTGTAAGTTCCACTGAGTCAAATGGGCTTACTTTAGCAGTGATTTACTGTACTAAAATAAGTTACACCTGCCGTAGGTCCATTTGAATCAATGGAGCTTATGGAGGAATTGACTCACCAAATCCCCATTGACTCAATGAGTCTACACTCTTGCAACGTACTATGCTAAGCAACAGTGTTTCAGCCACTGATGTTGATGCCTGCCGTCTATGGTACATTCCAAATAGCTGCTCCAAATGTTACTCATGCAGTACCAAAGTAGCACAGGGAATGTTCTCTAAAGTGAGTAGAGATGGGCACAAAATGGAAAAATAACATTTCATTTCATGCCCACCCCATTTCATTTTGTTTCGTTTTGTTTCTTATGATTTTTTTAAAAAAATAATATGAAACAAAACAAAACAAAACAAAACGGCTCCCCTGGGTCTTAGAGGCACCAGATTTTGTGCCCAGAAGCCATTTCTAAAGGGCTCCAGCTGAGCTATCGTTGGCTGTACCCCTTTAAAAATGGCCCAGTCGCCACCAGGGGATCCCCCAGTGGAGACTGGGCCAGTTTTAAAGGGGTAGAGCTGATGACAGCTCGGCTGGAGCCCTTTAGAAATGGCTGGGTCACCAGCATGGGGCTCCCACAATGGCAAGCTGGCCATGTTCAGAGGTGCCCAGCTGAGCTGTCATTGGCTGGACCCCTTTAAAATGGCCCAGTTGCCACCAGGAGATCCCCCAGTGGAAACTAGGCCAGTTTTAAAGGGGTTCAGCTGATGACAGCTCGGCTGTTAGTCTCATCCCTGTTATATTTTGTAGAATACCATGAGCATATTTGCATTCCAGTCCCATCTTGTGCAGCTTTTCTCACGTGGAAATTCCTGTGTACTTTTGTATACATTCTTCCATTGACCAAAACATAGTTGTGACACATTTTTTCAAATATCTTCCATTGTAATCATGTTGGTTTTTCCTGTTATGTAGACAAATGAGTACTTTTTGATGTTGTGCAAGAGGAGTTCAGATTATGTACACTCATCTTACTCTCACCCCCATTAAGCAGGTTTTGCAGGGCTTCACACTACTTCAAAACCCTACCCAGTCTGGTGAGAAGCAGCAGTGCGACAAAAAAGTATAGAGGGTGAACAGCATTAAGTTATTTCTTTTCTCAAACCATTTCCAAAATTTATGATAAATACTATACAGTATTTTCTCTGCCTGAGTCATTAGCTAGAGCAATTTTCTAAGAATTGGACAATAAAAAATTCAGGCAAAATTCAAAGAAGAACAAAACAAAATAAAATAAAAGACAGAAACATGTGGCACCTTAAAGACTAACTTTCATATAAAGTTAGTCTTTAAGGTGCCACATGTTTGTGTCTTTTGTTTTGTTTTGTTTTTCTTTGATTTTTGCCTGAAATTCTTGAAAAGACTAACACGGCTACCCTCTTTGAAACTTCTACAATAAAAAATTGTTACTTTGGCCTCTAGACCACACATTGTTCAGAGAAAGCATTGTATATTGTTAGAGAAACTGACAATTTTTGTAGCTTAGAGTTAAAGACTCCACCTAGCAGAGCTTTATTGCAAGGCAAGTTGAATCTAATGTGAGAAGGTGCCTATTCTATCCCTTGGGCAGCTTTTCAAAACAATATATTCCTGTCCGCTGAAAAATAATATTGTAACATGACCTTGGCCACCATAACAGACTACGAATAACCTGTTGAGGAAGTCATCCTATACACAGTGTGTTATGCTGACCATTATTTTCTAAATCCTTTCATCAGGAGGGTTGGGAACATGGCTGGGATGGAAACTGAACTTAGAAGTAGGTGAGGCAAAAAGGAAAGAAGTGCCCGGGTCTTTTTCAGATTTAATTTTAATTTTCTCTGCATGCCATCAAGTCAATTCTGATAAATCGCAACCCTTTCCAGGGTTTTCTAGGTCCAGAATAGCCAGACATCATTTACCATTCCTTTCTCCTGGGCCTGGTCCATGTCCACACAAGTTTGGCTCTCCTCCTGGCAAACACAATGGGAATCAAACTCCTAATTTCTGGCTTCCACAGCCAGATATCAAAGTCAATACGATCAGGGTGTGTGTGAACACCCTGCAGTGCATGCCCTTGCCATGTCTTTATATGAATGGTTCTGTTACTTCTTGACCAGTGGGGACTGAAATGATGAAGTCTTTCCACTATTCTAAAAACAAGTACAGTGCAGTGCATAATGAACTGATCTGGTTCTCCATTCAGACTTCAGACTTCATACAGAAGTCACCTAATATATCAATAAAGGCTGGTGAAAAAGAAAACTCTAGGTACTGTATTTTAAAGCATGACAGAGAAGTATATCATGCACCCTTAAGATCTGCAACTGATTTAATTAATAGAATTATCTGTTGCTAGATCAGACATGACTCAGAAGGCTATTTTGAAAGAAAGATATGGGCGTGCAACAGAGGTCAATAGACAGATACTGGGTAGAAGTGGGCAAGATCTGCAGTAGATTGATGGAGTCTTCTAACATTCATCTATTCAACCAAAACAACAGAAGATTACTTATTTTCTCTCTCTCCCTCCCACAATCAAACAGAAGCCAAGGTCTTAGAGGGCTTTTGTACTTGGATGTGCAAGCTAATCTAGCCCTGTGGCGCAGTGGAAATACCACCCACCCTCCCACTCATGTCTAACATCACAAGCACTATATTTCTTCTGATTCAAGTTGGTGAACCTCAAGATGTTAGTAAAAAAGCAAAGCCGATCCCACAGTTCAACTAGAGCAGCTAAATAAAAACCACATGCACTTCTGAATTCCAGATGCTGAGGATAAACAACAAAGGAAGGCCTTTGTTGCTGTCGGACGCATTAGACTGGATGAACTTTTGGTCTCATCAAGGAGGGCAGACCTTGTGTTGGCTGCTGCATGAATGAATTCAGTTTAAAGGAGAGTGGGAGACAGAAATCCTTGGAAATTCCTTTTCCTTGTTAAGTTCCTTAGGTCATGCACGGAACCTTGTTCACTGATCAGTGTTGTTTTCAATGCTGCTGGTGAAAAATCAATCAGAAATATAGCTTTTTCCTCTTGTTCTTCCTTCTGGTTCTTCCGAAAGATTCTTGCAAATGCACAGATCGAATGAATGTGCTTTCCTTTTCCTGAGCAATCAAGAAAGGCACTTCAAATAGGCTTGGCGGGATGGGGAGGGCAAATCACTTGGTTCCCCCTCCCCCGTGGATGTTATTTGGAAAGTAACCTTATAATTATTATTTAAGGCTTAATTGTCTAAAGATGGGTTTGGGGAAATCTTTTTAAATTGTTCCTGGTGTAAGTAGCCTCCTGATCTTAAAGATATCAACTCCCAGACTGACATCTAAAGATGTTCAAGTATTTATGATATTCACAAGTTATCAATCTTTTGCCTCTCTATACAGCACCAGTTTATGATGCGACACAAATATGAGACTGTTCATAACATGATCCGTAAAACGAAGATATTTTCAGTCAAGGAATATCTTCTGGTTTGAGGGTTAACTCATTTATCCACCATTCTGACAGCATTATGTTTCATATTTTCCTTTATCTAAGAAAAAGGGGGGGTTTCAGGGCACATCCTTTAGAGGAGAAAGCACTGGAGTGTATGATCTCTGTAATATTTTGCTTAGTTTTACACATGCACACCCCTCGGCAGACCTAAGAGGCAATGTTTAAACTGCAGTAGTGCGGTCAGGCCTCTGTTAACAACCTGAGTTTGATCCTGATGGGTTCAGAATAGCTCACAGAAGGTTGACTCAGCCTTCCAACATTCTGAGGGTTGGTAAAATGAGTACTCAGTTCACTGAGGGGCAAGGTGTTCCTTGTATATGTTAACTGCCCAGAGTGTTTTATCACATTGAGGCAATATGTAAGTCAAAACAACAACTCCTGAGACTCTTTTTCAAAGAAAGCAGTTTATCCTGGAAGTGTGATCATTTGCAAGACTTGTGGTTTGCTTGCATGAATAATATGTTCCTGATTATATTTTGCAGTAATTGAATACATCTGTTGCATTATATTTAAATAGTGACTCACTAAAAGGGCACACCATTGAAAAATAGGCACAAACATCCTTCCGTCTGTGGGAAATGAGTACTTTAGGAAAAGGAGCAAGTAAATGCATACTTTTTGATGAAATGCTTATAAATTTCAAAACAAACCAATGTACATGAGCAAAGGGTGACATAGAAAAACAAAATAGACATTTTAAAAAACATTTCTACATAAGATGCCAGTGTGGTGTAATGAATAGACTGTAGAACTGAGGAGACCTGTGTCAGGTCCCCCTCAGCAATGGAAACTCATGGGGGAAAGGGTTGTACTGGTAAATTCACTTCTTAAGTATCTTACATATTGTATGTTGTAAACCTTTCTAGAAGTTGACTCGGTATCATGAAACAGGCATAAGATCTGGAACATATGCTAGCGACATTATGCACAAATTTGGCAAACCATGACAATCTGTTGTTAGTTACCAAGACAATGCCTTCTTTGCCTTGTTAGGTTTAAACCCCTTTTGTGTTTGTTCCAGGTGCCAAGCCTGCTCCTGGGATCTGCTTTGAGAGAGTCAATTCTGCAGGTGATCCTTACGGGAACTGTGGCAAGAATTCCAAAACCTCGTTTGCCAAGTGTGAACCCAGGTATCTCCTCTTTTTCCAACAGAAAAGCAGCTGAAATGGTGCCAGCGGTAGATACAAATGTCATTAAAATGATTATCCTTATTTCTCATCCTTTAGGGATGCTAAGTGTGGAAAAATTCAGTGTCAAGGGGGAGCCAATCGGCCTGTAATTGGAACCAATGCTGTCTCCATAGAAACAAACATTCCGTTGCAAGAAGGAGGCAAAATTTTATGCCGTGGAACCCATGTTTACTTGGGGGATGACATGCCTGATCCTGGCCTTGTCTTGGCTGGAACAAAGTGTGAAGATGGAAAAGTAAGGTTTAGTAATCCTCTTCCATAGTCTAACCTATTTTCCTTAACAGACATATAGGCCTTGTCTTTTACATAAGGTCCAGTCTTATACTTTCTTTTGTCTCTCTTTCTGCATTTTGAATTAACAGACCAAATGAAGATGCATATGGGTAAAATTACTCTCTGCCTAAGAGTTTAGTGAGAAAGAATGGAATTGATTTATAGTTTATCCAGATAGCCTCATAATCAATGAGTGCATAAAAATGCTGAAGCAAGAGTTATTGTGCCAACGAAATACAGAGGCCAGAATTATCTTATACAACGTATCTGCAAAAAGCAAATGGAGTAACTACAGCACCTTCTCACTGGCAGCCGATGAATCTCTGATTGGATTTTCAGGCATGTGACACAGTCTAGTAGGGCAGTGGTGGTGAACCTTTGGCACTCCAGATGTTTTGGACCGCAACTCCTGGAATTCTGAGCCTAGATTGCCAATGAAAAAGGACTGTGGGAATTGTGGTCCAAAACATCTGGAGTGCTGAAGGTTCGCACCCACTGGTCTAGGGGATTGATGTGTACTCTGTGTTTAGCTTGAAGGGACCAACCACGAAAGAAAGGATGTAGCAAGCGGTATAGATCAGGCAAATTACATCTACATATAAAGTAATAACATAATGCTCTGCATGTGTGCCTTCCACACATACAGTTTCCAACCCATGAATTCAACTGGCCACCTCCTCATTACCGAATACTCAACTCCCACACTGCTCAGTTTAGATGAACTGAATCCTGCAGATTAGTTTTGAGCTATTGCACTGTTCTTTCTTGAGTTTAATTAACAGGTATTGATTTTTGCTTCTTCATGAAAACATTGATAATAGTATTCATTCTTTTCTCATGTGGATGGTAATTCTTCTCAGAGAATAGCAATAACTTATTATAAATTACAGTTATCTACAAATAGTTACTGTACCTTTTAGAAAAGTATGGCTTTTTAGAGTAACAGGTAACAACTATTCTACTCAAGTGTGATAAGTATCACTTAATTATTTTGAAAAGTTTCATTTAAAAGGCATTTTGAGCTTCAATTTGGTCAGGATTTTTTCACATTTTTATCAATCAAGGAATATGGTTTTGTGTTATTTTTTCCTCATTTTATACATATATCCATTGCCTATATTGACCCTGGAAGCTACCAGAGAGTATTTTCATGTATTTTTCTACCATGTTTAGTAAGGACAGCAATGCAGACATGTTAGTAATATGGAACACAGCAAACTGTTTCTATGATAGGAGTAACAAAGACAGTCTGGCTACAGAGATTCAAGGAGGAATACAATAACTTCATTTTAAAATGAAACAGTAGAGGCTGTATTCCTCAGAAGATTGCAGGCAATCCCTTGGCCTGAGAATAATAACCAGGATAATTTGGTGGTCTTTAAGTGATACAGTGGTTAGGAACCCAACCCGACCCGCAATAATTGAAAATCTGTGATATGCGGATGCAGGTCAGGTTGGACCTGGGGTGCCTAGCTGGGGGCTCTCGTACTTACCCCCAGCCTGGCGCTGCCCTGAACGGGCCTGCGAGGGCCTTTCTGAGTCTTTTGGAACCCCCAAATGGCCTCCCTGCGAACTGGAAGTTATTTCTGAGGCCTCTGACAGGCCCTCCCCCCCTTACACCAGGCCTTTCCCCCCCTTACCCCAGGGGGTGTTTTTTCATATACTGTGGTCCTGCTATATCAGTATATGAACCGTGAATGGGCGGGGGACCACTGTAATTCCATCTACTTTTTCATTAGCTATGTGTTTTAGCAAGGTTCAAAGCTGGAGAAGTTGTCAAGGCAAAAAAATAAAAATGAAATGAAATAAAGACCTTTCCCTTCTAAAGGAAAATGAAGCATGTTTAATATCTGTCCTCAAATTTTATCAGGATTTCTACAGAGGGTAGTAATCCAAAAATGAAAATTATAAAAAAACGAGGGGAATGTACTCCTGAGAATGTGAGAGACAGTGTTAAAGGGAAGGGATGTTTGTTCTGTTGGCAGATTGCAGATCTAACCATCAAAACAAGAGATTTAGTTAGTTATATGATGCCAACATCTCTGAACATATGATTGCCTTTGAGGTTTCTGGGGCTCCCACATCAGTTAGGCATGTTGGCAGCACGTTTTAAACATATTGTGATGATGGGTTCAGTTTCATGTGCTCCTGCTTCAGAATGAATGATAGCAACATAGGAGCAAGGCTCTTCTGTTTTTGACATGAAAGACAAAGCATGCTTTTTTCCCAAAAAGTTGTAGTTAACAATCTTTATTTAAAGTTTTTGTCCCCAAGACCTAGGCACTCCTTTGAAAGTCTGTTGCCTCAAACACATGCTCACCCTACTCTGGTGTGTTCCTGCTTCAGCCAGTAACTTACGTATGTGTTGAAGGTAGTAGTATGAGGCCAAAAGCTTCCACTGCCAGTAGAGTTTCCTCACTTTCCTTGATTTCCGACTCATGTAGAAAGCTTCCAGGAACAGCAGGGGTGCTTCTTTTCGGACACCTACCACATACAAGAGATATAAAAACGCAGAATAGGGCTGAAGAGATTTCTAGACTGATGTCAGGAACATCAGGAACACACGACAATAATGTTTTTCTTGAGAAAGATAGACCTCTGAGTCTAAACCGATGATATTAACTCCTTATAACTATTAAAATATTCTGTTTTGTCTTTTAATGGATGGTGTGTGATCCAAAAGCATTTTGAGCCATCTCCACAGTCTGAGTTAGTTCCACTGAAAAGGATTGAATTAAACCATATAATCGGAAGGCTTCAGTGAGTTCCCTTTAATATTATGCTTGATTTTTAAAAGCAGGTTAGTTAGCATGGACAGCAGCCTGTGTGCCATTTAATTCTGAATGCCTTGCTTGTGAGCTGAGGTCTTATGAGGCCGCATACCCTTGAATCCACGTGTGTTGATACTGATTTGCTCTCATTTCCATTCCTGCCCCTCAAGGGAATATCTGCCTTGATTAAGCATCCTTGTTGTCTTCTGCTTCACATTTTCCCCTGCCTGCTTCTTATGATTGTGTCTGACTTTTAGCCCTGTTGAAATGAGCAGCACATTTAAAGAGAGCAGATGTTATTTGCTAGGCTTCTGATTGTTGACCTGTCAAATAATACTCATTCCAGCAGCATATAATCTTTTCTCGACTTGGATGATTTATCAGCCACCCACTAAATGGGTCATTTTGCTTGGCGCTGTGCTCTCCTTATATTGTGGTGTCAGTCTTGCTTAAACCCTGTCTTTCAGCTACAATGAGAAAGAGAAGTTTAATCTCTGTAATAGTAACTGCCTGAACAAATTGAGACATTATATACCACTCCCTCTTTGTTCATTAGCTCATAAATGAAAAATAAATGTATTTTCTTCAGGCTAATTTTTAGTTACCTATTCAGACCATTTTTTCCTTCTAAAATTCATGTGCTCCCAAAAGGAGGTGGATAAACTATAGAACAGTGGGCATTGTGGTTGAGGGATACAGATTCATGCACCTCTATCAGAAATTAACTTTTGCCGGCATTTGAAAGCTTCTCACTGCTAGGGCTAAGATCTAAAGAGCTACTTTGGGGGAGTGCAGGGTTTTACACAGGATTTTAATCCACCCCCATTCCCCATTTACATAGTATTTTGTCAGACCAAATTTGCTTTTGAAATGACTCACCATTTCAAAAAGTGATTACCCTTTGCTGCCATGTGAAAGGTATCTTGGATAGGCACAGATGGTAGCCTAATACCTTGCACCCCCCAAGGTTGGAATAAACAAGTGAGGCAGAGTGTTGGGTTGAAGGATCAGGCCATGCTTTATTGAAGCTTAACATTGTTTATTCATTTAAGAGGGGGGCTGCTGTTGTATGGGGAACCATTGGCCATTGGGTTTCAAATGCCTCCTCACCCCAGGCTCTGTGATCTCAGGATCCACAGTGTCAGGGGGTCGGTGGCCTCTTATCTGAGCATATGGGACTCACCGAATGCTTCGGTTCCCAGCACTACCCGCCTGTGTTGGTGATGCCACACCACCAATG
Organism: Phrynocephalus versicolor; assembly: GCA_023846285.1. Classification (NCBI taxonomy): domain Eukaryota; kingdom Metazoa; phylum Chordata; class Lepidosauria; order Squamata; family Agamidae; genus Phrynocephalus; species Phrynocephalus versicolor. The sequence continues at coordinate 1,494,136 of JAHTLZ010003518.1, read as the reverse complement.
CCAGTGTGAGATAGGCAAAAAAATACTTGCCCCCTCGCTGAGCCAATTGTGGGGAGCAAGGCAAAAATTCCTATCTGGCCCCTGAAGGTGACCGCATTATGCCACACTAGCATGCAATAAGGCAGTGGGTGGGCAGGCATGCTGTTGTCCAGAGGCAAGAGGGTGCCTGGGTGGACGGAGCGGATGGACTGGATATGTGGTATGAGCACTCATCCAATATGAAAGTGCCATCTGTTTAAAACCAATATTTTTGTCTTAAAATTAAATAACAAAACAACGTACACAAGCAAGGAGAGATAAGACCATAATTTGATCAGTATTTGGTTGATTAAATGGCTGTCTTTGGGGGAGGGGCAGGGTTTAAAGCTGAGCTTTAATTTGTGGCCATCTGCAAGTAAACATTTCATGTTGAATCTTGAGAGATTTCATCCCCTCATTCAGAGTTTGCTAGTGAACAAAAGCTTTTAGAATCCAACTCATTAGGCTCTTACTGTGTTATTTTAGTCAAATCTAGTTAAAATGAAGTTGTATCTGTTATTCTTTTGCATCTAAACTAGAAATGACTTTTTAGGTTGAAATTGTAACACTTCCCTATAAGCATGTATTGTGTGTGTGTGTGGGGGGGGAATAATAGGAATACAGGGTTTAAAGTATACTTTTAGGTGTGGGCATCACAAACACAACTATTTTCTGGCTAAAATAAGAAAAAAAGCCTACAGTGGTATCTTGTATAAAGGAATTAATTTGTTCCAAATGAAATCACGTTAAGTAAATTTTCCTTTATACAAATTTCCCATAGGAATGCATTGAAAACGGAGTAATCCCTAATCGCGACCATTTTTATGCTGTACGGATTTGCCCTATAAGCGATTCTGTTAAGCAAATTTCCCCTATCTCTGGAATTTTTTATGTTGTACAGATTGTATGTTATACAAACCATTTGTTATACGAGGGTCCACTGTATTCTTCTATCTCCTTTCATAGATCTGTCTCAACCGTCGCTGCCAAAATACAAGTGTATTTGGTGTTCATGAATGTGCAACAAAATGTCACGGACGTGGAGTAAGTATTACAGACCCAATTTTTTACAGTCAGTCAATGCTCAGCTGAGCAATAAATCATTCATTGGTTACAGCTTTTGAAATCTATGATTCTAATGTATCTGTCAAAATCTTTTCAGCACATCCTTCTAAAAAGATCAATTTTCGGTGCCCTTTTCAGTGTCCAAGACGAGAAAGGTAGCTTTTATTTACAAAAGGGGGAAAAAGTGAGCACATTATCCTTAGCTGTCAAAAAAATTAGTGTTTTGTTGTTGTTGTTTTGAAATAGAATTCAATACTTGATAACATTATTTTGAGCTGAATCTCTATTCAGTAATAATTCCCAATTAACAATAAAGGAAGCAATGAAATGATAAAGCATTGTAAATATTAAATAGCTCCCAAAACTGAATATTGTTGCAGCCTAGTCTTTCTTATTCTAATTTACAAAATAATAAGATTATTAAAAATAATTTTCTCTCTAAAATTTGCTGGTTTTGCTTCAGTGACTCTTATTATACTGCTTCATTTTGTCATAAAGCCAAGTTACCTTATTCCAGTTCTCCGTCTCTGGAACTCAAAGACTGCATATTATACAAACTAAGTAGCCATATTTGTGCATTATGTAAAAATGTGTGATTAGAGATGGGCACAACTTAGCGAAATTTTCGTTTCTGTTTTTTCGTTTTCGTTACGTAACGAAACAAAAACGAAAAACGGTTCAAAAATGGACCGAAAACGGAAACAAAACGACTAATTTTGAGCCAATTTTCGTTTTTCGTTACTGGAAAAGCACTTAATGGAGCTAAATGGGAAGAAACGAAAAATTTTTCGTTTTCATTTTCGTTTTCGTTTTTTGTTTTCATTACGTAACGAAACGAAAACGAAAAATTTTGAAAATTAGCTCACGAAAACGGAAACGAGCCGAAACGGACCCCTAGACGAAAACGAAAACGAAAACGAAAAATTTTTCTGAGTCGTGCCCATCTCTATGTGTGATATTTCATTGTTATGTATATCACGCAAATTGTACACATTAATTTTTGCACTGGTTTTTCCCCCAGTATCTTTCAACATTGGCTTCATTTATGCAGTATCCCTTTAACTGAAAGCACAAGTAGAGTGTAAAGGTTTGTGTGCTGTATTTCATCTGCAAGGAATGGCCTTGTTGCTAGATGGTGTGGTATATAAGTCTAATAAATAAATAAATAAATAAATAAATAAATAAATAAATAAATAAATCCAAGAAGACCCAATAGAGTTACAAAGCTTATGCTTTCTCTGGTTCCCAAGTTGTGCATTGCAGCACCCCGGAGCTCAGCCAAATCTAGATGGGGTGCTATACAATTGGCAGAAGTACTACTTAAGCCAGGCTTCCCCAACTTTCTCCCCCCACCCCACCCCACTCAAAGGATTGTATTTGGGGAGCCAAAGCTAGCCAGTGAACGGAGTTGTAATGTGCATAATATCAAAGCTTGAAACAGTTCCTTTTTTTCAGGCAATAGCACTCATTATCCCTCAATTAAGACTAAGCGGACTAAGGCTCCAAAAACTGTTGGCTGCAAAGTTGGCAGTTCAAATCCTGGGTGCCAGCAGCGGAGCGAGCCCCTGCTGATAACCCCAGCTCCTGCCAGCATAGCAGTTTGAAAGCATGCAAATGCAACCACCGTAAAAAGTGGGAAGGTAAAACAGTGTTTCCTTGCAGCCATGCTGGCCACGTGGCCATGGACTTGCACAACACTGGCCCTTCGGCTTGAATACGGAGATGAGCACTGCCCCTAGAGTCAGACCTGACTAGCACGCATGTGCAGGGGAAACCTTTTACCTTTAAGATTCATTCCACAAAGCTGTCTTTACAGCTCTACAAATAGATTTCAGCACTCTGCAAAAGTTGGGAGAAACAATCAGGTCTCCTTTCATTTGGAATATTTACCTATGAATCCAGACAAAAGGAGTCTTTCATTATATATTCATGAGCCCCTGTCAAACTATGAATGACTTCACTCACTGGCTAATCCTACTGAAATTGCAGTTCATTCATTCATTCATTCATTCATTTGGGTTAACATGAAGGTCCCATTTCTAGTAGTCAAAATTAGATTAATTATTTCCCCTGATTGTTATGTGGACATTTGTCAACAAATGATTTATCGTTTTCTGGGGTTTAGGCATCCGGCTCTGAATCCAGAGGTTGGGAGTTTAATTCTGTTTCTCCTTGACAGGGTCTAGACTCGATTTTTCATAAGTTCCCTTCTAGCTCTGCAATTCAAAGATGATGGTGATAATAATGCAACATGGCAGAGAGCCTTCTTCCTACAGGGACTGCCCATCCTACCCATGTATCTCAGGCTGTACAGCTGAGGGTGGTAACCCCAAGGGAGACCTGAATGGACAAAACAAGGAACTGGGCCTTCTCAGTGGTTGCGCCACAGCTTTGAAATAAGTTGCCATCATTCAAAATTCACCTGGTCTCCTCTCTGGTGACCTTCAAGAAACTCCTCAAAACATTTTTACTCCAGATGTATTTCCAAAAGATTCCATCTGAATACCTGCTGGGACTATTTGTTTATCATTATTAACTGTCACCTGTTTTTAAATGGAATGTCTGTGAAGATTCTCAGTCATCCAGGTGAGGTTCACCTTGATTTCACATCAGCCTGGTCTGAATAGGCTTATAAAATGGACAATGGCCTGAATAGGCTCACTAGGTGGACAATAGCCTGAATAGGCTTGTAGGTGGACAGTGGCCTGAAGAGGCTTGTTAGGTGCACAATGGCCTAGGGTGTATGAAAGTCCCACCTATGCAACCCTTCCCAACACCTAGTAAGTATGAGTCATTAGCTATGGCCTTGCTGGTGGAGGTGTGAAGTGCTTCTGATCTGTCTGGGGATTGTTGAAAGAGCAGCTTGATAAGTAGCAGACAGGTTGTGCCTGAGTCCCCCACCTCTGTTGAGAGAGGGGTTTTCAGTACATACATGAATGCCTTCTCTGACCCCTCTCTCAAGCCACCTATCTTCTCTGTTTAATATGTGTATATCCTTATCTTTCAAAGAGTGCCCTTTGCCCTTTATAGCAGTTAAGGGCACCATATCCCTATTTACTTCAAACCCACAAACACACTAAGGCAGAGACCCATCCACCCAAAGGACCTGACACAAAAACACAAGATGAGCAATATAATTTATACGGTCCAATGTAGTGAGGAGTGTGCAGACCTCTACACTGGAGAAACTAAACAGCCATTAAAGAGGAGGGTGGCCCAACATAGGAAGGGCAACCACTCAAGACCAGAATCAGCAGTGTACCTCCATATGAAGGCCCAAAGTGCACTTATTCAAAGATGAGGATGTATGCATATTAGACAGAAAAGATAGGTGGCTTGAGAGAGGGGTCAGGGAAGCCATTCATGTGTGTATTGAAAACTTCTCTCTCAACAGAGGTGGGGCACATGGGCACAATCTGTGTACTACTTATCAAACTGCTCTTTCATCTATCCCCAAACAAATCAGAATGACTTCACACCTCCACCACCAAGGCCACAGCTAATGACCCATACCCAATGGGTGTTGGGAACGGTTGCATAGGTTGCACCCTAGGCCATTTTCCACCTAGCAAGCCTATTCAGGCCATTGTCCAACTTACTTGCCTATTCAGCCCTGTATGATGTGAAATCAAGGAGAGCTACAAAGGAGAGGACTCCCCACTAACTTTCCTCAGACTGATGAAGTTGTTTGGATGAGCAGCGAAACATTTTGATCTCTCAAGAAAAAGCTGAGTTGCCATGACTCAACTTCCAGATTTTAAATGAAGTGTTTATTTCAGTTTTATTTTTAAATATGTTTAATATATTATATGTTATTGTCATTGCTGTTTACCACCTGGAGAACAGGCAAAATCCCATAGATTGGAGGAGGGTGAATATTGTCCCTGTTTCAAAAAGTGGAAAAAAGAGGACCCAAATAATTACCGCTCAGTCAGCTTGACTTCAATTCCTGGCAAGATCCTAGAACAGATTTTTAAGCAGATAGTCTGTAATTACTTAACTAGCAATGCTGTCATTATGAGAAATCAACATGGATTTCCTAAAAACAAGTCATGCCAGACAAATTTGATCTCTTTCTTTGATAGAATTACAGGCCTGGTGGATGAGGGGAATGCTGTGGGTATTGCTTATCTAGATTTCAGTAAGGCCTTCAATAAGGTTCCCCATGGTATACTTGCAAAGACGTTAGTAGAATGTGGGATATATAGTGGCACTGGTAGATGGATTTGTAATTGGTTGACTGGTCACATCCAACGGGTGATCATCATAAATGGTCTCTCTTCAGCTTAGAGAGACGTGATCACTGGGGTGTGCCAGGCTTCTGTTCTGGGTCTGGTGCTGTTCAATATCTTTATTAATGACTTGTAGCAGGGGATAGAGAGTAGGCTGATCAAATTTGGAGATGATATCAAATTGGGTGGGGTTACTAATTCCCTAGAGGATAGGATGAAGATCCAAAAGGACCTTGACAGATTAGAGTGCTGGGCCAAAGCTGAAGGAATGGGTTTCAACAGAAGGAAATGTAAGGTGGTTCATCTAGGTAAAAAGAATAAATTGCACAGATATAGGATGGGAGACACTTGGCTGGAAATAGTACCTGTGAAAGGGATCTGGGAGTCTTAGTGGACCACAAATTAAACATGAGTCAGCAGTGTGATGTGGTGACCAAGAAAGCCAATGTGATTCTTGGTTGCATCAACAGAAGCATAGTTTCTAGACCAAATGAAGTGATAGTACCACTCTATTCTGCTCTAGTCAGAACCCCATCTGGAGTACTGTGTCCAGTTCCTGTTGACAATCTTGAGCGGGTCCAGAGGCGGGCGACCAAGATGATTGAGGGTCTGGAAGAAATGTCTTACAAGGAGCAGCTTAGGGAGCTGGGAATGTTTAGCATTACAAAAAGAAGACCAAGAGGGGCTATGCTAGGATTAGCTATGTTTAAATATTTGAAAGGATGTCACATTGAAGAAGGGACTGGTTTGTTCTCCATGGCTTCAGAGACTAGGACTGGGGCAATTTTGAAACTACAGGAAAAGAGATTCAATTTAAACATTAGGAAGAACTTCATGACAGTTAGAGCTGTTCGGCAATGGAATATGCTGCCACGGAGGGTGGTGGAGTCTCCTTCTTTGGAGGTTTTTAAGCAGAGGCTGGATGGCCATCTGTCGGGAGCATTGTGGTGGGGGTTCCTGCATGGCAGAGGGTTGGACTAGATGGCCCTTGAGGTCTCTATGATTCTATGATTCTATACCCAGAGTGACCATCAGTCAGATACATGATAGTATTGAATGAATGAATGAATGAATGAATCCATCAATCATTCAGTCAATTAATGAACAAAAAAACAAGCAAACTGTATCTACATAAATACACAAGTCTTTAAACCAAAGGAGGTGATTTTTTTTTTCAAGTTGTGTTCTCCTATGAATGATCTGCCAGGATTCACATATCAGTGATGGACAGGCTAAGACAGAAGTGAGCCAGACTAGAAATATATCTATCTACCTATCCCTCTTTTTTTTTCTTATCCAGCAGGATTCTTTCTTATTAGAGAGAAAGAGGTACAATAAATTACTTGCAGAGGGCTTTGGAAATTAGGCAACATATTTCATATAACTCTCTGAACTGTAGCTTATCCACCATAATCAAACCAAAGCTCACAGGTAAAAGTTTTCTTCATTTCATCTCTTCCTGTTATAAAAAGAAAAGTATGTTTGGGGAACAAGACCAACAAATATAGAATATACTTGTCTGAGTTGAGATACATCTCCAATTTCTGTTCCATGCCTACCTGTAAATTGTACCAAACATGAAAGTGTTAAGTACCATCTGAATGCTAATGTGTCAGAGCATTCTTGCAAGTTCATACAAACAGTACTTAATTAAATTTTCTACCTTCACTCATGTTCCCAGGGTGTTTACATTAAAATGTAATTAAACAATTGTAAATACAGTCATCACAATAGACTAAAGTGGCAAGATCTCAAAAACAGCTTGGCAAACCTTTACAAGGTTAGAAGTGTATTTACAAGCCAATTTGTCAAGGATTCATTTTCCTAAGGACCTGTATTTGTGCTCCTGGTACTCAGATGTTCTTCTCAGTTTCTGTAAGGGCGTTTATACACGACCCCTAAGCCCCACTGCAAATGGCTCCCAGCTCCGGAGCTTAAAAATGTTTCCCCACCAGCTCCGGAGCTAACAGAAACCACCTAAGTACGACCCAGCACACCTTTCAAGTACCTGCCCTGGGAGAGTGAAAAATTTTGATGCGGAGAGTGCCCGGCTCTCCTCGCTTCTTTTTTTTTTTTTTTGCCTCCTGCCCCTTTAAGAGGAACGAGGAAGTAACCGGGGCTCGGAGCAACTTCCACTGGCACCGGAGGTAAGGCTTTATTCTTTTGTCCCTTTTTAAGGCTTTTTTCCCTCCCTCCCCTCACGCAAACAGAAGCAAGGAAGTGCGGAGTGGTGGGGAGGCAGGAAGAGCGACAAACCCTCAAGATCTCTGGTCCGAATTTAAGGGACCAGCGGATCTTAGGGGTCGTGTAAAAAGGCCCTAAGACTGTGAGAACAGTTGGAAACTCAATTGCTTCTCTTGGGAGTTGTCTACTGCTGGATCACATTTAACAATCCAGGAAGCCTTCAATTTCCTTGATCAAACTGAAGAAGCAGTAAACATGAGGGTATGATAGAAGGACACTTGACGTTCCTTAAACATTCATATATAATACAAGTAACACTCCCAGGGAGGAAACGTTTTGTCTGAAAAATTAACAGCCTTATTTTGCGTCTTCCTGACTTAGTAGTGGCAGTTAACTGGATCTGCAGCATCTTAACTCAAGAGACAGACAGAGGACACATTGTCTGTTCTCTGCTTCCAACTCCATGGCTTTTAATTCATCCCAGCAGACATTTTGAACAAAACATCTGTGCCATGATAATAATCCAGAGAAGCGGAGTTGCCCTTTCTCAAAATTTACCTCCAGTTTTCTTACTTCTGCTTTTCAGGGATTGGGTTCAGTTTCACTGAGTGCCTTCTTTACTCTTACACAGATATTCTTTTGTTTTGAAGGTCTGCAACAACAAAAAGAATTGCCACTGCGAGGCACACTGGGCTCCTCCCTTTTGTGACAAGGCAGGATTTGGTGGCAGTATAGACAGCGGGCCAGTTAGGCAATCTGGTGAGTAAGCAAATGACTCTAGGAAAAGCCATATGGTGCGACAGAAATGATTGTAAAGTACCCAATTGTTCTGATTCCAGTGTTGGTTTCAATTTGCCATTCTAAAAATAACTTCGTATTGCATGAAGAATGTCCATTTCTGGTTTTCACTTTAGGCGCATAAATATCTATGGCTAATTATGGCTAATAACCTTTCTTCAGATTTTTACTATGAAATAAAGAGACAAAACAGTGTTTGTTCTTCCATATAGGTTTTCCTTAAGTACCATCTTTTCCATTTTGTTGTTTTCTGCTGCAGATATAAATATCCTGTTCCTTGGGCATCTGAACCACATCTGTTTCTATCTTTGCTTTTGTATTGTGGTCTGGGTCATGTGCCTTTCAGTTTGTTACTTATGTGGCAAGACAGTCAGGCTCACAAGAAGCAAGACAAGACAATTTCTCTCTTTCTCTCTCCCAGAAGTTTGGGAAATGTTCAAATCCTAGTATTCTGCCCTGTCTCTATCAAACTGTAACAACAGAATAATGTGTAGTATTTATTTGTTGATTTTGTCTTGCAAGCTGCTATGAAAACTTTGTTACTCACCATGTAAATAGGTAAATGAGCAGATAAATAAGCAAACAGTCATTCAGGGCTAGAATTGTGTCCCAGAGGAAGTACCTTTATCTCAGTGTGCTCTTTTGCCTATTAAACTTGGATGAAAGTACCCAGAGCCTTTTTCTAGCCCAACTTCATCTCTCTTAAGTGTCTTCAAGATCTGGTGAATCGTTGGTCCCATCAGTTTTTAGGCAGTTTTGGGCCAACCTTTGCCAGATCTACACAGAGCTAATACTTTTAAGGCTCCAGGAATCTCCTCCTCATCTATAGTGGGGAGTGTGGGGGGAGAGATAGGCAGGGGTTCTTCCTCAGATCTCTGATATAAATATTTGGGGAAGTCCTAGTACATATTGTTTTGACTGCATTGCACCAAATTTGATTTTCCTTTAGGAAAGGTTTCCTTTTGCTTTGTTTGCTGCTGTTTTAACTGGTAAATCTGGATCTAAAGTTGCACAGAAGGTGATGTTCCTCTTATAACTTTATTCCATGCACAATAAAATGTCTGTCTAAGGTTGAGGTTCCATGTTTAACAGATATGACAGGAGAAATAAAGCTACATTTGCATGAACATCTAGGATTGGCTTGAAAATGATATCATTTTGGTATGAATAGCCTATTCAAACGTAAATTAGATTGCATTTAGTGCATACAAGTTCCCATAATGAATGGTAATGCTGGGTTTGTGACATTATAATAATTTCCATAACAATGCAGTGGCATTACAGGCTCACAGCAAGACATACAGTAGCTGATGAGGATTGTTAGAGGAAAAACCTTGTTCAAACATATAAATAACTGCTATAAGGAAGGAAGGGAGGGAGGAAGGAAGGAAGGAAGGAAGGAAGGAAGGAAGGAAGGAAGGAAGATAGAGAGATAGATAGAGAGAGAGAGGGGGGGGGATGGATGGATGTCCAGGAGTTGGATGAAGAAATTCAACCCATTGTACTAAAACTCACCTTGAATGAGCCTCGTGGCGCAGTGGTTAAATGCCTGTACTGCAGGTAAAACTGTGCTCACGACCTGGGTTCAATCCCTGGTAGCAGGCTCAAGGTTCACTCAGCCTTCCATCCTTCCGAGGTCGGTAAAATGAGTACCCAGCTTGCTGGGGGGGCAATGTGTAGCCTGCACACTGTAATTAAAATTGTAAACTGCCCAGAGACTACTTGTAGTGGTATGGGGCAGTATATAAGCAGACCACTTTGCTTTGCTTTGCTTTGCTTTATTCCAGAGCTGGCCTGTTGACTATCCAGAGCCATTTAACATTCCTATAGTCCTTCAGTCTGCTAAAGTCCTTGGATTATGCTTTTCCATATGCTGACTCCAGTCCTTTCAAAGGGCCTGAGAAAGTCCATGAGTGTAATTTTTGACGTCCCAGTTATTTTCAGTGGAGGAAGTAAACTTCTCTCTTGTTTTAAAGGGTCCTTGAAAGTGCTTAACTTTGATTGGGCCCTACATACTACATAAAGTCCTTGTCACTTTGAAGTAAAATATAAGAAGTCTTCCATCAGTGGTGGTTGGAATATTCCATTTCGGTGATTTGGGACATTCAGTTTGCATTGGTACAGAAATCAGAAGCATTGCAAATTTAAGGGCAAAATTCCCATTGAGAATTTATTTAATACAGTATGTGACAGTCAGGAAAGTGTGCCTTCACTTTGTAGTTTATTTTATTTAAAAAGAAGTACTTTCCAACTTAACAGGCAACCCCCCCCCAAAAAAAAAGCTGACCAATAGAATTTTTTAGTGGAGGGTGTCTGTTCTTCCTTGACATTTGGGCTTAATTACAAATCCTAAGTAGAGTCACTTCAAATTATGATACTAGCAGTTTGATTTCAATTATTTTGAAGAGAAATCTGCCATACATGTTGAATTTTGTTCTCAATATGCTGGGGGCATTTTTCTGAGAAAACCTGACCTCATAGACTAAGTATTCTTTAATGAGCTGGTCTAAGTAATAATAACTTGAATTATATGTTCCACACAATTGCTTCTACTTTTTTTCAAACCCAAGCTTGAAACATTAAGTAACACTCTTATTTCTGGTTGCTCTTTTTCAATCCTAATCAATGGGCTTAGCGTCAGCCATGAATTTTTCAGGTTTGTACTGAAAGAAAGAGCAAGGATAGACGTAGGATAGGACAGGTTATTATCAAGGCCTGGAACACAGGACCATTTCTTGTCATGGAATAGCACAACTATGCTTCAGTAATATACAGATGCAGATGTCAAGTGGGAGAAATGGGCTTACATAAAAACAATTGCATCATTATCAAAGTCTGAATAGAGGGTCATACGAGCAGTTGTGTCATGGCTTCTCCATGTGACCTATGCTCTCACAGGGTTTAGGCGTCCCTACATTATTGAAGCATAGAGTGAAAAGCCATTTGTTTTAATAAAAACACAACTTCTCAGTAGTTTAAAACAGAAATGTATGTATGAACTGCACTGCAACTATACTGCTGACAAGAGAAAGGCAACATTATCTTTCATTTAACCTGATTGTGTATGCTTCTTTATTTCCTTGCAGATAACCGGAATTTATTAATAGGGCTATTCATATCTATCTTGTGCCTTCTAATTGCTGGTTTAGTTGTGTACATCAAAAGGAAGATTTTGATTCGACTATTATTTATTAATAAGAAGACCACAATAGAGAAACTAAGGTATGGCTTCTCTCTTTTTAAAAATAAAAACCAGTTTGTGGAATTGGTAGAAATCATTGCTGTTTGTGTTCAACGAATAAGCCTGGGATCCACACACCCCACTTTTCACATTCATTAAAAGTGCACTTTTCAGTTTATACACTATTTGGGATTGTAGTTGAAAAGCTACGTAACACTACTGTGCCCTTAAATGAAGGTGATTTGGTGGTGTGCATATTAAAGGTTAAGGTAGGAGCATGCTACCCCATCAGTGTGGTCTCAAAAACAGAAGCACTAAGAAGAATTTCTAGGTGACAAACATTCACTGCTATTGTGAAACACTGAGATGACAGATGGCCACAATACAGATGAAGTTAAATACAGTTAAATAATTTAAGCACCTCAATTTAGGTGTACCTTGGTTTATGAGTATCTTGATAAACGAGCAAAAATTTATGTTAAATTTTGCCTTGATCAACAAGTGATGTATTGCAAAACAAGCACCAGAGATGCTCATTTTGCCGTCACTGCTGCTCACCTCCTCACTGCCGCTCACCCTTCCCCTCGTGTATGCACCTTTCCTTAGCTGCAGACCCCATTCCCCCAATTGCCACTGCACTTCCAGCTGCTGGGGCACCAGCCTCTTATTTCTCCATACAGTTGAAGGGGAGCCCTCCCAGACAGTGCCACCACCTCCTCCATGAGCCCAGCCATTGGATATGTGGTGACCAAGCAGAGGAGGAGAAATAGATGGGGTGGAGAAACGCTGGGGGAAAGCCAAAACCCAAAACAAAAAAATCTGCATGAACACACACACTTCATCCTGCTCCCCCCCCCCCCACCTCCCTGCCTATCCCTCTAAGGCAGCAGCTGGAGCCCCTGCCTGCCTTTCAAACCAGCCTGTCTCCTGCTCTCCAGACAGAAGAACTTCTTCCCCTCCTCCCCCCCCCCCCCGAGCTGCAAAAACATTTAAAGTGAGAGGTGCTGTGGCTTAATTCTCCCAACTTTCTCCTAATCAATCCACTTTTCAGAAAGGGAGTTTGACAAGTTTCAGTGTTGTTGCTTGCACTCATTAGGCCCATTAGAAAAAATCTTAATGTGGTGGCAGACCAAACTGGCAATTATAGGTCTGTCGCCGATATTCCTTTTATGAGCAAGGTCTTGGAGAGGGTGGCGACTGATCACCTTCAGGATCTTCTGGATGACACCAATGCCCTCGATCCATTTCAGTCTGGCATTAGGTCACGCCTTAATATGGAAATGGCATTGGTCTCCATGCATGATGACCTCTTGAGGGAGGCCGACAGGGACAAAACATCCCTGTTGGTCTTCTTCGATCTCTCGGCGGCCTTTGATACCGTTGACCATGGTATCCTCCTGGGGAGGCTTTCTGAGTCTGGGGATTGGAGAGCATGAGATGGGCTAGTTTGAAAGGCAGGCGGCGGCTCTGGGATAGGCAGGGAGGTGGGTCGCCTCAGCAAGACGAAAAAGTGTGTGTTTTGTTGTTGTGTTCTCTTTCTCTCAACCTTTCTTCTCCCCCTTGTTTTTTTTCCTATTCTGCTTGGTCACCAGAGATCTGGTGGCTGGGCTCATGGAGGAGAAACCAGCAGAGCTGTCTGGAGGGCTACCCTTTAACTGTTGGTTGACTCGTTGGCTCCCTCTCCAACTCTCTCCTCTTCCTTCCCCTCCTTTGTGCACTGGCCCACCCCCACCCCACCAGCCCATGACCTTCATGTTGATGAAGGAGGAGGGGTTGGCAGCAGTGGTGAGAGGCCCTGGAATGAATCTTTTGAGTTTCTGTTTCCCATGGGAAAATTTACTTTGATTACTATGAGTATTTTGGTTTATGAGCATGGAATGTATGTCTTCATTTGAAAAGTGCAGGGTTGTGTTTGTTTGGTATATTAATACCAATTGTTTCAACTACAGTATGTGGAAAGAAATAAGAAATAAGAAAATCTGTGGAAAGGAGAAACTAACCCTTTCCTTCCCAGCTGATGTCTTGAACCCAGTGCATCTTTTGAATATGGTATTTGCTTTGGAGAGAAATCTGCCATAGGTGTTGGGAGTGGGTCCTCCTAATGCTGACATTACCTTCCTGGAGTGCTTTATTCTTAATATACTGAAGACATGGAATTCTGTTTCTTTTGTTGATGTTCTGATTTGGTTGCTGGACACAGTATTGAGCTGGATGAGGACTAGGGGATATAGAAGTTAATAGGCTGCCCAGGGACTTGGGAGGTCCAACAACTAGTCACTAGTAAGCAGGGATGAGGACTCAAATTGTGGGACTCACTGTCAGGTTGGACGTAAGTCACACTAGTGACTGGGCTCAGATTTGTCTCAACTGAGTCCTGGAATGACTCAGACTCAACTCATATCTCAGAACCCACCACCCCTCCTTTTTCCAGGGGGGAAAGGCTTGTTTTTAATAGGGATTCAGACTTGGGGCTTTGGACTTGGTATCAAATACTTGGACTTGGAACTCAGACCCAAGCCTTGCACACATCCCTGCTAGTGAGCCATTAAACTTCATGGATTATCTTGGTCCAGTCATGCTTTTTTTAGCAGATCTTTTTGTAAGTTTGGGAGGACAGTTTGTGGATGAGAAGAGTCATACATATTGCCTTGAGCTTCTTGATGGAAAGGTGGTATATACATGCATGTAATAAATAAATAAGGATGCCAAGTGTTGTGTAGTGGGTAGAGTAGACGATTTAGGACCCAGAAAACCTGGGTTAAATCCCCCATTTAGCCAGATAAACTCATTGGAGGTATGGAATTGGTACGACAACTCCTTAAAAATCCTCCTGAACTTGAAAGCCCTGCTAGGACCACTATAAATCGATTCTGATTTGAAAACCCATAACAATAAATAAATAAATAAAGTGGGGGGAGGGAAGATGGGTGTATTCTTCCTTAGGAAGATGGACTCTAGAATAAGGAGTCAGCTTGCTTTGTGTGAGATGGTTCTCCCCTTGACAAATCATGTCAGAGGTTGCTCTTGTGTGGCTGAAGCTGAAGGTCCACATAGTGTAGTTTATCAGGGGCACTGTTCCCCAATTTAGATAGTTGTATCAGAAGTACCTCTGTCTTTAAAAAGTCATTTATATGCATATTGCTTAAAAGGAAGTTGGATTACTCAAGCCCGCTTGAGATTACTGTTACTGAGTCTTTGGACATTTCAAGGATGCATGCCAGTTGGCCATATGCAGTCTGTTTCTGGTGTGATTAGACCTTTTGATTGCTTTTGATACCCCATATGGCCTGAATCCAACATGCAGTATTTGGGATCATGTTGTCCTGCACCAGCTTTACCTGCACATTAGGTCAGAGGGAGAGGCCCTTTTCTTATGTCCAGTCTCTGATGGAGTCACAGTTGAAGCAGTAGCTTCTTGGTGACCGGCCCATTATTGCAGAATGGCTTGTCCTGTGGAGTTCAGGTGGCCCTTTCTCAGGCTGGCATCTGACAGTCTTTGAAGACTTTTATACTTGTGGACTTTTAGCCTGCCAGGTAAATAATGTTCTGTCCTAAGAGTTTGTTTCACCTGTGTGGCCATCTTTGTTGGGTATTGTTTGATACTACTGCTTCACTGTGATTTTGTGATTTTAATCACTGAAATCTAGCTCAGATAATTCATTTCAGTGAAACAGGCAGAATTAAAAAATACATAAACAATTTAAAAATGTTCTAAGCATGTTTCTCACACTGAATTAATACCACGAATCAGCTATTTTGATACATCCTAAATGTGTTTTTCATTTCGCTTTGTTGATAAGCAATTAAAAGGTGAAGGGACATTTGCCTTCATTTTGAACTTCTTGAAATACTAAAACATTGGGTTAGCCTTTTGTATCTGGTGTACTGAATTGACCATAGGTCCCCATGGCTAAAGTCACTGCCATTTAAACACCAGCTTCATTGGAAGCATCTCTTGGATGTTTTAAGTTGGGTAATTTTTCTCTAAAGATTGTAAGAACTAATTTAAAGACTAGTGGTTCTAAACAATGATAAAAATCAATATTTATTTTTATTCTTACAAGTGCAATAGATGGATTTCATCTTTGACATATAATAAAGGAAAGATAAGCATATACTATAACAAAATATGACTTTATGCAGACTTTTTTTTAAAAAAAAACAATGACTTCTTTTAATGTGTT
The DNA here is from genome assembly GCA_023846285.1 of Phrynocephalus versicolor. Taxonomy (NCBI): domain Eukaryota; kingdom Metazoa; phylum Chordata; class Lepidosauria; order Squamata; family Agamidae; genus Phrynocephalus; species Phrynocephalus versicolor. The sequence goes on along the minus strand of JAHTLZ010003518.1, from coordinate 1,478,474 downwards.
TAATTATATTACAGGTGTGTGAGTCCAACAAGGCCTTCCAGCTCATTTGAACCTAATCATATTCCTTCTATAGCCCTCGGTAAACACCTGCCCAATGAACCACAAAACAGGAACACATATAAGGTAGGTTTTGGCACAAAGTGCCAGTTATGAACTGTGGTCTACTATACACTCCCCACATTTTAAGTATTGTGATAAAGGCCAATACAATAAGATTGCAAACCCACCGGATCTAAACATTTGTTTGGCTGGACTTCTAAATTGTAGATAAAGTTGGGTGATTCTAATCACCATCATCATCTTGGAACTGCAGAATTAGAAGCTATCTTGTGGACCATTGAACCCAGTCCATATCAAGGAGGCTCACGGGAACTGAACTCCCAGCCTCTAGCTCCATAACTAGAGATTTAAACCACAGGTCTTTTCAGCAGTTTATAAGTTTAACAAGCCCCAGCCGACAGAGGTCATGTCTTCTCTCCACCATGTTCATTCTGGCTCAGGCCTGCATCAGAGGATTAGATTGCCTCAACCCCCCCCTTTCCCCCCTGCAAGGCAATTTGCATGCATTTCCCCCACTTTTTAAAAAACATTGTACATTTTTTAAAAAGGTACATATTTTATATGCTTTTTCCACTGGTTAAAGCACAATTCTGTACATTTTTCAAGTACATGCATTTTCCCATGCCCTTTGATGTTCCCCCTGATGTTCACTGTCTGGACCTGATACTTGGGTCATTGCATAAAAATGCAAACCCAGAATTTTCTCACCCATCCCTAGGTTCTAAACAGATGGCCATGGCAAGAAGAAATAAATGTATTTAATCTCTGGATTGTAGCCAGACATCTCGGACTGGAACAATGCTTCCCAAACACCCAAGGCTTAGTGTTTGAATAAGCTCTTCAAAGCTGTTAATTGGCTCCAGTAACAGTAAAGTGGGCGTATTACAAAGACAGACATTCAGAACAACCTTAAAAACACATATGTTTACATCCATTAATTATAAGATATGTTTTAAAAAATATAGTGGCTCAATCCAGCCAAAGCTAAGTATTTTAAAGAGCACTGTTTTCAGTGAGAAGGTTATTTTTGCTCTTGGCTTGTTCCCTCTCCCCACCCCATCTCTCTCACACTCATATGAAATCAGTGGAACCTATATGAATCTACTCAAATGGCTGTTGATTTCTGTCTACAACTACTTTACGATTTGCAGAGAAATGGTCCACAAACATTGCTACTATGTCAGACGGGCGACATTACTAAGTCTATGAAGACACAGCATGTATCACACTCAAGTCCACGGGAAAGTGTCATGCCGCCCCTTTCCATGATAACTTGTCAACAGCCAGTTCCTAGAAAGTTGTTGTCTGCCATTCCTTCAACAAATAAACAGGTACATTATTTTCTTTTTAGGGTCAAGCAAAAAGTTTCTCTTAGTACCTTTGTCTTACATTTAGCAAGTGTTCAATAATTTATCACTAGAAGGTAAAAATGAAATTCTGCATCTTAGAATCACAAGTTGAATATGGGCATAACGTCACAAGTTGAATATGGGCATAACGGGAGGGCCTTTAATCTTGGCCTTCAAAGAACATTACAAAAAAGCCAATGTTGATGAATAGTCACACACAGTCAAGATGTAATAAAACTCCTCTTGTCCACTGGGGGATACAGTCAATAATAAAACATTGACTGTGACAGCTTGGTTCAGTACACAAAACAGGTCAAGTAAGAAATGATGTCATTGCCCTGCAAAGGGCAGAGTGCACATTTTTGCAGCCTTGCAGTCAGCTAGAGGAAACCTTTGTGGAGGCAGAAGTGTAATTCTCATTTGATTGCCAGCTGCCTCTATAATATTGGGCTTTGGGTTATACTTTTGTTATTTTCAATTTCAGAAATTCAGTGCTAACTGAAAAACTCCAGAGTTACAAAAATGCAATAAAACCAAAGCACAATTCCCCTTGCAACATAATACACCGAAAAGTTTTTTTTTCAAAACATCTATTACTGCTGGAAGCTACCATGAAAAAAGTAGAGAATCATAATTTATAACCTAATATAATATTTCAGCAATATTTCTTTTCTATGTGTTTCAGCTTCAGTTTCACTTGTAGTGTCAGTCCGAAGAAGTGATATATAAGCCGAACTTTTCCTATTATCATGAAATCCAGTAGATTTAATGCTTCTTTACTAGCAAATATTAGAATACTAGTCTTTACCTCCTTGGAGGATTTATTTATTTATTTATTTATTTATTTTAAAGTGAAGGGGAAGCAGGTGTTATCACTCTCATTCTCACATTTGGTGTTATCGTTCTTACTTTCTCATACTGGTCACTTGAAGTTCCACATGGCACCTCATGGTAATGAACTATCTGAGGATCTGAAAAAAATGAATTGTTGCTCTACATAAAGATGGCCTAGGCTGCAAGCCGATTGCCAAGATCCTGAAACTGAGCTGCAGCATGGCAGCCAAGACCATACAGTGGTTTAACAGAACAGGTTCCACTGAGAACAGGCCTCACCAAAATTGACCAAAGAAGTTGAGTGCCCGTGCTCAGCATCATATCCAGAGGTTGGCTTTGGGAAATAGACATGTGAGTCCAGCCAGCACTGCTGCAGAGGTTGAAGGGATTGGGGGGGGGCAGCCTGCCAGTGCTCAGACCATGCCGCACACTGCATCAAATTGGTCTCCCAGGCTGTCGTCCCAGAAAGAAGCCCCTTGTAAAGATGATGCACAAGAAAGCCTGCATACAGTTTGCTGCAGACAAGCAGAATAAGGATATGGATTTCTGGGACCATGTCCTGTGGTCCAATGAGACCAAGATAAACTTATTTGGTTCAGATGGTGTCAAGTATGTGTGGCAGCAACCAGGTGAGGGGTACAAAGACAAGTGTGTCATGCCTACAGTCAAGCATGGTGGTGGTAGTGTCATCGTCTGAGGCTGTATGAGTGCTGCTGTCACTGGGGAGGTACAGTTCATGGTGGGAACCATGAATGCCAACATGCACTGTGACATACTGAAGCAGAGCATGATCCCCTTCCTTTGGAGACTGGGCCGCAGGGCAGTATTCCAACATAACGACCCCAAACACACCTCCAAAATGACCACTGCCTTCTAGTTAAGATTGCTGTGAATATGACCCCTCTGAATGACAGAGGTACCCAAATACAATTTTTGTGGAGGGTTTTCCTTCTTTGCTTTCAGCATATTTAAGAGTGGATATTTTGAAAGAATAATTGATACAGGCTAAAAAAATCAAGACAGATTCTGAAATATATAAGTTTGGCTCTCTTTATGGGGGAATAATGTATGTAGTATTTCACTTTCTCATTCATAAGTTGCTTTTTTAGAATCACTTCTTTATTACCTTTAGTATTTTTAGTTTGTACCTTAATGTACTATAAAGAGCTATAGATGAGAAACCACAAAATGTGAATGTTGCAATAAAAGCATGTTTTAAGGGTTTGGGAGAGACTTACAGTTAGGCTGATGCTCCTGCCAATAAAGATACACCTGTTAACTTTTAAATTTTTATTGAGAGAAAGATAGTGGGTAAAAGAAGAGTTGCTACTTTTACTTGTTGCGGCAGAATAAACTTGGTGCAGCATGAGTGGATCTCCCTTCATTGGTGACCCAACTGCCAGCTGATACACACCTTGAAGGCGTTCAAGGATTGGCACCAGAGTGGTATCCGCCCACAGGTGTGTCACCACTAGAGGATACAGATATACAATTAACTGCAAAATTTACAAATTATACAACACTAAGAGGAGAAAGGGTGGTGAAATCTAGAGTATGACTGGCTAGAGGCTGGGGATCTCCAAAAACACTTCTGTGATGGACAAAAGTGAAGGCTGCCTCCCTCCAGTCTGCTAGGCAGACCTCTCCCAGCATTCACCAACCAACTTTCAAATGGTTTGGGAGTCTCCTCCCCAAGTGACTGGTCCCACCAGCCTTTTTCTCTGTGTTTGGCTGGCTATCGATCCTTGAGCCAGCCACCAAACTGACTTTGCTCCCCAGAACTTTGGCACACAACAGGCCACAAACGGGGCCCCCCAAAAAACTGGCTGGAGGAGCCTGGCTTCTACGTTAAGCATTTCATTGTAAGTCATGAGATATAACTTCGCTTTTTGGCTGAACTTCAAATATTTTGTACCATTATCTATAATATGGCACAAAATTATTAATATCAGCAATTCTTTATATTATACTTTATGCCATACAAAATGCTTTTTATGCTTATCTCACTTTCTTCAATTATTTTGTATCAAGATAAGCCTTAAAAAATAATGGTGGTTTAATTCATTTTATTTCAAAAATCCTAGGGTTTTGCTTTAAATTGCAGGAATCTTGCATGCCCAGTCCTCCTCAAAAGCCTTTGCCAGCTGATCCCCAGAAGTTCAAATCCACCCAGGGAATTCAGAACAGAGAATTCAAAACACTCCATGAGTTTCCAAAACCTGGGCCTCACCTTACTCCTGTCAGGTTAGTTTTGTTGTATAATTGTGTGCTTTCATTACCAGATTTTATTTTCATTGCCAGAATAATTGAAGAATATTTATTAAAGGGGGCCATTTTGGTGGGGTAGGACTTAGCTTCTCTACCTACAAAATGAGTTTAAGTTTCTAAATAAGGATAAATGTTCATGAACCAGTGCTTGTATTAAGAAAATGTCACCATAAAGTAAAAACCCCTGAAAATCTGGAACCGCTGCATCGCCTTGTAGTGAGTTTGTGATAAGGCCACATTAAGGAACACTGTTGAAGTTTGGCTCAAAGAAATGTCATGAAAGATGTACAAGAGATATTTCACCAAAGGTTTGCCATAGATATGTCATTAAATGTGAGGAGGAAGCTAGCTGATACCATGACAAAGAACACCGCCTTTAGTGAATGATTTAGTGATGGTTTCCATCTGTGAATGCTCTCACTGAATTGAAAAAAACGTGAGTAATAGCCTTTTATAGTCTGTGCTATTACTAAAGGTTAAGATGGTAAATATTGTGGCACCTTGAATAACAAATATGTTCTAAACATTTTAGGAAATGTCTTCCCTCATTATATCAAGCAGAATGCAGCCTTGAAAGTTGGCCATTCAAAATATGTATGAAGAATACTCAGTTACACATCACAGTGCAGCTAAGAATATGATCACATGGGGAATCAGATTACAGTTTGGATTGCTTGTGGAGTGATCCAGTGTGATCTATTTACCAGTGATCACACAATACACATGGATAAGCACTCCAACCTGACTCCAAACTGTGCTGTAGCTTGAATGACCATTTCAGAGGCCATTCCCTAGAAGATGCAAGGGTTGTGTTGTGGGAGATCAAAAGTATTTCAGTCTGAATGTATGAGCAAGAGTACAGATTTCTGCGGTCTGATAATTTCTCCTAACCAGTTTCTAGAATGAGGACGTCTCCTTCTTTTGACTAAAGGCTGGTACAGCATTTTGCTGTGTCAAATGCCATGCACACAAAAACCCAGTGGCTCTAGGTATGGTAACTGGGTGACCCAAAGCTTTTGTGTAGCTAAAACAAAATAAAATATTTGTCACAGAGGATGCTTAATATGTTTGCACTTTACTAATGTTTTCTATTATCTTTGTTTCTATCTTTTATTAAACAGGCCTGTACTTAAACATCCACCTTATGTGCCTAGACCCTGCAATGCTGCCTACATGAAATGAAAAAAAGGAAGACAATTTTTATCCAGAAAAGTGAAGAGAAATGTTTGCACTATTTTCAACTCTAGTTGGAGATCAATATTTTTATAATGATAGGTAGAAAATCCCATTATTAGAACTCTTGAGTACTGCCTTTGGTGCTATGCTATATGAAGGTGGTCCATGTCCTTGCTCAGGTACTTGTAAATTATTAATTTATGCTGAATATATATTACAGTGCAGAGCACTGTAGTAAATATCATTTCACCATAGCCAAATTATCCAAGAAAGGAAGCCATTTTGAAACATTTACGCACTCTTAAACCATCTTCATTACAATTTTCTCAACAGGCTGTGCCCACTCATTCCTTTAATTTACATCTGCTTTTCCAGAATCCTTTCTAGAGCTGAAATGAAACTGCTAAAATAAGGTACTGATAAGATTTCAAAACTATTTCATAATCCCCAATGGCTTGATCAGTGAATTCTAGCAACAAAATGCAATTGGGGGGATGAGCATTAGAGAAAAGGGGGAAACCAACTCTTGATATTCTATTGAATTCTCATGTGAAAGTCAAACAAAAGCAACTGACCATATGAACACATTTATCAGACCTATGTTATTGAAACAAACTTCATGCAAATGTTTCAGCACAGAAATTTGGATGTTGAATCTTGAAGCCACCTTTAACAACATAATTATCTACCCATGTTTAAGTGTCCAGCATTGCTTGCCAGAAATGGGAATGTTGCATACCCCGAGCAGAATAATAGCAAAATACTGCTGTTGATGAGCTTTACTCCAGTCCTTGCACTGGCTCAGAAAAAGCCAACACAGTGTTTTAATGGTATCTAACAGCCACATTTGTGCTGCTGCTAGAGAAAGGGAACCTCCCTTTGCAGGCCATTGTGCGGGAATTTCACTGCCTAGATGCCCTAAGCACATCCGATCTCACCTGATTTCGGAAGCTAAGCAGGGTTGGCCCTGGTTAGTACTTGGATGGGAGACCACCAGGGAATACCAGCTGCTGCAGGCATCTGGAGTAGGAACTGGCAAGCCACTCCAGTATTCCTGCCAAGAAAACTCCATGGACATGGAGACACAAAGAGTCGGTCACAACTGTAATGACACAACACACACACACACACACACACGTGCAGGAATTTCAGAAGCTGCAATTACTGGGTACTCAGCTTCAAATGAAGCAAAGTAATGTAAGCAAAAGCTGTGGAAAGCAAGGTACAGAACCTGATGGCCACACTCCCACTGCAAGAGACAGAGAAAGGAGAGGCAGTTGCTTTGGCAGGACAAGCCACTACTTGTCCTATCACTGCTGTAGCACATCAGTACTCCACACATCATATCCTTGTTTAAGCCCTTTATCAATTGCTATACGAGTGTTATCTGATTTACTCCAGAGTATTTTGAAAGCCCCTATTTAAACGGTGTTTGTGGAAGATTGCATGCTAAAAAACTATTTACCAAGAGAGAATTGGTGGAGATAAGACAGCAGCTGTTGCAGAGAAAATAATGCGAATATATACACACATATATGTAATGTATACAGAAAGTATCAGGCACCTAGTTAAATCACCATGCTGTAATAGTATTGTTTCTTTATTTTTAAGCATTACACAGACTTTTGGAGCTTGAATACCTCCAAAGTGACACTCTTGTTTTGATGAGAAAGGTAGCCTCGAATAT
>JAHTLZ010003518.1:1437888-1471060 GCA_023846285.1 Phrynocephalus versicolor | reverse complement strand
CTGCTGCTGCTGCTGCTGCTGCTGCTGCTGCTGCAGTATTCCCTTTGGGATTTCTCTTTCAGGTCTGCATGACCCTATGCAGAGTTTAAAATCATATTTTAAAAAGAACCATTATGCATATTGTTTGTTTTATTTTTTATTGTTTTATTATATGCAGGTGTATATCTGTCATACAATGTAACTTACCAACATAGAAAAGACTGTGATATCACACACTATGCAAAAAAAGTGATATAAACCTTTATACTGAGTAAAATAGAGTCATCTCATGCTCTTCTTTCTGTCCACATACTGCAGTCCATGGCCTACATTCAGACCTCATAAAATAAATTGATGAATGATAAGTCAGTACTTCAGTTTGGCTTATATACTGCCCAGTAGTGCTTAAAACACTCTCTGCAGAGTTTACAGTTCATTTATGCAGTCTATATATTGCCCCCCAGCAAACTGGGTACTCACTTGACCGGCCTCGGAAGGATAGAAGAATGAGTCAACTGGCTACCTGAGGTTGAATCCGAGTACATGAGCACAGTTATAGCTGCAATACAGAAGTTTAACCACTGCTACACCAGGTCCGAAACTATATACAATGGTACCTCTACTTACGAGTGGCTCTACCTATGAGCAATTCGACTTAAGAGTGGGAAATTGTTGGTGTTTTAACTGCTGCCTTACAAATTTTAGATGTGTTCTGCTCTACTTACATTTATTTTTATTTTTATTTTATTTCTAATTTTTTAGGTATGGCTGCTCTACTTACGAGTTATTCAACTTATGAGCATGCATTCGAAATTGATTAAACTCATAAGCAGAGGTACTACTGTATATCAAAGATATCAATGTGCCTCTTTTAAATGTCTATCTGCTATGATGAAATATTATTATTTTATTTCTGTATTCTAGTTTTATAAACATACATGAATACCCAATCTAGTTCTTAGCAGATAAGACTTGACAAGATGATTCTATATCTTGATACGTCCAGCACTGAAGTAAATATTTTGCATGCATAATGTTGCTTGCATTTTTTGATCTAAATTATTAGGAGGAAACAAGACAGAATGTATTCCTGATTAAGACCTAAACAGTGATGGGGAACCTTTGTCCCCGCCAGATGTTGTTGACTTACCTTAAGCCCTAAATTTTGGCCATGACAACTGTGGCCAACAAGAAGTGAAGTCCCAGTGACATCTGCAAACACATTTAGTATAAAGCTGCTTTCCTGTATGGAAGTGCCAAATACCATTTTCGGTCACTGGTCCATTATAGTAGTACTATCTACCAGAATCTTTCAGACACGTGTTTCCAACAGGGATCCTTCCCATACCTTACATCACTATAATTCCAAATTAAAGTGGAGTCTTGATTTACCAGGTACCTTTATTAAATAACATCTTGAAACTCTTGAGCATGTCTGTAGGTAGGAAATATCTAATACCTCATCCTTCGTCACAAAGCTGGCAAAGCAGCCTCTAACACTGGATTTCATTACTAGTAGGAATGAACATCTGGCCTATAAATATGTGGAGGGGGCAAGACAGTCCAAATGGAGTAGAACAACTTAAGATGGGTTCTTTTTCCAATCTGATTTAGCATCTTTATGGAAAAAAAGATCTACATACTCATAACTGCTCATTAAAACTACCTTTGTTTCTTCTTTTATCTCTTTACTGAACCTGATGAAAAAAAGATTTGTGTATCTCTTTCTGTCTGTCATGATAATGTTTTGCTAATAATTTGTTCTATACAGTACTATATACTGTAAAATTGTTTCCAGATTGCAAACCTTTTAGCTATAACTGTTGTCTATGTAGCCAGAGTGCTAATACCTAAAAAGTCACTAGTCTGCACTTCTTCAGTTGCAGTAACAGCATTTGAAGACCTTTGGTCTTCTTCCAATAAGTAATTTAACTCTCCCAATTTAATGCCCTGTATCTAGGCAACCACAGCACTTGTGCTTTTGTATAAATAAATATATCCATATCGCAAACAACCAATAAAGGTAAAGCGATTCCTTTTAGAAACATTTTGGCTCCTGGTGACTGCATATGTTACTATGTGATTACTCATACTTTAATTTATAAGGTGTTTTGGAATGTGTTAATGTAATATTTATACTAATTGAGATTTACTGATGACAGCACTACTCAAAAAAACTTCTAGGTGGGATTTGACATTTCAATTGAAATGAAAGGCAGATGCTGTTGAGATTTTAAAAATCACTTTTCATTCATCATGAGCTTGCTGTTTTTCTAAGAACATCCTATGTGCTCCCACCATGTATCATCATTCTATTTTACTGCCATTCACAAGAGATCCTTGCTTGTTGATTATTAAAGTAGCTATCACATTGTATTTCATTTAGCGAGGATCTTTCGAAATGATTTGCTTAAAAAGACGACAGGCTCTGCAAACTCCATTCTTCACGTTGGTAATTTACATTTAATCACCCTGTCAAGAACCAACACAGCTGCCTTTTCTATTTTATTATTTTTTTGAATTGTAAAAGCATTAAAGTAATGCTACTTATGAAATATTATCTTCATTTAAGAAGAAAATCCATCCAAATTATTCACGCTTGCCTGTATTGGGTCTCACTTGATAGACAGAAGTCAGACAGGTAGAGATCAAATCCAGTATCACAATTTGCATTTGTTCCTCTCAATCCACTTTTGATTGGTACTCTATAATAGCTATGTAGAGACATAATTCAGCTAATCTGCACTTCCTTCCTTTTGCTGGGGGATTGTTGCTGTGGCATGCTGGTAACCCACCCTGCTGTACTGCTATTTCAGCAGTGAAGTCATATGTAGAAGTAAAGCTATATATATATTAAACAATTAATTTAATTTCCACAACTCCTTTTTCCCAAATGTGCATTATGAACTTTATTTTACTTTGAGACTTATATACTGCCAGCTTGTGTCAAAACAACTCATGGAAGTTAACAAAGAACAAGTACAGCCTTGTGGCGCAGTGGTTAAATGCCTGTACTGCAGCTAAAACTGTGCTCATGATCTGGGGTTCAATCCCAGGTAGCCGGCTCATGGTTGACTCAGCCTTCCATCCTTCCAAGGTCAGTAAAATGAGTACCCAACTTGCTGGGGGGTGTCAATGTGTAGCCTGCATACTGTAATTAAATTGTAAACCACCCAGAGACTACTTGAAGTAGTATGGGGCAGTATATAAGCAGAACACGTTGCTTTGCTTTAAAAACAAAGAAATAAGCCCAAAGATAATGGTGTCCAAGCAAATGGCAATCATCAACCAGTTCAGGAAGAAAATACTAGAGAATTCAGTAAAAGTGCCTGTATCTTAATAAAGAATATAATCCCATTCCTGATTTTAACAAAAATAAGTTAATTCATTGCCATGTTACAAATGGGGCTACTATCATCAGTGCACAGCAAAACTGGCATAGTAACATTATCTGTCATCAGAGGCAATGGAAACAGCTGCTATTACTAGCACAGACTGGCAGGGCTTAAGAAATTACCTCTGCAGTTCCTTTTTCAGAGACCTCCTCTCTACACTTTAAAATTATTCTGTATATGCACACCTGCACTCCCTATTCTGGCATAAACAAACATGATGATAATTGGATGATAAGGGTGAACATGTATAAACAATATCTACCAACAGAAGTACATAGGATGTAAAACATGAATCAGCCCCTAATAAGGACACACAGGCAGTCTTACATTTGAAAGAAAACTAGTTACTGCAGAAATGAAACAGAAGACTGGAACTTACCTTTTAAGTACACAAGATTACTTTAAGCCTGAATGCAAATACTTCTATTTACTAGCTTTTGGCAAATATGAGGTTGCTCTTTGATTTCATGGGAGCTTACTTTCTCTGGCTCTTTTTGCATCTGCCAGCTTCCATGTAGACTTTTGTACAGTGTGGAAAATAGTGCTAAACTTCTTGGTATGATGGCAGCAATGGAAATCCTTTGTGAAGCCAGCAAGGTGAAGGGCATGAAAAAATTTAATGATTTATTTTCTATGTACCATGACCCAAAAACTGCAGTTGTGAATGCCGATGTGCTTTAAATTTGCACAGTGTTAGAAAGAGCTCTGAAATCAACTGAGCGTTCTATACATATTAATTAGTTGTGGGTTTTCGAAAAGGTTATGCATACTGACATTCTTTTAAAAGCAAATGAATAGAGGGGAGCTCATAGAGCTCAGTGCTCTTCAGTGGAGCCTAAGAATCTATTTTAAATGCACTGATAGATTCATAGGAGGATGATATGTTTGTGTTAAAAAGCTATAGCCCATGTAATTTTTCCACAGACCTCCTCTCCACACCTCTGGAGAAAAATCCAGATGTACACATCAAAAGAACTAGAAATGATACTGAAAGTGTGTGCTTCAAGGGAATAGAGGTATGTGCACATTGCAGTGCCAGCCAAAAAGCTGTATTCTCCATCTCAACAATGATTTCTCACATTGTTGAGATGGAGGGATGAAGCTAAGGAAAGGTTCATGGGCACCCAGGGAGAAATATTCCTTAAGCCTTACTCATAAGTCTGCTCTAGGAGGGCTTCCAGAGCAGGCTTCTATCACACCATCTCTGTGCACCTTTAGTAAATTTTATGGGTGCTTTAGTTGCTGACTTTCTTCTCTATCCCTTCTTTGTTTTGGTGCCACTTCTATCTGTTTGCATTCTGTGAAAAATCCATTTTAAGAATACAGAACAGCTACATACTGCTTTCCAATTATTAATGTTAGGAGACTACTGCATGGAATTGCCCAAGTAATCACTTATAGTCATGTGTAAATATAAATGAAATGTAAACTCCCAGAATGGCTCTATAAATAATTTCCCAAAAAGTGCCCATGTTTACTTTCTCAGCATATTGGAAAAATTAAAAAAGAAAAAACGTGGGGAGATAAAAATCTAAATATTGTGGCCCTTTGAGCTTTCATGGATCAGTCATCACTTCTTCAAACACTAGGGCCAAAATCCTATTGTGCACATACACCAATGGTTTAACTTAGACTTGAATTGCCGTAAATTTAGAACTCTCCTTGACATTTGCATGTTGCCCCCTGAGTCATGTGATTCAGTATGCAACAGATTGTTCTTAACTTCTGGCAATTTGATTGCAAAAGTTATAACATCTGTGTAACTGCAACAGATTTCAACTGAAGAGCACAAACACTTGGTCTCTTAAATACACTTTTCTCATCTGTTGATACATGTTCCAAGTTTCAGAATCCTCAAATGAAATTATAGAAGGCATTGTTCTAAGAGAGTTGGAAGAAACTTAATGTTTATGCCAAGGTATGTCTGTTCACACTCTTTCACTTAGATTAGTGGTGCCCAACCTTGCATCCCCTGATGTTTGTGGACCATGATGGAGATGTGTAATCTCCAGGCTTAAAACCAGGGTACTTCAAGGGCCAGATGCAGGGGAGTGGTATCAGGAGACAGATATCTAGTCTCATGCACTCCCAAATGCATCTGGTGGGGCCACTGTGAGATACAGGAAGCTGGACTAGATGGGCCTTTGGCCTGATCCAGCATGGCTCTTCTTATGTAAAATTCTCAGGAGCCCTCACCACTAGCTGTGCTGGCCAGTATTTCTGGGAGTTGTAGTTCAAAAACATCTGGGGGCACAAGATTGGAAGTTACTGACTTAGATCAATTCACAAGGTGAAAGCTTTGGAAAAAATCTAGTATATGTAGCTCAGTTAATTGAGCCATGGGGAACTTGTAACAGCAGAGCCTGACGCTCGAGGGGAAGGGGCACTGAACTGCAAAGCACCTGTTTGGCCATCCACTAAACCAGCACAAACTGCCAAACCAACAAATGGTGCATGCCCACTTCTACTCAGTATTTATTTTTCAGCCTTAATTGCCCATCCTAAAAACATACTGTAACCAAAAGAAACCTAGCAAGTGTTTCTGATGAATCCTTCAAGGTCACTCCATTCCAACCTAGCTCCAAGTCTTGATGATCCACAGGAAGAAAAAGGCTTCTATAAAACAGAGTTATGTGGCCAGCTATAAACGGAACTTAAGCTGCTGAATGATTATGTTGGCATGCATCCAATTATTTTAGGTGACTAGACCTATTATGACATATTGTAGAAAGTACAATCATTAAGTCTGAAATCTTTAATAGGACATTGCATACCATGAACTGGACTGATACTTCTTTTAGCCTTGAGCTAGGATTCTCTCCCTTCAGACACTGAAGTGAAAATTTCATATATCTCATTACCTCTAACTTGTTTATATGGAGACGTCTGGATTACTATTTCAAGGTGGTATTCCTGAGCTGATACAGTGTAGTGTTTAAGAGCCTGAACTCCAAATCATATTTCATCTTTGTCATTAGCTTCTTAATGAGGATTCATTTCAGCCTCAATCATCTATTAGCAATGCAGAGAATAACAATCATGCATTATAGGTTTGTCATAAAGAAATTGTACTGTATAGCAATATGCCCCTTTGGTTGTATTTTCAGTATTACTGTTAAAAGATACTTCATGCATATGCATACACTCTTGTACATGAGTATGTCCTAACAGCTTCACTTAGAAGAGTTCTACATAAATCTGTAACTGTGAACAGACCCTTCAGATAATCACCCAATGTGCAGATCGAATACACAGCTAATGCAAATGGCAGTACAGAGGAGGTGTATCTAAGGGCTTCAAAGTACTGTGCTCAGGGAACCACTTGTACGGACTTTTTAAAATTGTTTATGCAGATGTCCTTTAAATACTATATATGCAAAGTCTTTTACTTTATTACTACTGTACTAACACTGTATCATGTTTACAGATTTTCAGTAACTCTCTTTTTAAACCTCTTTGCTCATTATTTTAGTACCTATTTGCTAGAACAAAACTGATACCAGAAATAATAATTTAACCAACAGTTTATCCTTGCATGAAATGCAGCAAAGAAACAGGCTTCTGAATAATTAGGGAACCCTTCCGTCCTGAATTTCTTTTGCTTCTAATTAAGTTGCCATCATACCACCAGAAAGCAAAACAATTTGCAAGATTATCTCATACTGTCTAATTTTTCAGCTTTAATTGGGAATCTGTTACACATGACACTGTTTTTTATTGGCACTTAGTAACTAGTACTTTTCTGCAATGATATTGGGCAGAATCCAACTGAGTAATTCCACTGGCCTAAGCCCAATTTTCAGCAGCAAACTGCCATTAAGATGTTCGTATTTACATTTCTTGTTGGATGCCAAGTCATGCACAACTGGTGTGCCGCAGAAAATCAAATCACCATGTTAACTAGCTATGATGTGTCATTGAGATTTTTGCCATTGGACTTATGCTGGCAGGCATTACGTAATATGATTTTGGCCACAATTTGATTCTTATTTTCTTATAGAGTAGGGAAATTGAATATGCTAATGCATCAATGCAAATTTTTAATTCTAAAACATCCCCTGGAAACTTCTGATAGGATTGGTTATATGATTATAAATGCATCTATTACTAAGATATCCCTCTTAGATTTCAATTACATGCAGACATCCTTGGAGAATAATTGTACCAACATAAAGGCCACAGCCACGTTCACTGCATAAGCCAAACTGTAATTTTCACTCTATTCCTCCATGGTAAATACATCTTGGGGGAGCATGCACATAGGCACAAAGCCAGGGTTCATGCATATCTCCAATAACCATGTAAGTGATGCTTTGTTTACCAGGGAGGAATGGACTGAAAATTATGTTTTGGCTTACACTATGAAAAGGATTTCAGCCAACTGGTTTGGATATTAAAGACAAAGCACAGGGACCTGGCTCACCAGGTTGACGGCACTGTGGCCAGAACAGTGTCTGGGTCCTTGCTTCCAGTGGTGCTCCAAGGGCCTCCAAAACAGATGAAACATGCAGAGAGCCAAAATGGGCCTGAGAATGAGGAAGCAGAGCACGGTGGGTTGTGTTGGCCTCTCCTGATTGCCCAGTGTAAGATCACGAGAAGCGCAAATGGGCAGCTAACTCGGAAGTGAGGGGTCTCCATCCAGGTCTGCAGGCCCAGGAATTAAAAGGGGAAGAAGGCAATGCAGCTTGACAATGCAAGAACATTTTGAGTGTACACGAATTACAGTTTCTTCAAGCACTTCTACCTAAAACTGAAATATTTGACTTTTATTTCTGTGTCACACCCTATTGTCTAGGACATTTGAAATGCAATGTGAACTGCCATTAGGACTGACTCGGATGAACAAAAGGTGCTATTGTTTTCTGTTTAGTGTGGTTTTATAATAAAGGTAGTGACTGATATGCAAGATGAACTGATAATACTCTGATTCTTGATATGCTTTCATAGAGGTTAATTCCAATTAGTTGAAATCAATGGAAGTTTCTTCTATGTAATGTGTGAGACTGCAGTAACAGATGCTTAATCACAAACCATTTAGTACATTATTAATGGATATTAGAGTTAAATAAATGGTTGCATTAATCTTTATAAACCATACCTTAATAATGCTTTCAATAAAATTTTTGCTAAAAATTTTAAATATAATGCACTGTAAAAGTTTCTTGCCTTTTCATACACATTTTTGTAAAGATAATTGCAATAATATGTTTAAAAATGTAAATGTTTCAGTAGCAGGATAATCTATTCAGTATCATGTATAAAACATTAAACAGTAAATACATTTGTAGTTATGTAGTGTGTTATTTTCTGCAATTAAATGATTCTGAAAATGGAATAATTTACTGAAGAGAGAAAAAAACTGATTATTTGCTGTACAGATATTTACTGAACAGTAAAAAAATCTGATTATTTGTTGTCCAGATATGTAAAGAACAGAAAATTATGTAATAAGAATTAAGAATCCCTAAAGATTTTCCTTTTAACATTCCATTAACGCTGCAGCTCTATATTCACCCAGGAGTACATGTTGCTAAAGTCAGTGATGTTACTTCTTACTAAAGATGCATAGGATTCAACTGCAAGGTTTAGCTGATTTTTTTTTCAAAAAACATGTAATAATTTCTTTGTGTGCTGAGAAACAGGAAACGTCCCAAGTGGCTAACAGCATACATAAATGAAATTAAATGGTCTGCTGGTCAAGGAAATATGCATAGTTTGGACTACTGTATATTATGGAAGCTAATCATTCTGGATAGGCACTGAAAGGAGGTAGGCAATCTTGGATGATAGACAGAAAAGCCACTTACCTATGAATTTAAGAAAAGGCCTGATCATTCATACCAAGTCCAGTAGGACCCCCATGGATACTTAAATCTGTGGATATTAGTGAATGCTAAATATATAGTATAGTAAAGGAGGGAAAGTCCTGAAAATATTTAATGTGTACTACCATAACCAGCCACTAGGGGTGCCAGATACCACATGTATTATATTTTCAGACCGCCTGTAAGTGAAACCACAGATATGGGGTCCTACTGTACCTACTATTTATATTATTTTGTTTATTACTAAGGCCATTTATCAATATCTGGAAAGCTGACAAGCAGGAAATAAAGGCAGGAGCCACTATCGCTGGACCTGGGAGATCACATTTAGTTCTCAGGGCTAATAGCCATTGACCTTTGCATGAATGTATCTAATCTGTAGCAGTTCAATTTAATTGTCATTACTACATCTCGTGGGAGCACCACTTCCTTAATAAAATGTATGAAGAAGCCATATTTCTGTGGGTGAGGACACCCAATTTAAATCAATTGCTAGTCAGTTTCATTTAACCTGTGTTTTTGGTTAGGATTTGAGCAAATGGCTTACTCTATATACTGTACTCAAGTTTCTGCTACTTGCCATTTTCACAATAAAATTGCAAAGTGTTATAGGACTTAGAATGGTCAGCTTGGCATTAGTATTAGCTTTTTACCATTGTGGAAATACATTGAAATAAGCACACAAGTTCAGTGGCACCAACGCAAAGTGTTCAAACCAGGAGACAAGAAATGATGACTATCTCTGCTGTGAGAAGACACAAAGCTGATTTGGGGCTCAATCTCACTGACAGTAAAAGCCACTGTTGTACTTGGATTTGCTTTTAAAAGATATTTAAATTTAAAATTAGTAGAATTGATTCCGCATGTGTGAATGTTTCCTCTGCTTTAAAAAAATCCTGCTATCTATACTAGACCAAAAAGCAGGAATTTTAATAATAATAAAAACACTATACTTGCCCCAAACAGTGCCAATGCCTGCCTGTTCATTTGTCTGCCTGCCCCCCATCACCCCTTTGTCCATCCAATCACCCTCCTTGCCCTCTTGCCCACATGATTGCTCTTCCATCTCTGATTGTTTGCCTGATAGACCCCCCCCCCTTCATCTGCCTGGTTGCCCTCCTATCACTTAACGTCTGCACACCACTGGCATTTTTACAAATGCAAATTATCAGAGACACCAAAAGACATTTTTCCAACCACCACTGCTTGCAAGACATTAAATTATTTTTTTTAAAAAGTAGTCCATTTATTTTAGAAATAAAACTGTTTTAATCTCTCTGTTACGTACACTACATAGAGTCTAACATATTTGAAAATGATGCTTGACTGAGTCCATGCTTTATCATTTTAACATAGTTGCTCAACTCCATCATTGCTGCTATCTCTCCCCAGTCATTTTTTAAAACTGAAATATCCATAGACAGAAGTAAGCTGTAACTATTTTGATTGCAATTAGTTCAGTCCTTAACATCTATATTATATGCAAGCATAGCTGTTGGGTCAAAGAGAACCAAAGTTAATAGAATGTGTCTCATGAGTAGACATAGCCATCAAATGTGGAAGAAACTCCCAAATTCTGGATACGTTTTCTAACATTTTTCTCACACCGTGGTAGATAAGACACATTCACACACTAACTTCATAGTTACAATTTATTTACTTAAATCTCAAACTTCTGTTTGAAGACCTCTAAAACTTGGAAGACTAAATTAATCAAGTTATATTAAAGATTTCTGTAGACAGAGGTCTACAGCCAATTATTAGCCTTCTGCAGAGTATACCTACTGAATCAGTATCATCATCATCATCATCATCATCATTTATTTATACAGCATCATTAAAATATATGGCTCTGTACAGAGGTTGAAAATAAAACTATTCCCTACAATTTAAAGCAATATATAAAACAAATGGGCAAGTAATTAAAAATGAATATTTTAAATAACTATAAAGAATTGCATGTGATAAAAAATTAAATTGAATTCTTAAAAATAGAGAAAAGAAATTAGTTTTGTGAAAGTTACTTGAACAGACTAAGAGCCTTTTCACACGACCCCTAAGATCCGCTGGCCACTTAAATTCAGACCAGAGATCTTAGGGGTTTGTCGCTGTTCCTGCGTTCCCACCCCCTCCGTACTCCTGGCTGCTGGCTGCGTGAGGGGAGGGAGGAAAAAAAGGAAGAAAAGAATGCCGCTCACCTCTGTTCTGCTGTCCTGGCACTGCATTCAGATCTCTTAAAGGGGCAGGGGGCAAAAAAAGAACAAACAGAAGCAAGGAGAGCCTGGCAGTCACTATGTTATATCCGCATCAGGAATTTTCACCTCCGGAGAGCAGGTACCTGAAAAGTGCGCTGGGACGTGCTTAGGTGGGTGTGGTCGCACTTAATTATCTGTAAACTCCGGAGCTGGTGGGGAAACAATTTTAAGCTCCTGAGCTGGGAGCCATTTGCGGCGGAGTTTAGGGGTCGTGTACAAATACCCTAAGTAAGGGTTTCCATCTCACTTGTTCAGGAATGAAGAGCGCTATGAAGCAGCAAGGGAGAAGTTGTGAAGGTGCATAAAGAATATGAAATCTGCAGATGAAGAAGTATAAAATTAGAAAAATGGAGGGAACAGTCCAAAAGGTAGAGAGAAGACAAGATCACAAGGGACTTTGAAAGTAAAACAAGGAAGCTTGTACTGAATCTGAGAATTGACAAGAAGCTAGTGAAGGGACCTCAGAATTGGCGTAACATGGTTTGAACAATGAGCCAAAAATGTGATCTTGGCCACTAATATTTGAATAGAACCAAGGGGATTAATAAGGGTTTGTGGAATACCAAACAAAAGATTACATTAGTCTAAATGAGCAGAAACTAAGGTATGAACTCAAGTCTTAGCCAGAAAAAGAAAAAGAAAAAAGAAAAAAAATTAGCAGTATTATAAAGGGAGGAAAGATAAAGTTTAATATTAGCCCAAATACGGGAAAGAAAAGAAAGAGATGAATAAAAAAAGAAAAGAAACCCATATAAATATTCCACAGACTTGATAATATTATCAGTAGTTATAGGAAGTGTGTGGAAAAAGACAGCTTCTTGGGAATTAAAAAACAACTCAGTCTTAGTCACAAAATTAAGTTTAATACAGTGGTACCTGGTATAAAGGAATTAATTCATTCCAAATGAAATTATGTTAAACAAATTTTCCTTTATACAAATTCCCATAGGAATGCATTGAAAATGGAGTAATCCCATTTTTATGTTGTACGGATTTTTTCCATAGGCGATTATGTTAAGCAAATTTCCCCTATCTCTGGAATTTTTTATGTTGTAGAGATTTTATGTTATACAAGCTGTTTGTTACACAAGGGTCCACTCCACTGTACAATGAAATAAACTGAAATATTAGACAAGCCATTTGAAATTTGGTTGTGACTGTTTAAAAGGATGATCTGGTGTTGAAAGACAGAACTAAATGTATTCGCATACAAATGTTACCACAATCCATGGGATCTAATAAATTAATTCATGGACAACATATGAAGAGCAAGAGGTTTGGGAAAGATGAAAAGCAAGTGAAACACTGTTTCCTGGAGATACACTGAATGAGCGGCTCAACAAATAAAAAGCAAACCAGCTTAGGGAAGAATTGCAAAACCACACATCACTAAGGAAACCCAAAAAAAGAGTATGATGAGCTGTGTCAGAAATCATGGAAATTTGGGCATCCCAGAATGGAAAGGGCCAAAAATCACCACCAGATTGCTGCCAGTTGTCCCATTCCTGGTGACCATGATTTTTTTCTATTAAAGTTTCCACTGCCCTAAGGCTCCCAAAGGCTTCCCAATGTGAAAGTGAGATCTAGGAATTCTCAGAAACTGAAGGGGAGGTTGGAAACTTCAAGTTCATTATGTATTATAAGGTAAATTAATTATTTTTCATGCTAGATCTAGTTACTTTACATAACAAGATTTTAGCCAGTGATTGCAACTTTCAAGTACTGATGTACAATACCCTCAGTAAGGAGGTTGGCTCAGGGAATCATAACCATAAGGAAAGAGCTACAAGTATCATCCTGAACATTTAAATTCTCCATCTACTTCTCAATAAAAGAAAAACTGAGTCTCACCTTGTCTCTTCTTGCAAAACTTTGATCTGTTTTCCCTCAATCCGTGTAGTTGTTGTTTTCTGCAATTTTGTTACTTGCAGACTAAATGCAACTTTGAAAATCTTACAAGTACAAAACCTAGCTCAGATATTCCCTGGTATTTGACAGGATGGGATCAGTCAATTTTCAACATCTTAATATCCCTCGAATTTGTTCTTGGGGCAAAGTGATGTTGTACATTATTTACATTATGTATTACATTATTTTTATTCTATTTTTTTCATATTTTATCTCTAAGATGCCTAGAGATTTGGGGGTGGGGTGGGGGTGCATTTTAAAGCATCCAAGACATGTAATTGTTGAGTTCAGGCTAATCCCAAACTTTTCTTGTATCAGAATAAGTTAACAGCCAAAAACTTCTGAGACAAGTAGAGATCCAAATCACCATTCATTTATTCAGCTGGATAAAGGAAGGGGTCGACCTTTCCCCCTGAAGCAGAAGGAAAAATTTGCAACTAACAGAGGCAGGGTACACTTTAAGTACAGGAAGCATGAGATGCCCCTCCCCAACTAACAACATTCCTTAGGCAAGCTGTAACTCTTTGTTAGAGACATCCGACCTAACCCATTCTCCTTGCAACCCCCACTGATGTCCTTGAACATATAACACAGGCTCTTCTGTGCCAAGGCACAAACATTCCAGTAAAGTTGAAACAGTTTCAGACAGCTTGCAAAGCACAATAAGGTACAGATACAAAGCATACAGAGGAATCAACATGGCATCACTTTGGTTCACATGAATCTGTTAGTTTTTATTAATTCCTGGTCTCAACATAATAAACAAGAATAGTAACATATGAAGATGTAAGATCAGTTTTACACCTCTCACAGTTGGCAGCCGTTTTGCATCAGTAGCTTGATTTCATATTCACTTGTTTACAAAGGGATATCTGTGCATATATAAGACTCATTTAGCTCAGTGGGCCTTACAGGCTGGTACGTATGCAGAGGATTATAGTGCATATTCACTCCGATGTAAATTCTACTATGTTCAGTGAAATTTATTGTCATGTAAGTGTGCATGGAACTGCAACCTGAAAACTGTTTTCTTTCAGCAACATTTCTGTGCCAGTTGCGTAAAGCATGTAATTGCAAGCCATCCTGCAATACTCCTGGCTGATTTACAGCTGTGCTAATCTTAAACCTTCATTATCATTCTGGCAGTTTTAGAAATGGAACTCAGGGCCCTTCGATGGTGGGAATGAGGGCTTTAACATTTTCCCTTCCATGCTCCCACTTAAGATTTCTCCCCACCGGCTATTCACAGTGCAAGAAACACTCCCACTGGTGACAATGAGGACCATCAGAGCAAAGAGTCACAGGCCTCTCATACCATGCCAGCTTATTTAGAGGGGGAAAAGATTTGTCATTGTTAGTAGGTACTTCCAGATAAGCTTTGATCATGACAATGATTAATGGGATATTTGGGTGGGAGGGTGTCCAGACATTATGATATTCATCATGTTATCTTACCAGTTTCACACTGCTTCTTTTGTAATTTTGGTTTCCACAAACAATACTTTAGAGAGGCAAATATTGAAGTCGCTCAAGAGCAAAGGATAGGAAAGCAAAGAATCAGAATACTGTAACTGTTAAACAGTTTGTAGCGAGAAAATAAGGTTTCTTAGAAATGTAGGTTAATATGAACACAAAATATTGAATACGAAGCAAAGCTAACATTTTAATCAAGATGTCCAAGAATGTGTAACAACCAAACTGGGAAAAGGGAAACAACTGGAATTCAATCAATACGGTCTCACCATATTCCTAGCAGGAAATATTCAGATTTCATTCAGTTTCCTCAGACAGCTGCGTACTGGAAGATGGAGCAAGAATGGCCATAGCACTTATTTTCTTTTTTTTATCTTCAATTACTGAAGCTACGCTCTGAAAGAAAAAAAATAGATGAAATAATAATCTGATGTGATACAAAAATTAATGCCAATAAACTAGAAATCCACAGATAAATTCAATCAAAAGAAGCATACCTGTCTGTTCAGTCCTCTAGCCATTTCCAGAGCACCTTTGCCAAACTGTAAAAGATTTAAGAAACCCAAAGAAAAACATGTTCAATTTCTTCTTTAAATATGTTGTGGTATTTTTATATTTCAATAGTTGCTATGATTCTTATTACCTCATTTTTAACATCAGGATCTGCTCCCCTCTCTAACAATAGTGCAACCAACTCTTCTTGGTTATTTAGTGCTGCAACCTGAAAGCAAAATTAGGGAGAAAGCTGCATAATTTCCTATTATATACTTTCCAACATTTAGAGAACCTAACTTCTTGATCCAGGGCAAAACTTTCCTGTTACTTATCTTAGAAAGGAAAAGGTTCCCCCTGCACTTGCATGCTAGTTGTGTCCAACTCTAGGGGCGGTGCTCATCTCCGTTTCAAAGCCAAAGAGCCAGTGTTCTATAATTCCGTGGCCATGTGGCTGGCATGGCTAAATGCATTTCTGCATATAGAACACTGTTTAGCTCCCCGCTTTTTATGGAGGTACCTATTTATCTACCTGCATTTACATACATGCTTTCGAACTGCTAGGTTGGCAGGAGCTGTGGTTAACAGCAAGAGCTCACTCGACTGCATGGCACTTCTGATTTGAACCGCCAAGCTGCCGACTTTGCAGCCAACGGCTTCAGTGCTCTAGCCTACTGAGCCAGCACACCCCCTACTTATTTTATATTTCTGTCTAAAAAACTAAGTAACTAACCTGGAGCACTTTTATTCCGGAAAAGTCCACAGATTGTTCTGTCCCAGCTTACAACTCATAGTTGGTGGGTTCATAAAATGTTTTCCCCCAAACGAAAAGGAATTATAGAAGTGAAACTGCTTTGAGAAGAATAAACTGGCATACTTTTTTGAAAGAGCACCAATGACTATGTTCTGTTGTAAGTAGAGATGGGCAAAAAATGGGGAAAAAAAGTGTTTCATTTCATTTTTTGGTTCATCTTAGTTTCATTTTGTTTCTTTTCAACAATTTTTAAGTAAAAATTTATTTCATTTTTCATTTCATTTTGTTTTTCATTTTTTCTTAAAACACTGTTAGGGTCGAGTCTACACTACTACCCGGGAAAACCCATTTTTTACCCCAATTTCCCGGTGTCTTCCGGGATCATTGTTTTCCCGGAAATGTCCCGGATTCCTCAACCTTCCTCTGCCTGGACAAGAGGGGCTTGTAGAGTCCAGTAATCTGGACCTTGGCTGGTTGCGGAACTCTGCTCCTTTATCTTCCCTCAGCTCTGCTTCCTTATCTCTTCTTCCAATCGCAGCTGCCTGGGCGCGTCAGGGAGCCGGGGAGCAAGCGAGTGCTGCTGCGCTCAGCTATCTACCTTCCAATCTACAGCTGATTGGTGCTCCCTGGCTAGCATCCATCTCCCAAACGGATTGCCTGCAGCCTGTCTGGTCCTTCCACTGGGCTTGTTGGTATAGTAACACTTTTAAATTGCTTTGTTTAATTGCTCCCCCCCTTACTTTGCTTTTAAATAGCTGGCGCTTCTGTCCCTGTGCTGATCCTTTGTTTAATTGCTCCCTCTCTCAGCTGCCCTGTACTGAATTAACCCTGTGTTGATCGTTCTGCTCCATTGCTCCCTCTCTCTTTACTTTGATTGGCTTTAATCGGTTTTACATCACACAGCAATGCCGCCATTAATGAAAAATGAATCAGAATGAACCGAAAATTTCCAGTTCATTCAGTGATATCTCATTCAGTAATATTTCATTTTTCTTTAAAAATCAATTCATTTTTTGT
The DNA here is from genome assembly GCA_023846285.1 of Phrynocephalus versicolor. Lineage (NCBI taxonomy): Eukaryota > Metazoa > Chordata > Lepidosauria > Squamata > Agamidae > Phrynocephalus > Phrynocephalus versicolor. Next base: position 1,453,962 of record JAHTLZ010003518.1, on the reverse strand, counting down.
TTTGTTCTGTAACAAAAACAAAAACAAAAAATGAGACAAAAATGTCCCATCTCTAGTTGTAAGTACTATCCCACAAGTGCTCCTGTCGAGACAATACAAACATTGGAGAATATCAAAACTCCATTCCAATAATATAAATATCTCTACTCTCTTCTATTTTTATAAATAAAATGCAGATAGCTTTTAGTAAGAGAGAGGAATGGGTTAGATCAGTAAATATAAGATTTGGTGGCCTAAGGTTCCTGTATTAAAACAACAGCAGACACTACACTATGTATTTTCTGCAAAGTTTTAGTCCCCTTGGCTATCTAATTTAAGTACTGTATTCTTTTGAATATTTAAGAATCAACAGAGTTGATCAAGCACATGCAGTATGCCAAACTTTCTGGACAAACTGCCAAATCTGGATAGTTGAATGAAAAAGCTTTAGAAATTCACCACACCAGAGGGAGGCATTGCAATACGAATCACCTTGACAAGAGAAATCAAAGCAGACATGAAATGTTACTTTGCATTTTTCTTTTTAAAACATCACAGCCAGAGCATGGAGTCTAAAATTGTTCTTCACATTTCAGAGTAGTGAATCTGTTCACTTTACATGAAACAGCTGATCATTGCTGTCTTTTCAATGTACTTTATATGATGTACAGTATGCATTTTCAAACACATCTATCCTAGTCACATACAATTAGAGTGTAGATATCACTAGCATGCACGATAGTGCCCTGTTACCTAAACATGAATCAGAAGATAAATTGCATAAGCATTCATTCCCACTTGGGAAAGCTCTGTCCTATGCCCAACTGGTCACACAACTCTGTGCAGTGGAGAGTGGAAGAGATGCTTACACGATTTTCCTTCTTCTCCCTATTTAGGCAACAGGATATTATTTGTACTCCCTAATACAGCTTTGAGATATCTAGTCCCAACAAACTTATCCAGTCTCTTTTTAGAGACTGGATAAGTTTGGCATGCAGAACCAGAAACACCTAAGTAATTTACCTCACATTATCTGCAATTTAAATTTGTTCATCTCCCGTGGTATCATGTCACTCTAGATAACTGAAATTAAGAATGGCATTAAAATGTGACTCGGCAGGAGGGAGCTGAATATTAATAATCAGTGAGCACTAGCAAATAATATGCATGCTTCTATAGATCATTAAAACAGCATCTCAAACACCTGTTTGTAACTGCAGAGAAGTACTTGCTTGCTCGGTCTGTGCTGACTGTAATGAAAACCTGACAGAGAGCATTTTGATCTTTATAGAATCTACAAATGCAGTACTTCAGAAAGATGAATTTCCAATATGAAGGAATAAGAGGGCTCATCCTATTAAAGAAACATTTCAGTCAGCTCAGGATAGGCATTCCATTTCATGCCCCAAAGCTGGAGAGATATTTGATATAAAATGCCTTAACAAGAAAAATCAAAGAGGAAATGAAGTGTTACTTTGCAAATCCTCCTGTCATTATAACACAGGTAAAAAGAGTCCTTAAGGTGGATGCTTAAAAAAAAAAAGATGTGTGGCTGCCAGCTCCTTGCACAGATATTGCAGGCTGTTTACTGGGAAACATGCTTATTGCTTTCTTTCTAACAGAGCATACCATTAAAGGGGTTTTGCCATCCTTATCCCTGATATTCACATCAGCTCCAGCATCTATTAAAAGTGTGGCTACATCTATTTTTCCTGTCATTGCACACAGTCTCATCAATGGAGTCCACTCCAACCCTGCATCTTTAGCATCAACCTGTGGTAGACAGAAAGTTATATAACTTAAAGAAGGAATTAAAAAAACAATGAAATAATTCTTGCCAAGTTATTACCTATCTTCAGTGCCTAGTTTACCTGTACAGTCCATCGGTTTATTTCCAATTTAATATTGCAAAGTATAATTGTTTGTACCTAGAAAAGTCTTCTTGGTCCTTACTTTATTGTGACCCCCATCAAAACCTGTTCCTTTTACAAAGCATCTCCCAACAGATGATGATGCCAGGCCCGTCTACTACCAGATATGCTATCCTGATTCATGGTTTCAACACCTATAGCACACCTTTGTTTCTCACCTTCATTCTCTCTGTTTTACTGCAATGAAATGATGCCTGGGAAGGAGAGTGTCATTACTGTTATCTGCACTATGCACAGCATGCTTCTGATAAATTTGTAGTACTAAAAGCAGCAGCAATTATATTATTATTGGTCAAGACAATGCTTGTTCGTGCCATATTTCTAAGCTATGTTCCACATTATTTTCTTTTATTTGCAGATGTTGCACATGCATAATTAATGCATTATGTTTGCCAGACTAGCTGTGTTACATCATATTTAATACAGATACTGTACTGTATTGTAATAAAATCACTCCCTCTCCCCCTCCCTCTCCCTCTCCCGAATTTTCATCTCCTCCATATCATTGACTTCTAGGTAAGATCAGAAACCATTACAATACACAATATGAATGGATTGAACCTTTCCATAACTTTGTACATGTAACTATTCCATAATGTCTAACAAAGAATCCTACTGGCAATTGGCACTTCCATAAGCAACATTTAATAAATACAGTGACACAGTGGGACTCGTATCCAGGGAATCTCACCAATTATCAGTAATCTGTCATTGCAACATATGTAATTTCCCTTATACAAGTATAAACAACTGTAAACAATAGGATTCTGGCCAATACAGTTAATAGCACATGCACATCTGGAAAACTGCTACAAAATGCTGCCTTTCTTGTGTTGTGTACAGACCAATCCCATACCTCACAACCATCCTGTATCATCCACTCAATTACATCACAGTGTCCTCCATCAACTGCCCAGTGCATAGCTGTACATCCCCCAAGATCTCTGGATTGCCAAGAAGCTCCTTGGGATCTAAGATACTGAGCAATGTCCAGTTGTCCAGCAAAACAGGCTATCATTAAACTACAAAATAAAAATACACAGTATGAAAACATAAAGTGGTTATTTATCATGCAAGATACATTTTAAATTCCACTAATGGAAATCCCTTCCATTTAAAATAAAATGAAATAAAAAACTATATCTACCATTTTTTCTTTTCAATTTTGTATTTGGTATATTACTACTTTAAAGAATTTTGTAGAGATTTTTGCTTATGTACTGAATTTTTTTAGATTTTGCAAACCATTCTTGAGTATCCTCAAAGAAAATCTTACTATTTCAAAACATATTCAGCTGAAATCAATGTTGGCACCTCTGAGAATAAGTTAAGTCAGAGAAATGGCACCTCTTCTTGCATAATTTCTGTTTTTGGCCCTACTCTCCTATTTTATTTTGTTTCATCTTTAATCCCTTGTACTATTGTGAGTCATGACAACTTGTATAAGGATGAAATTGAAAACTGGTTAAAGGGGAGTCACTCTCTCTTCTCATACATAGAAGCATTTCTATTAATCAGAGGTCTTAATTACATTCTGCCATGTATATAACAAAAGTATAAATGACGAAAGACAGGCTGACCAGAAATGGACAACAGTATCACAATTCTAAAATGCCATCTTATTGCTTTTACTCTTTAATGTCTTGTAAAGATGTTACACTCCACAAAAAATAAAATTGAGGAACCGCTGGTATAAATAGTACCATATTAAAGAAAAGACTAATTCCTTCATCAGGTTTATATTTTTAAAAATCTGTCAGAACTGTTTAATTACAGTCTTACAAATTATATAGAGGCCAAAATATTATTAATTCATCACCTGCAAGCATAATGCAAATGGCATAAGTTCTAGACTGCTTCAATTTAAGAAATTATCATACACATCATGGTGTACTGAGTTGTGCAAGTCGGGGTGCAACAGATATCTATGATAATGGTATCTCAAGGATAGATTACTGCGATGCTCCCTACGTGGGGATGCCCATGACCTTTATTCAGAGATTGCAGTGAGCACAAAATGCGGCAGCCAGATTGGTGGTGGGTGCAAGCAGATATGACCACATCACCCCAATCCTGGCTCACCTACATTGGTTTCCTGTTGTGTCCCGAATAAGGTTCAAAGTGCTGGTTTTAACTTATAAAACCCTCTATGGCTTGGTAGCTGAATATCTGGCAGAGCACATCTCTCCTTGGGGTCAACTGTGGCTCAACCCACCAGAGCCTTGCAGGTGTTTTCACTTTGGGCAGCCACTTATAGGGAGGCCCAGAAAGCAGTTACTTCCACGTGGCCTTTCTCAGTGGCTGCCCCTACATTTTGGAACAAACTGCCCAGTAAGAGACACCTTGCACAGTCCCTGACTGCCTTTAAGAAAGTTCTCAACACTCTGCTCTTTAACGCAAAGTGTTCTGCTTATATACCACCCTATACCACTTCAAGTAGTCTCTGGGTGGTTTACAGTTTTTAATTACAATATACAGGCTACACATTGCCCCCCCCTATCAAGCTGGGTACTCATTTTACCAACCTCAGAAGGATGGAAGGCCATGAGCTATGAGCCTGAGCCCTGAGCCTGCTACCTGGGATTGAACCCCAGATCGTGAGCACAGTTTTACCTGCAGCAGAGGCATCCAACCACTGTGCCACGGGGTGTTTGATGACTGCTAGTTAGGTTTGGGGGGGGGTGTTTTTTTTTTTGTTTTATTTGTTCTGGGGCCAAAAGATTGCATTGTTGATTTTTTTAGCTTATTTTTCTTACTAATTTTTGTTTACATTTTATTGATTTCTGCTTTGATATCTTGATATTGTTATATATGTTGTACTTTGTGTTTGCTGTAAACTGCCTGGAGTTCCTCTGGAAGATGGGCAGTAAATAAATAAATAAATAAATAAATAAATAAATAAATTCTTAATTCAAACAATTTGCCATTAAACAGTGCCCTTATGACTAATTTGCAGGTGTAACCCAAACAACATGTTTAGAGGCAAGCTGTTTAAATTAAGAATGCATGTCTATGAGGATTTCTTAATTTAAACCATTTGCCCCTAAACATTATGTTGTTTGCATTACACTTGCAAGCCAGCACTAGTCATAAGGGTACTGCATCTGTAGTGTGCTGTGTTCTGCTACAGCAATCTCTAGTTTGTAGTTACACAAGTCCGATATCCCTGTTGCAAACAATATGGCTCCTGCTTGCACAAACATCACTGGATTCCTACTTAGCATGAACAATATTAAAAGAGGACAGATGTGTAGATTTCCTCAAACGTGACTTGGTCAATTCTCAGCTGCCTGGTTTGACAGGTGAATGTAAAATAAAATAGCATTCACAATATACAGCTTTTACTAAATGAATACCAGAGTTGGATGAACCAGTCAAAGCCGTTATTCTGAAAAAACAGTATTTGGAGATCTCTTTCATAGTAATTGCTATGATCTGCAGGTCAACAGCTATCACTGGGAATTCTGTCGAATCTTTTGAGACATTACTTCATTTTCATGCCTTCACAGAGAACAAAACACCAGATTTCCAAGTGATGGAAGTGATTACTTCCAAGGACAAAGATGGAAGATTTCTTTCTTGCACAGATCAGATAACATTATATGCTAAGAAACATTTAATAGCACTTGTAAAAGCAGGATTTCCATTTTATGGTAGGTCTAAACTCCAACATTCACTTACATTGAAGTAAATGCCATTAAGCTCAAAGAACAAACATACAGTGGACCCTTGTATAACAAACAGCTTGTACAACATAAAATTTGTACAACATAAAAAAATCCAGAGATAGGGGAAATTTGCTTAACATAATCACCTATGGGGAAAATCCATACAACATAAAAATGGGATTACTCCATTTCCAATGCATTCCTATGGGAATTTGCATAAAGGAAAATTTGCTTAACATAATTTCATTTGGAATGAATTAATTCCTTTATACAAGGCACCACTGTATTAGACTTCCAGTACTCTAGCTGTGTTGGTCTGCAGTAGTAAAAACAACAGAAAGCTTTGTGGTACCTTAAAGACTATTTATTTATTTATTTATTTATTATTGAATTTCTACCCCGCCCATCTTCCCGTGGGAACTCTGGGCGGCTTACAGTGGGCTGATAAAATCAGCTAATTTAGTTTAGTTGGCATAAGTTTTTCTAGATGGTAGTGCAATCCATCATATGCATGAAGGTAATGGAGTTGGCTGGCTACCATCCACAAAGTCTTATGCAAATAAAGCTAAAGTTATTAAAATATACTGCATTGGGTATAGGATTGCTTTCTGAAATATATTGTTATAGAAATTCTGGATATTATCAGGTATACAGTATATGTAATATAATTAAATATTTCATGAGCTATGTAATAACTGGGATTATTAGTTATTTGTTTGTTTTTGTTTTGTTCCAGAGTAAATTTGAATTAAACTTGAATGGTCTAAAGATCTGAATGGTTGATTATATATTTCCCTGAAGAGCAATCCTAATGCAATTTATCCTGTATATACTGCCCTGCACTGTGCAGGTGCAGGATGTATAAATCATGGCATCATTAACTTCCCAAAGAACAGATTGAAATATACAGATCTCATGTGTCCCTTTGAAAAGGATCCAATGTTGTACTTCCACTGGATCCTGTCCCTTCTCCCAGAATGGCAATCTTTGCTCCTTTTTGTATCCCCTTGAGAGCCGAGAAACCTTATATGGATGACTGGGAAATTCTCTAGAATAGGCTTAAGTACTATGAACAGCTGTAGCAGGAAAGGGTAGAAGCCCCAATTCCATTAGTTCAAAATAAAGGACTAAAAATAGACCTTTGGGTCTTGATTCTGGCCCTTGTTCTCTGATGAGTCACTATGATGAATCTATTTACCTGTCTTTTCCACTGGAATTCTTCATATTTACATCTGCTCCATGTTCTACCAAAATCTTTGCAAGTCTAGATACAAAACATTTGTATCATGTTATTTTTTTTTCCAAAAACTACCTGGTTGTTGCAATGTATATAAAGAAAAATTCAAACTTGGATCCCATTTTGAATAGCTCCTTCGGTAAAAACCCATGAAGACAACAGTTAAGAAAAAAATCTTGATTCAAGTCACAACATGAACACTGAGCAGCCCCTTACAACTCCATTATTCTATTATTTTGCAATGTTCAGCAAATAACCAAATGATACATAGAAAGTTGTGACTTTATTTCAGTCTTAGCTAACAGTTTGCAAAATACAGATAATAATACACATCATACTATTGTTACAAGTGAGAATGTGATAAAAAACAGTGTGAATGCTAAATTATTATCTGAGAACTGTAACATTTCAACTGAAGAAAAGCTTGAATTTAGAATATCCCGATTCTCTACTATGCAATGTTCTTTTTATATTCTATAACTACTTTAGCATAATAGTTTTTAGGTAATTTTAAAGTGACTTGTATGAGTGTTTGTACTTTTTCTTTTTAGACAGAATATGATTGTACATTTTAAAAAAGCAAAAAGCAAAGTGTTCTGCTTATATACCGTCCCATAGAGTTCGAAACATTTTCTGGGCACTTTACAATTTATTTATGCAGGCTACACATCTCACTCACACACACCCCATGTGTGCAAGCTGAGCATTGATTTAACTGACTTTAGAAGGATATAAGGTCTTGTTAACAATGAGACAGCTACCTGGGATTGAACACCAGGTCGCGAGCACAGTTTTACCTGCAGTACAGGCATTTTACCCACTGCGCCATGGGGCTCTTTATAAGCATTTAAGCATTGTGTCTTTGAATATATGAAATTTTAAGCCTCTTTTCAATTTTTAAGTGACATTATAGAATATAGTTATTTGTTATTCACAGTTTCATTTGCTTAAAATTGAATATTGTTTAGATACATGAGTTGTTTTATACAAGAGAAATGTAGCTTTTGAACTATATCAATTTTATATACCTTATACTGTACATATATGTATGATTTACTTGGTACTTTTTATATACATGCTTGTTTGCTGAATAAATCTTGGAAAGGAGAAACAAAATAAACACAACCAGGGATGGGCACAAAATGTAAATATAGTGTTTTGTTTCATTCTGTTTCGTGTCCCCCCCTACGTTTCATTTCATATCATAAGTAACAAGTTTTTTAAAAAAAATTACTTACAAAATGAGATGAAATGAAATGAATCCCCCCCACCGCACCAGTGCTCCAGCTGGTGAGGTGGGGGTTCCAAAGCCTCTTTGCCATTGCCTCCCAGCTGATTTTGACAGCTCGAGCTGTCAAAAAATCCCAGCTGGAAGGCAAGAGACTAGGGAGAATGGAGCAGCCAGGTAGCAATAAAATCTCTCCCCTACCACCCCCTCCTCCCAGGGGTGTATGTTTTGGACAGGGAGTGCAGTGAGCAGTGGGGGCAGCCCCCACTGCCTACAGCACTCCCTGTCCAAAACAACCCTCTGGGAGGAGGAGGAGAAAGGAACAGGGGCAGTGGGGAGGCTTTCGAATCCCCTACGGCACTAGTGCACTTGCTGGTGTGGCAGGGGATTTTTAAAAGGCTCTAGCCCACAATCTGGGTGGTGGGCTGGAGCCATTTTTAAACCGCATGCCTGAAACAGTGAGCCTCTCTGACAGGTTGGGATGTGTACAGGGGGTGCCCCTCCCCCACACACCAGACCTGTCAGAAAGCCCCAGCTGGTAAGTGGTGGTGGAGCCAAAGGCAAAAAGGAACAGCAAGGAGGAAAAACTGCAATCAAAATTTACTTATCTTGGGGCTCCACAATAGCAGGCGTACCTTCCCAAGGCAATTTTAGGGAACCCCCTGAAATCTGGAAAGATTTGGGGATTAGGGGACTTAGTTATGAAGCTCTAAAGGGGCTGAGGGTAGTTAATTGGCAAAGTGTACTAGGAGTGTGGAGGCAATTAGGGAGTTAATACCATAGAATAAACTCCTTAATACCATAGATTAAACTCCCTTATTGCCTCCATGCTCCCAGCACAAATTGCCAATTGACTACCCCCTACCCCCTTTAGAGCTTCATAACTAAGTACCTTTACCTCCAAATCTTTCCAGATTTCAGGGAGTTCCATAAAATCACTTTGGGAAGGTACCCCTGCTACTTTGGAGCCCCAAAGTAAGTAAATTTTGATTGCATATTTTTATAAATAATTTTCAAGTGTTTTCTTTCCCTAATTGGAATTAAAGGCTTCTGTGGCACCCCCTTTGCAGCTTAATAACTCAGCCCCCCTACCCCCAAACCTCTCCAAATTTGGCGAGCTTAAAGACGAGAGTCCAAGGGAGCTACCAAAAGTTTTTGGCACCCCTTGGACCCTGGGGAGCCCAATTTAGATTGTAATGACTTAGTTAGATTTTAACAAAAGAAACTGTTTTGTTACTATCTGAAATGAAATGGGGTCTCTCATTTCGTTAGCTTACACGTGTAAGTTAACGAAATTACAAAACAACATTTCATTTTTGTTAGGGTGCCCATACCTAAACACAACATGAAACAACCATTTAAAAAACACCAATATTAACATATTTGAAAACAGAGATGGGAACATTCAGCAACACTACAGATAAATCTACTTTCCAGACAGTGATCTGAAAGCTGCACTGACCAGCCCTCATAAAAATGTTGGCACCTACTTGCTGCCTCCTTGCAATTATATGATCAGGTTAAGCAACACATATAATCAGTAGAAATGCACAATGTTTCAAAAAATTTCAAAGAGGCAACTTTAAACAAATCTTGATTTTTAAAACTTGGAGAGGAAGGGAATCATTTTGTTAAAACCATTGGAGGCCATATACATTTGCTTTAAGATTTAATCTCACAGTGATCCACTAGCTACCCATCCCTTATATTAAAGCATGTTAATGCTAAATTTGAAAAGGGATAATCCATCATTGTAATCAGAACACAAGCCTGAAATACAAAAAAAAGAAAGTTTGCAGAAGATAAAGCTAGAAGTTGTAATGCTACCTACCTTGCAAAACCTTTTTGTGAAGCAACCATCAAAGCTGTAAATCCTAATTTATTGAGTGTATCTACCACCACTTTCCTTTTTTAAAAAATGATAAAATTGATTCATTATTGTTTCAGAAACATTCCCATCACACATATAATTTCTTCCTAAAATACTAAAGAGTATTGTATCATCTCTATGTGCTTTCAGGTACTTAAAGGTAAAGGTTCCCCCCGCACATGCGTGCAAGTCATGTCCGACTCTACAGGCAATGCTCATCTCCGTATTCAAGCTAAAGAGCCAGTGTCGTGCAAGTCCATGGCCACATAGCTGGCATGGCTGCAAGGAAACACTGTTTTGCCTTCCTGCATTTTTCAGCGGTACCTATTTATCTACTTGCATTTACATGCTTTTGAACTGCTAGGTTGGCAGGAGCTGGGGTTATCAGCGGCTCCATGGCACCCAGGATTCGAACTGCTGAGCTGCCAACCTTGCAGCCAACAGTTTTCAGAGCCTTAAAAAAATACTATCAGCTCAAGAGAAGCAGGATCTGCTCTGTAAACAATGCAAAATAAAACATGTTTCCTGTATTTTAAAATATTGTGAGCCACCGATCACTGCATTATATACAGTGACCCTCGTATCACTTAGTTGTGCTGGCATTGGATAAAATATTCATCCTACATATCTCCCTTATACAGAGCAGAGGTCGCAAGCTATGGAGCTCATGAAAACAGCTGTATGGCTCTTCCCATGTCTAAGCATGCCTGTTCTAGAATTCGAAAAGGATTGATTTAATATCATTTGTTCAAACAGTTTCTATAAGTGGCATAGTTGGCCTTTGAGACCGAAGGATTCTTTGCCTAGTTTCAATACAGCAATTATTTTTCTCTTCCACCATGTTTTTAACTTGTCCAGCAGTTATTAAACAGCTGAAGCAAAATACATTTCTTTGTATTTTGTTCAAAATGTTAAATCTGCTCAATCTAGACACCACTGAGTCCCACTGCTTTGCCATTCCTAGATCTTCTCATGGCTTCCTCTAGTTCTGCCAATGTGAAGGCACTGGAAAGTCCATTGGATTAATTCGGAATATCCATTTGATGTTTTCTTTTTATTATGCATTGTTTGGTCTTTTCCTCCACAAGCAGTTGGTGTGCTATTTGGTAAAGCATTATATTTAGATACAGCATCTCTTTGTTTGGATTATTGTTCAGTCTTTTCAGTAGTTTCCAAGCTTTCTGGCTGCTTCTTGCCATGTCAAGGTCTGTTAAAGTGTTTATCCAGCTGTCTAATATGGAAAACCAAAAGACTTACTTTTTAATTGGAGAGTTCAATAGCAACATTTGGAGCTATGAACACAACAATAAAAATAGCTAGCCATAAATGATCTTAAACTATCTAGTTTTACAATTTATCACCTCCAGCTTCTCATGAAATATGTAGTTTTATATTTTGGTGAGAGCTACTCTTCATGGCAGAGCAGACCTCATCATGCAATTCCCACTATTGTGGGTTTTTTTTACATATATAAGAACATTTTAAAAAAACTAATTATTTCTCACCTTCCTCGAAGTATTTTAAGAACTTCATCTATATCATCCCTACTTACAGCACGGTGAAGGTGGTCTCCACTCATTGGTTCACCTGAAAAATAAAATAAAATATAGAAGTATTTGCAAAGCACGTTACACAAAGATTTATTTTGATGAAAGTATGCTGGGATACCTGAGGTGCGATCACATTTCCTACCACAGGACTTGAGTATTTTCCTAACTCTAAAATGAAATAACAGATTCTGTATAACTATTTTGCAGATTGCTAAATTGTCTACAATGTATTTGAAATCTTTTATCAGAAAATATGCGTTTATATTTTATTGTTTAAAATATCAAACACACTATCTCAGAATATACCCAGGATAACTCACAACATCTAAAATATTAGGCCTGTTATGAACCATCTGTCTTATATTCAAAACAAAACAATATTTTAAAATATACATTGTTTCATATCTCTCTCCAATAGTACAGTATTAAAAATAATCACGTAAATATGGCTTTCTGAGAAGCTAAAGCAAAAGAAGCAAAATTATTCATTGAGAGTACATACACACAATAGATGCAGTAAACAAAAGGAATCTGGACAGGTGAAGAGTAAGGTTTTGTACTTTGAAGTAAAACATCTAGAGAAAAAGAGCCATTTAGCTGCAGATGTGCGGACGAATAACTTTATTTATGGAATTGAAGGCTCTATTGAAAGGTTGTACATGAACGAAATCATTGGTGAAGACATTCCCCAATTAACAAGCAGCAGCTGTATGTCTTTCTATTTTAGGAATCAAATGATTAAAACTATATGCCTCATTTAACAAGGACTTTTTTGTATTTTACCTGAGGAAAAAAGAGGCATCACACCCCTTTTCAAAGTACTTGCCTTTCTGATTTATGAAATCTTTTTCCAGCTGAATGGAACTTCTAAATCAAAAGAGACATTTTGCTTTAATGTGCTTATTTTAATAGGGACATTAAAATAATGAAGCGGTGAAAATGAATAGGAATGGAGTACAATATTTACATATAATGAAGCTGTGTATTGTGCCGAAAAATCTTGGCCTCGTGATTATTGAAGCATACAAGTCTACTGCTCCATTTTGACAACAACCGTTATGTAACCTTCAATGCCAAAATAAACTGTGAACATTCTTCACACAACTCCCCCTATTTTAGAAGAAGGATTTCCACTCAGAACTGCTGGCCTTTGCACTACATGTTATTTATTTATTTACCATCTTGTGACATTGTATGGTTGCAGCAAACTAATGTTTTCATTGCTTTTATGATCTTTTCAAGATGGCTTGCCACACAGAAGAATGAAATCAGATGAAACTGGTAAATCAGTTGTCCACCTTGGGCTATGAACTTTCATGAGCTTGCTCATTAATCTGTTAGCCCCAGCCGACAAGATATGAATTGGATGTATACACATATCCTTGATATTTGTGTCAGGTTCTCCAGGCAGATTATTTACAACATTCCTTTCCTAACAATAGATCCTAGGCAAGCCATTCTCTTGGGTAGACGTGCCTTTCCACGGAAAATGTTGTCTCCAAAAGACCACAATGCCTGTGCATGTGTATTATCTTAACCTCACACACAGGATTGTATTGCAACAAAGGTATCATGCTTATAGAAAAGACGGGGGGGGGCAGACTTGGAAGAGAAGGCAAAAACAAAACCACCTGTATTTACACATTATCCACTTATCCACATACTAGTAAGATTTTAATGCCTTTATTTTGGGTAGCCAAGGAGCTTCACATAGAAAAGCAACATATATTTTAAAATAGATTTTTCTTTGTTTGTAGAATAATGGGGAAAAGAAAATACTAAAGAAATAAAAAAAATGAATCCTTAAAACATAAATGATGCTTAATTGCCAACAACATTGTGCCTTGTACTTACTGCAAGCACTTTGCATTCCATTTTGCAGTTGTTTCCATATGCATATTTTAATATAGTAAATATTTAATATTTCACCATAAATTGTACACTAACTTGTTGTTGTTACACAAATAGGTGAACTGTAAACTGAGTCTCCTGATGGATCTGTGACTTTAAGTCGAAATCTGTAAGTGGTCCTAGGTTTAAGATCTTCCACAACATGCTGTCGAGCATATCCCCTACAAAAAGACAATAAATTTGATTTCTCCCCCATCATTTTATCAACATGAATGTGGGAAAAACAAAGAAGAAAAACATTGTTTAGGTGGAAAATATCTGTGCATGAATATACATGTTATCTTTTGCTCTATTATCTGCCACTATGGAATTACTGTATCTCCAGATTCATTTGCTCCAACTTCACAGGCAAACAATATTTCCATGTGACCACAGCTAAAACAGATGCAGAGCAATACTCATGCTTGCATAAATACCTAAGCTGTACATAGAGAGGAAAACAAGAGGTAGAGGCACACATCATCCAAAACAAAATGCAGGACATATGTATTACAACACATTTTAAGGGATAAAAAGGCAGGTCTTATCACAGCAATGTAATCGCTTGACCTGACATTTTGATTGCAGCTACAACTGTCTGTCACATCTATGGACAGACACATGTGGCATGTGGTATTGCTTTTTCTAAAAATCAGAATCATTTAAAGCATCTGACAATGTAAGAAGCTTTCAGAATACTTTAAACAAAAACATAATTTTGATAGTGGAAACTAGCTATCTTGACTAAATAACAAAATAGATAATATTCATACAGTCTAATTCTGCCACCTAGTGACAATTCAATGCATAAGCTTTCTGATTAGGAAACAATATTTCAGGGGAGTTGCTGGCAGGTTGACGTAATACTTCAGCCAATTTATTTTTTACTGATTTTTAAAATCCTTTAGCCAAATGCATAAAGCTTGCATGCACAGTTTTTTGAGGAAGACCAGTTTCACTATGTAGGATGGAAAGGCACAGGTAGCCATTTTGACCATAAATCAAATTTAAATCCTATATGGGAATAAATACCTTCATTAAGTCTACAGAAAAGGAAGCAGAAGTGTGGAAGTTTAAGATGCTTATGCTTGTTCCAAATCAAAAGAAGTTTGTATAAATTAAGTTATACAACATGAAACACAGTACATTTATTGAGTTCCTCCTTCCCAAAAGCTAGACTCCTGAAATCATTAACATTTATTCACATACAGATTATTAACACATTAGCATTACTGAAATTATTATTATTATTATTATTATTATTATTATTATTATTATTATTATTATTATTATTATTATTATTATTATTATTGGTTTCTTTTTCTATTGGCCAATTCTGTTAATACACCTTTGCAGTATTTTTTTTTTAAAAAAGAGAAAATTAAAGGGCTAAGAACACAATTGCATAAATCTAAGAAAAGAAATGCTGTTTACTGGAAAAACTACTCCTTAAAGGTAACTTTGGAAACTAACTTAGGTTTTCTTGTTACACATAAGTTATTTTGTAATTATTAGTTATAGTACTTGTTACCAAGGAGTAACTACATCCAGATAACCAGGTTACAGTGGTACCTTGGCTTACGAGCATAATCCATTCTGGAAGCTTGCTCATAAACCAAAATGCTGGTAAATCAAAGGGAATTTCCCCATAGGAAATAATGGAAACTCAAATGATTTGTTCCAGGGCTTCTCGCTGCCGCTGCCATCCCCTCCTCTGTGGGGTTTCTTGCTACCATCATCGCCCTCCAAAGTGGCTTTGGAGATGGGGGGGGATGGCGGAGGCTCAGAGGACTGCAGGAGCTGCACCTTGCAGAAGAGAATCCTATAGACAAAGGGGACGGAGGAGAGCTCGTTCAACTCTAGCTTCACATGGGATTTTAACTTCATCATCATCCTAATCAACAACAATAACATGAAGGCCATGGGCTGGTGGGGTAGGGGGTAAGTGAGTGAGGGGAAGGAAGAGGGAAGAGTTGGGAAGAAAGGGAACAAATCAACCAATAGTTGACGGAGAGCCTTTCCAGCAGTGTTGACAGCTCCTCCTCCATGAACCCAGCCACCAGATCTCCAATGACCAAGCACAGGGGGAGAAATTGAGGGGGAGAAGAAAGGTTGGGGGGAAAGAAATACCAAAAACTGAAAAACATCTGCATGCACACACACACTTCGTCTTGCTGAGCCCACCCGCCTCCCTGCCTATCCCACCGAGGCAGCAGTTGTGGATTTTTTTTGGGGGGGGTGTTTTTGTTTGTTTTGTTTTGTTTTGTTTTTCCCTTCCCTCAACCTTTCTTCTCTCCATCCATTTCTCCTCTCCTGCTTGGTCACTGGAGATCCAGTGGCTGGGCTGATGGAGAAGAAGTTGGTGGTGCAGCCCGAGAGGGCTCCCCTTCGACTGTATGGGGAAATAAGAGGCTAGTCAGAAGCATGGCCAGAGGTGTAGCAGTGGTAGTGGCAATGGGTTTGCTGGTAAGGCAGGAGAGAAGGGAACGAGTGGTGATGACAGGACGAGTAGCAAGACATTGCTTGTTGATTAAGACATTGCTCATTAAGGCAAAATTCAACAGAAATTTTTGTTCATTTATTGAAATATTCGTAAACCAAGGTACTCATAAACCATGGTACCACTGTACTTCCAAACTATGCAAAATTATGGTGGAGTTTGCATGCAATCACTATAAGAATAAGAATAAGAATAAGAATAAGAATAAGAATAAGAATAAG
>JAHTLZ010003518.1:1426930-1437878 GCA_023846285.1 Phrynocephalus versicolor | reverse complement strand
ATAAGAATAAGAATAAGAATAAGAATAAGAATAAGAATAAGAATAAGAATAAGAATAAGAATAAGAATAATATGCATGTAGGAGAGATGAGAGTCATAATACAGCTCTTACAAAAATAGGTTTCATCCACTATCAATTAAATTCCATGAGATGAACTAGAGGCAAAAGTGAAAGATCTACAACTATACAAGGACTGCTGCACTCCACATATATTTGCTTTGGTTGCAAATATATCAGGAGTGCACGAGTCCTTCCAGTTTATGTCGATCCCCCACTGACTTGCACCCTTCCTTTGTAGGAAAAAATGAATAGCAGAACTGTACTTACGTGTAAATTAGACCATATTTTTGTAACTTAGGATCCTCTTCTTCAACTGAAAATTTTAACCATTGTTCCTGTGGACCCCTCCGTTGTTCTTCCTGCTCCCAACTTAGGTGAATATTGTGGTGACTGACATGTCCTACAACCGGGGGGTGTGGTTTTAAGATGGAATGTCTTTCTACAAATGAATCACACCAGAGTGTTATTTTTAGTATGACAAGATACATAATGATCTTCTCAAGACCTGGAGAATTCTTTTCCATTGGCATATGCCTGGAAATGTTAATCTGATTAGAATATGCCTCGGACTGCATAACAGTTGTAGGACTAGCCTTGAGTTACCAGTATTTCCATTTTTCAGCTCTGCAGCAATAGAAAAATCAGAACTGTCAAGCAAGTGGATTCTATAGGTGGGTCTAACTTATTACCACAACCCTAATATTTGTTTATATCATGCTTTATTATTATCAGACATCCACAAGGTTGCTTACAAGTACAATCTCAATTTCAGTGGAACTAGTGTATTTTTCACTCTTTTAGACACACTCTCCCCTTAAAAGTAAGGGGAAATATCTGTGTGTCTTATAGAGTGAATACAGTAGTCTCTGCTACATATATACCACACATTTTCATTTAGAGATAAGTTACCTGTACTTAGCCACTCCCGTCCCCTACTGCAGCCTGGATTCCACTGTTCTAATCACCTCATTTGCAAAGAGACTTCCAGGGATCCTCTGCCCTTCCCTGCTGCACCTGGGATTCCACAGCTCCAATCACCTTGTTTGCAAGGAGGTCTCCTCCATGGAGCCTCTGCCCTCCCCTTTTGCAGCTAGGATTTCCCGGCAATGAAATCTTAGGTTAAACATTTTTTCTTGTTTTCCTTTTCTAAAAATTAGGTGCGTCTTATGGTCAGGGGCATCTTATAGAGCGAAAAATACCATATATGGCTGCAGTTAAATGGTTATCTTTACTTGACTGTGGCAGTTGAAACATCCAGAACTGTTAATTCTGTTTCAAATGGCCAAGGGAAAAAATTAAAAGCTCTTGCTAAAAGAGATCTGGGCCCTACATGGTTTGACAAATTCAATATCATACACCAGACTATTTTAGCAATTCCAATCTTGCCCTGAGTGGATTAGATTTGTTCCACAGTAATTCACATAAAATGTCTACAAACATAATAGGCTACTAAATTACATATACTTGTTTTTGATCTGCATAAAGCAACTTTGGGAGTTTATACACGACCCCTAAGCTCCGCGGCAAAGGGCTGCAAGCTCCGGACCTTAAAAATGTTTCCCCACCAGGTCCGGAGTTTGCAGACAATTAAGTGTGACCCCGCCCACCTAAGCGCGACCCAGCGCACTTTTCTTGTACCTGCTTGAAGAGGGTGAAAAATTTTGATGCAGAGAGTGCCTGAGCTCTCCTCGCTTCTTTTTGTTGTTTTTCTTTTGCCTCCGCCCCTTTAAGAGCAACCAGGAAGTAAGACCGGGGCTCGGAGCAAGCTTCCACGCACCGGAGGTAAGGCTTTCTTCTTTTGTCCCTGTTTAAGGCTTTTTTTCCCTCCTTCCCCTCATGCAGACAGAACAAGGAAGTGCGGAGCGGGTGGGGACGGAGGAACAGCAACGAACCCTCAAGACCTCTGGTCTGAATTTAAGGGACCAGCGGATCTGAGGGGTCGTGTAAAAAGGCCCTAAGCTGTATACAATGGTATCTTTCTGCCCACAGAATGAACGATGCTGGTAAATTAAATTTGTAGCATCTCCCTGACTTCCAAATATGGTCTGTGGATTTCGGGTACGTTCTGGAGATACTGACATGTAAGAGGGATCACCAAAGGCAATAAACAGAAGCTTTTATAGAAAGAGGCAAATATAGAAACATACTATGTCCAACTGTCTCTGAATCTTATTTTTCTAGGTATCATAAACTGTAAACTAACAATGACATCAGTATTGGTTTAACACCATGGGCAGAATTCCAATTTAATGTTTGGACAAAATATGATATTTATTTCTTTTCTGCATTATCGTAACAAGTTGGCTGTCTCCAAAGAAATCTAACAAAAACAATTTCTTGGGACACTTGCAATAAAACCTGATAACAACCTTCTTCCTTTTCCATCAAAGTATCTAAAGTCTAAACAGAGTCACCTTTTTATTGTGCCTTCTCTATTAGCAGCAATTTTAACAAGGCTGAGATAAAAAAATATGTATATAAAGCTACATACAATTTTTGCTGTAGATGTGGTGGGAGGCTTATGAGACATCAGAGTTCTAACGTGACTTAAGAATCAGAGTTCTAATGTGACATCAAGAATGACACTAAAACATTCTACTGTGACCTAAAGCAACATTCTGAAATAAAAGACAGGAATGCAAGTGAATATTTTATTTTATCATATTAGGCTCCCTAATCACATAATTTCCTTTATTATGTGCTATTTAACCCGTTAATGAGAGAAAGTGTCGTATAATGAGTAATGAGTAATGAGTGATGCAAGAAACTAGGACTATAGAGTCTTAGGTTCAAATCCCCACTTAACCTTGGGAACTCTCCAAAGAGTGGAAAACACTCAATAATAGCAGTATTTCCTTTTTACACAGTAAATAATTTATATAGTGAATTCTTAAACAATCAAAGACAAGTAAGTAACCAACATTCTGTTTGTAAAGTTTAAGGAATTAGGAAGCTGCTTTATCTTAGTCAGACCATTGGTCCATCTAACCCAGGGGTGTCCAAACTTTCACCCTGCAGATATTTTAGACCACAACTCCCAGAATCCCAAGCCTGTATTGTCAATGACAAAGGACTATGGGAGTTGTGGTCCATAACATCTGGAAGGCCAACGTTTGGACACCACTGATCTAACCCAACACTGTCAATTCTGACTGGCAACAACTCTCCAAGTCTTTAAGCAGGAATATTCTCTAGAAATTCTTCAAGACCTGCTATAGCCTACTGATCTCCCTTCTAAGGGCTAACCAGGCCTCACCCTGCTTACCTTCCAAAAGGAAGAAATAAAATATGTTCAGGATTGTATGATATCATCAACATTACTTACCAGTTAGAATATACCATTTCAGTTACTGTACTTGACTTGTTGTGAATCAGATTGGCATCTGAACCAATTAAAAGAACTGCCAGCTAAATATATGAACCCAACTTTTATATTTTCTATTCTATAGGGCCCCTTATGTGAGGGACTACTTTGTTAACTACATCTCCACAACAGTGTTAAACAGATGAATAATTCAATTTTTTTGGATTTTTTAAAAATTACAAAATATATTAATCTCTTTAATAAAGTTTAATTTTATATGCATTGAAAGGGAGTTAAGGGAGCCACAGAGTTAAATGTCAACAGATTCTTATTTGAGATTTTTCAAGTAGCAGCGTGGCTATCAAGATTTCTATCAAGATAATACAACAACCCATGAAGATAAGGGATTTGACAAGGGAGAAGCAACCTGTGAAGATAAGGAACTTAGCAGGAAAAGGGAAAACTGAAAAAAAGAATTTCTGGCTTAGTGAGTCAAGCCCCGCACACAGAGCACACACACAAACAGGGTTCAGTTCTTTGCCAAGATCTTTAGTGGAAAGCCAGGCAAGTTCAAGTCCTTTGCCAACAATCAAGTGCCAGATAAATAACAGAATCCAACTCCCAGCAAATAACAGTCCAAGTCAAAACCAGAATATCTCACGGAAACCAGATGCCAAACCCAAGGGAGCAGATTAAGCCGTTGTCCAGGAAGCCAGTCCAAAATCAGGAAACAGAGCCAAGGTCACAGACAGGAATGTGGTTGCAAGTTCAAATGACGCGTTGCTCCCACAGAGAGCTCAAGGTGAGCTTACCAGCTTTATCCAAAACAGGGAACACACCCTTACTTCTGGAAAGGCTCCTGCTAGTACTCAGGGCTTCCCGACCTGATTCCCCGTCTAGCATCAAAGACCCTTTCCCTAGCTCTCCTGGTAGCACGTCTTTGCAGAATCCTGCTCATAGCCCTTCTAGGGGGAGAAGATATGTTTTCAGCTGAGTCATCAGACCCAGCTGCCTGCTGACTTGAGCTGCAAGGCTCCTCCAGCAGCTCTTCACCATTCAACCCCTCAGAGTCAGGTTCTGTGACACGCAGGGTCCTAGCATAGTGAATTTATTACATAAAATATTTCCTGTATTCTGTTGCCTAAGGCCACTAGTTAATTGGTATGATATGGGAAATGGAAAATAGAAATGTGAAAACAAACTTGATATATAAATAAATGTTAACCTGTTAGATTTTTAAAAGAATAGAGGCAGTTAGGTATAGACAAGAACTTCTATAAATAAAGTGAAACATATAGACCAGGAGGCAGCTGTCTTATAACAGCCCATAAAGTATTAATTTGAATTAGTGAGGATTGCTGAAATTAGGCATTCTTTGGAAGAATGGGTAAATATACTGTGGATAATATATAGAATATATATAGTTAGCCAAATCTATCCTAAATTGCTTAGCACAAGAGATAAACAGCAAGTTTGAATAGAGTGTTGAGAGTAGACAGGCTATATTCTTTGTATTAAAAATAGATGTAAGTAAAAAGATAGATAGAAGACAGGTGAGATAGTAAGGAAATGAAGTATGAAAGTATGCTCATGAATTATATTGGGTTCAAATGTTAGGGGAAACTGTGATTAAAGCAGTAACATGACAGAAGACAAGCAATATATTTGTTTTATGTAATTTAGTGTAGAAAATAAATGGTTTTTTTAAAAAAGAAGTGATGAAAAATCATTAATAATGTGGTGCTTTTCATGAGATAAACTCCACTATCTTAAACAGGACTTCTCTAATGTCTAGAGAGGTGAAGTATAAAGAAGGTACCAGCTGGACTACCAAACCATGCTTAAAAATGGTAAAAGGAGTTTTATGGTAAGTGTAATGGATCTGACAAAGTGGAATAGTGGTTTAATTATCTTTTAGAAAGCATAAATGTATATGAAATTATCATAACAATTCATATACCTATAGGTCTAATCAACTCACTTTTGCTGCCAGGAAAAAAAATTGCAAGACAAAAAAGCAAGGTTATGATGTGAAGCTATATAAGTCCTTGAAAATAATTACTACATTTCTCTTTAAACTAGAATGCTTACATGACTATTTTAATCTCATAATCTGTCTTTTAAATCACATTAGAGAAATTTCTCAAATGAATTCAAATGTAATTCAAAGAATAATCTCCTCTCATTAATAGTTTTCAAATAATACTGAAAAATTTCAGACATTATTAAAAAGACATATATGGAAAAAAACATTATAAAAGGATATGGAATATCATACAGGAAAAAAATTCATGAGTGATACAAGCATTAGAAGCAGAGATGTCAGAAAAAGTCCCTAATTGAAAAGAAGATTTTTTCCCCATCTTATAATCCTGCAATGTATCACAAATTGATCAGCATTTCACATCCAGGAACTCTTGTCCAGTTCCAAACGTAGAAAGGAATTATGCAGAGAGAACAACAGAGTTCACAGTGCTGCTTGAAAAAAAGACTTCCATAGACTACAGTTCCCAGAATCTGCAGTGGCCATTTTGGCTGTGGTATTCTTTAAACTGTTGTATGATCATCCCCAAAGGTTTGGTGCAGAATGTACCAGGTATATCAGAGAAGAGCAACAATGGAAAACCCAAGAGGATACTTTTAGAAGATCTCAGAAATCCAAGAAAAATTTACACCAACCTTAGAAATACAGAAATATCAATGGGAGATCAATATAAAATAAAGATAAGGTGAAACAATATATAGAACTATATAGAAGAGATGCAAGGAGAACCGATTTATTTAATGAACAACCTTTTTATAATGAAGCAATGTGTTAGAATGTGCAATGAAAACTGTTCTCAAACAAAATGGAAGAAATACATCACCAGTAACAGAAGAGAAACCAAAAGAATAGTATAGAAACATATTCTATCAAACTTCTAAAAAGAATATACTAAAAATATGAAAAAAGACCCACTGACTGCATTAATATCTCATGCAATGATTACAGCAAAGTAATGATTACAGTAGAATTAAATAACTGTAATGGTGACAATGAAGAAGCTTAAAATTGTTAAATATTTTGTACACTTGGCTTCAACCATCAATCCAAATGGAAACTACATCCAAAAAATCAGGAGAAGAGACAGTCTTGAAAGAGCAACTATGAATGAAGGAAAAAGATAGTCAGGTGTATGTCTGTGAAGATTCTCAGTCATCCAGGTGAGGTTACCTGGAAGTTGAGTCGTGTCAACTAAACTTTTTTTCTTGAGAGATCGAAACATTTCGCTACTCATCCAAGCAGCTTCATCAGACTGATAAAGCTGCTTGAATTAGTAGCAAAACATTTCAATCTCTCAAGAAAAGAGGTTTAGTTGACATGGCTCATCTTCCAGATGGTCAGGTGTAGCAATGATTTAATCATTTTTGGAGACCAAGATTATCCATACTATGTATCTCTGGATATGAAAGAGTATGCTTTTAATATTTAAAAAAATCTTTTGGGGGGTCATTAATTCATAACATCACCATGAGGTGGAAGCTACTTCCCCTTATTTATATTTATACTGTATTTATATTTATACTTATACTTATTTCCAGGCATTTGTGTACAGCAGGCCTGCCCAACAGGTAGACCGCAGGCTGGTTCAAAAGTAGCCCGTCGGCCATCAATAAAAAAAAAATTGAGGGGATAAGTTCTCCCCCACTCCCTCCCCCACCCCAAGGACCATCACTGCTCCAGCAAAGTTCTGGGTCTGCTAGCCCACTGTCTCAGTTGAGCAGGGCAGCTCAAGGGTCATGGCACAGTCCCCTGCTCCCCCTAACAGCCAGATGATTGGCATGCCACTATCTTGTGACCAATGTAGTCAGTAGTGCGGCGCAGAGGGAGGGGAGGAGAAAGTGAGAGGTGGGGTTGCAGGCGTGTCCACCTCTTTTGCGTGGTGATGTCTCCCCTCTTCTTTTCCCCTGGAGAATTCCTTCCTCCCACCCTTCCCTCCTCCTCCTCCCCCTCCCAGCCCCCATGGCTGTCTCACAGAGACCCTAACCCGCTGCCACTCCTCCTGTTCCCCTCCTGAACCATTCCCTCCCTCTCGTGCTGCCATGGCAATATGATTGCCACACTGCTGGCTCAGCCCACCGCAGCTGTGTAGCGAACATGGGAGAGGTGAGTGAGAGCGGCAGGCGGCAGACGCAGCAAGAGGGCTGGAAGGGAAAAGGGGAAAAAGAGGAGGAGGCTGGAGAGGGAGGAGAGTCAAGTCAGGCCCCAGGCAGGTTGGGAAGGTAAGCACACTTTTTTTAAAAAAAGTCTTCCAGCAGCCTGGGCAAGCATGCACATGTCTCCCTTGCACCTGCCCACACCAGCTTGAGCGGGTGCAAAGGGAGCATGTGAATGGTCAGCCTTCTCATAGGAAAGCACTGAACTATGTTCCTTCCAGAACAGATTAATTAATTTTCAATGCATTTCTATGGGAAACTGCTGCTTTACTTACAATTTTTTTAAACTTATGAGCATGTATTCAGAATGGATAAAATTTGTAAGTAGAGGTTTTAGTGTAGTAGCCCTCAGGCACTTTGGGCCGGAAAAAGTAGACCTCGGCCTGTTCAAAGTTAGACAGCCCTGGTGTACAGAATTACAGCTTAGTGAGAGAACCCTGTCAGATTTAAAAGATGTCTCCTGCACTTTCAGCAGTTGTGAAGAATAGGAAGATTAAATGAGCGTAATTTGCATGAAAACAGATGCTTATAGACATAAATATGGCATTCTCACTTTTTATAACTACAGTATTAACATTATAAGGTACCATCTGGCCAATCAAAGATGATTTTTCCTTTTCCTGTACAGTATATACATACATGATCTTTCGGCATCAGTCCCTATCCCATTTCCTGTGATGCATCAAAATCCCAATAATACCTCATGACAGAATTTTGGGTAATGGTGAGATACCACCAATTAAATGTATCTTTATCTGATTGTGATATGCTGGATAAATTTTGACCATATCAAAAATACAAATGATCAGTACTAAATGATCAAGAACTTTCCTCTAGTCATAATGGTAGTAGCTTCTCCCTTGAACCCTATCATCATCCACTCCCCTTGGAGTGCATGGTTTTACTCACATTAGTCACTTTAAAAACTTATTGCAGGTTATCTACAAATATATAAATCCTGCCCTCATTTGCTCTATAAATATTTTATTTCATGCAGTGCAGATGCCTTTTCTTTTCTCTGCTGAAACATACTATGCTTTGTATGGGTTGATCTATTGAGAACAGTTTATTTCTTGTTTAATTCATGACTACAATAATTGGCTATATTCCCAATCACAGAGTGATAAGCAGAGAGAAGACTTTTTACACATACTACTAATATAACAAATGCAGACGCCTTTTATCAGCAATTTGTCATGAGGTTTCTCAAGCACATAACGAACACTAAGAAATGCTTAATTTTTTCTATGATATAATTCTGAGTCATGATTTATTTCTACTAATAACCTTTCAAATAACTATTTTTCATAATGAAGCCAGTGTCATCTACCAAGTGACAACAAAGCTATGCCAGCTTTTTGAGATAAGCCACCCAACAATTATTAATGTGTTGCCTAGTGGTTGGAAATGTAACCATATTAACATAACTACGAGGAAGCAGTGGCAGAGGTCTCAGATTATAGAACAACATCCCATCCATAGCCCACAGAAGAAAATTATAACTACCAATTTGCCACAATCTCAGAAACCACCTGTGAACTAGAAGAGGGAAATTCTAAATTAATGTGAGGGTCTTCTGAATACAAGCTTCCCTCATCTCTGCCGTGAAGCAACCTAGTTTCTTTAGTCTGATGAATGGTCTTCAGGACCCAAGCACAGGGATTCCTTTGAAGTTTGATTTTAAAACACAGAAGGACTTCCTCAATCACTTCTTTGCAACATTAACTGACTTTCAACACTGATTAGAGGCCATTTTTAATGTCTGTTTCTAATTAGAGGTCATTTCTAATACTCCATCCTGGCTTCCAAGTTTTCATTTCTTATTACTGTCTTTCCAGGCACCCGACACTGATCAAATAATATTTCCAAGTCATCTTCCTTCAACTCAAGTCATCATATCCTTCTGCTCCTTTTCCTATGCCTATAGCTAACATGTCAGACTTCCCTCATTTCTTTTTTAGTACTCCAAATCTCCACTAAATTGAGGAACTGCCTCTACCTGAGATTACAAGATTTTCCCCTGCTCCGAAAAGATGACTTTGTTACAGAATGTAATTTTATAAAAGCTACACATCCAGTTTGAAACACACAGCCAGTGATTCCTTGAAGAAAAAAAGTTTTGAAAAACTAGAGTCAATGTATCACAATCTCACTTTGAGATCACTGTTCTAAAGTAAGGTTGGTTTGGTTCGGTTTGGTTGGTTATGACAGGTTTCCTGTTGTTGTTGTTGTTGTTGTTGTTGTTGTTGTTGTTGTTGTTGTTGTTGTTGTTGTTGTTAAAGAGTTGTACAATAAGCAGAAACCAACAGGAGTTTGTCTAAATTGTCTTTCTCTATGCTGGGGGGAAAATATTTGAAGAAATTTTCTAGACACATAGATATACTGTAATATCAGCACAGAAAGAATTGTGATCGATTTCGTAAAGCCCAAGAATCTCATCCCTGGGCACTCTCCTGAAGCCAGGAAATATTTCGGTGTTGCATTTGGTTTCTCAGCCTTAACACAGAACGCACTCTACACATGCTCAAAAGTATCCTCTTCACTACTGCTTCACATTTTGTTGCGTTAATATAAACACGCGTGCTTTTCCAAGCCCCGTGCGGTGTTTCCTTATCTAAAACTTGGGGCCCCGCCCCTCCTGCATTTCCACCACGTCTTCTCACCCCGGTTTCCTTCCTTCTCAGCCATGCGGGCTCCTTCTTTTTCTACTTAAGTAAGGACGCTTCTCCGGAATCCCTTTTTCCGTGGGCCGCTCCGTGCTCCGTTTGCCTGCAAGGCCGCGCCCAGCGTCCGGTTGCCATAACAACACAACAGCTGGCCCGGGTCCGGCCAGCTGTTGTGTTGTTATGAGTCCCGCTGTCAACCGGACAGAGAGCCGAGGGAGGGAGGTCCTCTCACTTCGATCTGTGTGTGAATGACCCGGGGGACGTGGTAGGCAAAGGCAATCCCACTCACCCCCTTTTAAGTGCCCTTGGTCGCTTTGTAAGGAAAGGCGCCCGTCAGGACTGAAGGCTGCTTGGGAAGGAATCCCACAGCTTTGTCGTTTGTGTTCCCTTAGGATTCATTTGCTCCCCAACTTAGGAGAAATTAGAAGTACAGTACTCCTTATCCAGCCAGGGAAAATATATATTATCCCCTAGAATCTGTGGTTCCTAACCTGTGGGTCCCCAGATGTTCCTGGACTACAACTCCCAGAAATCCTGGCCAGCTCAACTAGTGATGAAGACTTCTGGGAGTTGCAGTCCAGGAACATCTGGGGACCTACAGGTTGAGAACAACTGCCTAGATAGATAGATAGATAGATAGATAGATAGATAGATAGATAGATAGATAGATAGATAGATAGATAGATAGATAGATAGATAGGGAAAATTTACAGCTAGTTTG
>JAHTLZ010003518.1:1370839-1426890 GCA_023846285.1 Phrynocephalus versicolor | reverse complement strand
TGACTCAACTTCCAGATTCCATTTGAAGGGCTGCCCAGTCCAAGTTAAAGGCAAAAACATGAAGAAGGGAAGGCAGTTGAAGTTGTCCAGCCACTAACAACCATAAGATCATGGACGTCAGACTCAAAAGGCACCCAAGTCACCCCTTCACTGTCTTCAACCCTCTAGTAAGATGTGATAGAATTCTGTTTACATTATAAAAATCATTTCTGATTTTGCCTTGGTATATGGCGTTATAGAGTACTAAGCAATGTTCTCTGCCCTAGCTTTTTGTGATGGATAGCCTCCTTTTTATGACAACCAGTTGACTAGTACCCACACCTCTGTCAATTCCACAATACCAAACAAAATGAACAAAGCACAGAACGGAGAATTCATTGCAGCAACATAGGATATTTCTCACAGGCATTTAAACTGGACCTGTCCTAGGCTGTCCCAGAGTGCTTTGTTTTTCAGGCTACTAGCCATGGAAGAGGGGCATGTAGGCCTGACCACTTCAAATATTCCTCTGCTTCTCAGTGCACCCTTGTAACATTTAAGCCACTCCCACACAAAAGTTTTGTTGTCACTCTTTGTGTTTTACATTGCTGTCAGCAACTTTATTTTGCACAGGTTTCTGTGGATGTAACTGAGGCCTCCAGGCAAACACATTTGAACTTTCCAACAAAGAGAGCCTGCTATGAAGTTTGTTGCAGGATTACAACATAGAACAGGCATTTCTGCCAGACAGTTAAAAAGTAGATTTGAATAGGTCTTGGAAATGCATGGTGAAATCTAAGAAACCAGAGACATTGGGGAGGAGGTAGACCTAAAATGAATTTCTTGACTCAATGATTGGGATGTCCATTCCCCTAACAAGCAAGAGCAGAATAAATCCATACAGGTTAAGACTTCATGCATGATTAGTAGAGGGAAAAAAAAAACAAGCTTGCTGTGATGTTTAGCAATGTGGCCTTGTTTCTCCAAAGGGACCCCTGCCTTTTCATCCCATTGGCTTAGTCAAAAGCACCGTAGAATTAGATGCCTCACATGAAACATTTGATTTCAAATATGTGGCAATTTTATTTATTTATTTATTTATTTATTTATTTATTTATTTATTTATTTATTTATTTAGTATACCAACCATCTATCCTGATAGCATCCAATGTGTTTTTATATATAATGACAACCCCTCCACCCCATCCCTCCAGTCTACCATGGTGTTGGATGGAGTACCCAAGTGGGCACATAAAAGTAAAGGAAGGAGCCACCCAAGTTTCTGTAATGCAGGCCAAATCAGATCTCTCCAGGAATGGGTGAAACCAATATACTAGTACAGTATTAGTTGTGCAAATGCAGTTCTGGCTACCACTGAAACCTAGGCATCCAGCCTCACAGATGAATTCAGGAGCACCCCCTCAATGGGCATATGTGTTTTCAAAGGAAGTATAACCCCATCCATGGTCAATGGTATTGAAAACCAATGAGAGAACCAGCAAAACTGACAGGGATGCATTCTTGTTGTAGAATTTCGTGTGTGGGTCATCCATCAAGATGACCAAAGCAATCTCTGTGTGCATCATACTTCTTGTTTTATTCTAAATGTTTCCCCATAGTGATTTTACCTGTTCTGTTACACTTAAAAAAGCTATATACTGGTTGGTTGTTACTTCACACGTGCACACCTATATTCTTTAGTAGGTCAAGAGAGTTTTTGTCCCCCTCAGAAATTTCTCAACCAGTGTTATTTTCCATTTTATTGTCCCTCCTACTGCTAGGGAACATAGTTTTGTGTAATGGAAGCCATGGGCCTTTCCATGCAATTAATTCTTCTCATAATGTTCTCACTTCTGCTAGCACTGCTTGGATTTGTCAGCTGGAAATATGGTATCATGCTGTGCATATACAAGGTCAACACTGAGTCAATTTTGCAACAGGAGAATACCTAATTGCTGTGAACTGAAAGGCAGATTTTGTGGATATATGCACTGACGACATCCAAAACCTGTACAGTATTGTTTTGATGTACCCAAGAAGGTATGATTTGTGGGATAATTTTGTTATGGAGACATGGTAAACTTAGTATCTGCAGGACCATTTTCTCACAACCATAATTCATTATTAAAAATTAGATGTCATCATGAGGTCAGTTCTGACTTATAACAAGTCCCCTCCCCCTCCCCCAGATTCTCTAAATCTAAAATACTCAAAATTGGTTTATCTGCCCCTGCTTTTGATAGAACCCAGGATCATGCAGCTTGCTCATATCTGTACAGGTGGAAAGGCACATATTCCCATCAGCCGCAAATGATCTTGGTGATGATCTCAGCTGACTCTTTTCCACGAGGCAGAGTGGGATTCAAACTCCAATCCTTAGCTCCACTGCCAAGTGCTCCAACCCACTTTGCCATACTATTCGATGAAATTGTGGATGCACTCCAGCCAGCCTTGCAGAAATACAGTACGTATTATGACACAATCCGTATTAGCAGATATGAGACTCCTTTAACAATCCGACACCTTGTAAACATGCATTTACACAGGATCATTACCTAGCAGTTAGGTATCAGGTATTTTATGAGTCCATGTATTATAGCTAAAATACTGTATGACTGGCTCTGGAAAGCAAAGCAAAGCAAAGCAAAGTGTTCTGCTTATATACCACCCCAGACTACTTCAAGTAATCACTGGGCAGTTTACAGTTTAATTACAGTATGCAGGCTACACCTCCCCACCCCCCAGCAAGCTGGGCACTCATTTTACCAACCTCGGAAGGATGGAAGGCTGAGTCAAACATGGGCCTGCTACCTGGGATTGAACCCCGTCATAAGCACAGTTTTAGCTGCAGTACAGGCATTTAACCACTGTGCCACAAGGTGTTCTATCTTGCACAATGTTCTTGCAGGAAATGCAGCAAGTTTGCAATATTCATATGAATTATTTTTAATCCAAGTGTCACAACATGGATTTCTGCACAGCCACATATGAGTTATTTATCAATAATCACTTTTCACATTTATTCCATATACTGCATGGAGATTATGGGTGGTTTTAACGTGTCTGGATTCCCACACTGCAGGGGTTCTTGTGATATTTGTCACACTGATATCATATTATCAATTCAAGAAGTAAATCATTTCTTTAATGGGAAGCACTCATACTGTTTTCCTGCAAGGCACCAAAGATCCTAATGATAGCTTTATTGATTTCAAAATAGGATGGAGTAGCAAGAACCACAAAGCAACTCTGTTCTTTTCAAGATACAAAGTATTCACAAGTGAACATTTGTGCAAGGATAACACAAATGCCACAATTGATGGTGTGCAAATCCATCCACTGAAAGTCATTAATTGAAATCCTGTTGCTTAATGTACTAAGTTCCATAACTCTTCTGTACATTCCATTGATTTAAATAGGATCACAACCCCTTTAGTTGTGATTAATGCAATATATATCTGATCCAGGTACTCCTCCAGTTGAGAAATCACCACATTCTCCAGTACTTTGTCCAGGAATTTAACAATTTGAGCAACCTGAACACATAAGCTGTGAACCTATGTTTTCAAGTGGGGGGGGGAGTATAAATCCACCACCCCAGGCTGAATTCCTTTATCTACCTTTCATTTCACTAGGAGCATCCCTGATCTGGATTAAGCTTCAGTTTATTCACTCTCATCCAGTCCATTACTGACATCAGATACCTATTTAGGACCAAAACAGCTTCCTCGGGTTTAGATGGAAAGAAGAAAGTTGGGTATAATCAGCATTCTGGTGACACAAACCCCCAAAACAGGCAACTTCTTCCAGGAGCTTCATGTAAATGTTCAATAGCATGGAGGACCAGACATAACTAGGAGGGGACACTACAAGCCAAACAGCATGGTATCAAACGAGAATCCCCCAACACCATCTCCTCAGCATACTGTTCCAGGAAAGAACTGAGCCACTCTAGAGTACTGTTTCCAAGTTCTGTCCCATAGAGACAGCTCAGAAGGGCACCTTGGTTGATGCTATCAGAAGCCTCAGAAGACTAGCAGAATCAACAAGGACATATTTTGCCACCAAGGTGACCAGAGTCTCAATCCCATAACCAGGCCTGGAAAAAATGGATCTACATAAGCTTGGAGATGAGAAGCCACTGCGTAATCCAACATATTGTCCAAGGATGGAACATACCTATATAAAGACAGACCAGTAATTATCCAATACTGTACCATGGAATTCAAGGAGTTTTTTTAAAACAAACAAACAAGAGAGATCTCACTATTGCCTTCTTTAAGCAGACTGGAATTCTGCTCTGTTGGAAACATTAATGTATACAACATCATTACAGTACATTATTGCTGGGAATAATATTTGAAGGAGAGATATGGATTATTCCACCTTTTACTTTAATAATTATTAGATTTATTTGCATGCAGATGTGAGGAGATGGACAAGCAAAGGATGGTGAGATATGGAGAAAATTTACAGATGAAACCCAATTGATTGCCTTCTCTTTCATGTATTACAAACAAAGGAGCAGCCTGAGAACATCTAAGTTCCAGGCCTCAACTAAGAAAATATCTGGCATATTTTCCATCTTTTAAAGGAATTTACATCTTCTAAGAAATAACTCCTGGCAACCTCATCTTTTGCCATGTTTTAACCTGTTGGTACATCTTCGATTTTTGCCCTCGAAATATTAGCAACTTTTTGTTATTTTTCTAGTAGCCTACAGATATTACCTGTTCTACTTTTGTATTTGGTTTTTGTAATGGCTGTACGGCTCCTCAACTTGTCTGTGAAGAGTCATCCAAGGGAGTTTATCAGGAAGTTCGGTCATGGCAACTGGACTTCTTTTTCTTGAGAAAGATAGAAACGTTTCGCTGTTCATCCAAAGAGCTTCATCAGTCTGAATAAAGCTAGTGTGAGTCCTCCATCTTATAGTCCATTTTGACCTCTTGTCACTCTGGTCTGAAATAGGCTCATAAGATGAACAATGGCCTGAATAGGCTTGTTAGGTAGACAACAGTATCCATAGCTTTAAGGTGAACAATGGCCTAAGGTGCTGATAAAGGATGGGTTGTTAGCTATGGCCTTCATGGTGAAAGTTTTTTTAAAATTTGTCTGCATATTATTGAATGCACAGCCTGATAAGTAACAGATAGACTGTGCCTGAGGCCCCCACCTCTGTTGAGAGAGGGGATTTCAATGCTCACATGAATGGCTTCTCTAACCCCTCTCTCAAACCACCTATCTTCTCTGTCTAATATGTGTACATCCTCATCTTTGAATGAGTGCCCTTTGTCCTTCAAATGGAGGTGTACTGCCGATTCTGATCCTGAACTGTCACTCCTCCTATGTTGGGCCATCCTTCTGTTTAATGGATGTTTAGTTTCTCCAATGTAGAGGTCTGCACACTCCTCACGGCATTAGACAGCATATACTACATTGCCTTAGTGTGTTTGTGGGTTTGAAATAAACAGGGATGTGGTGTTTGCCAAAATCCTTTTAAGCTTCTCAGACACTCCAGCCATGTAGGGAATTACCAGATTCTTCCATTGGGTCTGGGTCTCAGACTGATCCCTTGTTCTTCTGGGATGGCCCACTGCTTTGTTGAAGGCCCACTTTGGATATCCACAGGCCTTAAATGCTGTCTTCAGGTGCCTGTCTTCCTTCTTCTTGGCTTCTGTGGAGGTGGGGATGCTCTTCACTCTGTGGTTTAAGGTCCTGATGACTTCTAATTTGTGCTGTAATGGATGGTGGGAGTCAAACAGTAAGTACTGATCTGTTTGGGTGGGTTTCCTATAAACTTCTACTCCAGGCCACAGTTGGGTCTGATGGTGGCTGCACAATCCAGGAAAGCCAGCCTGTTGTCTTCGGTATCTTACCTATTTATTAGGGTCCACTGCATTGATGTGGTCTGTAAAGGCCTGTACTTCCTGAGTCTTGATTTTCACCCAGGTATCAGCTACATACCTGAACCAGTGGGAGGGTGTTGTTCCTGGGAAGGTGTTGTGTGTCTTCTTCTCCACTTCTTTCATTTATAGGTTGGCACTTGGCAACAATTGATGACACTGGGGAACCCATGGCACAACCATGCTTCTGTCTGTACAAGAAATATGTGGTGTTCAGACACAGGTCCAGCAGCAGGCATATCTGGTCTGGGTTGAGGCTGCTTCTGGTTTTACTTCAAACAAAGGAGAATAAGTTTCTGTCTTACAAGTGAAATATGTGTTGCGAGAAAATCTATATCAGTCTATTGGGATTGTTGTCATGAATAATATGACTGGCAAGCGCTCCCAAGTCAGTATTTTTATAGTAGACATGTTTAACGTAAAAATTATACAAATGTTTGCATCCATATTTTTATTACATGTTTATTACATGTTTTATTACATGTTACAGGCATTATCAATATAGTAAATATTTGCTATGTAAATATGTCTATTTCCTTTTACAATTGTTATTCTATCAGATTGTCATCGTGTTTGGAACTCCACCCACTTTAAATACTTGTTTGTATATTCACCTGTTCCTGCCATATGGTTGTTATGAAAGTATAACATTTCATGTAGTTCTCGGGTTTAAAAAAAATTCATGACACCTATATAGGGTGACTCAATCTAATTTTCCATAGGAATTATGGACTATTTTAAAAGATCAATACATTTAATGTATAGTACAGTATACTTAATTTAAAATATTTCATGCTTTGACCTTAGATACTACCAGTTATGCTAGACCAGTGATACCAACATTTTTAGAGGCTGAGTGCCCATACTGCGATTCAAAAGCCGCTAATTTTTCGCAAAGTGCCAATAGAGCAATTTAACCTGAATACAGGTGCCTGTGAAGGGGTGATATCAGGTGCCCACATAAAGGGCTCCGTGCCACCTTTGGCACCTGTACCATAGGTTTGCCAGCACTGTGCTAGACTCTAGCATATAAATTCATTTTGACCTAGGATGTATGACTCCAAGGATGAGCCCAATAACGAATAATGTTTGTTCAAAATTCACTACAGTGGAGCAAGGGATATGTGTAGGAAAGGGTAGGAAGGAAAGGGGGGCATATATGCATGTAGAAAGAGGTCATTGGGGGCAGCAGATCATGTCACCCTTGCCCTGCTGCTCCAGGAGAGTCACTGTGAGAAATAGAAAGCCTGGAGTACAAGAGACTCTGCAGTGTGCCAGTTGAGGGACAGCTGCTAGCACAGGCATGATACAGGATTTCCTTCATTTCCAGGGATGAAGAGGAACAACTACAGATCAATCCCAGAGAAAATTATGGAACAACTTATAAAGCAGTCACTATGCAAGTACCTAAACTGCCTGATAAACAGAGGGAATGCTGCAGACATAGTATATCTTGACTTCAGCAAGGCTTTTGACAAAGTGACCCATGATATTCTGATTAGTAAGCTAATTAGGTATGGGATGGATGGAACACCTATCAGGTGGATACACATTTAGTTACAGTATCATTCTCAGAGGGTGGTGATGAATGGCTACTTGGAATCTGGGAGGGAGTAACAACTAGGATACTCCAGGGTTCAGTCCAGGGGGCAGTGCTCTTCAACATTTTATTAATGACTGGGATCAGGGGGTTCGGGAAACACTAATCTGATTTGCAGATGACACAAAATTGGGTAGAATAGCTAACACTCTGGAAAACAGAAACAAAATTCATCATGATCTAGATAAGCTGGAGCACTGGACTGAAAACTACAGAATATAATTCAACAGGGATAAATGCAAAGTACTGCAGCTAAGGAAAATAAACAGAACACAAAGTTACAAAATGGGAGATACCTGACTCAGCAATACTACAAGTGAGAAGGATCTTGGAGTCATTGTACATCATAAGAAGAATACAAGTCAACAGTGTGATACAGCTACAAAAAAGGCAAATGATATTTTAGTCTGCATTAATAGAACATGGTCTCCAGTGAGATACTCGTTACCCCCTATTGAGCACTGGTTAGGCCTCATTTTGATTACTATGCCCAGTTCTGGACACTGCACTTCAAGAAGGATGCTAACATCTTGGAACAAGTGCAGAGGAGGATAACAAGGATGACTAGGCGTCTGGAAACCAAGTCCTCTCAAGAAAGACTGAGAGAACTGGGCATGTTTAACCTTGAGAAAAGATGACTGAGGGGAGATAGGATAGCACTTTTTAAATACTTTTCAAATCTTTTCTTGATCATCCCAGAGTGAAGGGAATATAACAGTGGCCTCAAGTTACAGGAAGCCATACTTAGGCTGAATATCAGGAAAAAACCTCTTAACTATCGGGGCACGGTGACAATTGGACTGATTACCTCAGGAGGTGGTGAGTGCTCCAACACTGGAGGCATTCAAGATAAAGGTGGACAACCATCTGTCGAATCTGCTTTGATTCATATTTCTGCACTGAGCAGGAGGTTAGACTCGATCGCCTTACAAGTCCCTTTCACCTTCATTACCCTATGATCCTATGAAATAAATGCTGCCTCTCTCCTCACTTTAGTGCTGTTGATCTCAGTTTTCAAAGTTTTGTTTTTTTAAAAAAAATAGGGAGTCATTCACACAGATAAAATTAGGCATTAAAAATACATCCAGACAGTTCTATCTGTTGGAGTTTTTTCTCTTGCAGGCCTATGTGATTGCAATGTCATTTCTCTGCTCTTTACTTTGAATCCTCAACTGAACAGAATATTAACCTTTATTCAATTCAAAGTTGCCTTCTCCTGGGGATTGGCAAGTGTTTTGGAGCATTCAAGAACGCCTTGACACAAATACTGTATTTGATGTCTGAATATCTTCAAACCAATGAGGAATAACTACATTTGTTGCATTAAAATGGCTCTCTGAAAAAAATACTGTGAGTCATGATAGCTGTATCCCTCAATCTCACCACTTTAAACTGATTTTAATGGCCTTGGTTAAAGAAGGTAATGGCTGCTTGGCACATTCAGTAATATAGCAATGGAAAAACACATAAACATAGAATTGGTG
The DNA here is from genome assembly GCA_023846285.1 of Phrynocephalus versicolor. NCBI lineage: Eukaryota > Metazoa > Chordata > Lepidosauria > Squamata > Agamidae > Phrynocephalus > Phrynocephalus versicolor. The sequence goes on along the minus strand of JAHTLZ010003518.1, from coordinate 1,417,924 downwards.
TGTTCTTAGAATGTTTTCCACAATGTTTCAATTTCAGTGATGAAAGGATTCTAATTTAATGGCAGATATTAAGTAACCTTAGCCTATCTGTCTGATCTCTCTGCTGGTCTAGTGAGATCAGGGCTGAATTTATGACACATATAAAAGAACATGATGCAAATTAAAAGCAAGCAAGCCGTTCTGGAGACCAAGGATGAGGGGAAAATGGAGGCCAGGTATATTTTTCACAGGTAAAAAACCTTCCATTTGATGGAGTATACACTGACCCTGCAATAAAGATCCTTTAGAGCAGAAGGAGATGGCTAAATAGATCAGTGGTTTAGGTGGTCAAGAGTTTGATCCCTCTCCGTGCCTTCTACTAGCCAGCCTATCTGGTTTTGGGAAAGCTGCACAGATGCCAGGATGCCCCCAGAAGAAGGGAGTGATAAACCACTTCTGAGTACTGTTTACCTAGAAAACCCTGCAAAGGGTCAGCATAAGTCAAACTGACTTGATCATCATCATCATCATTAGAGAGAAAGGAGCAGGTTTTGTCTTGTGTGTATTTAATTTTTTGTATTGTTGATTTTCAAGCCTTTTCACTGTCCACAGACTAGTGAATCGTATTACGGTAGAATTCCCCAAGAAGCACTAGAGTTACAGTAGTAAGTAGAAATAACCGTTCTACTTCAAAGACATTAAGTCTGACTGCTCTCTTCCTGGCAGACAGTCTTTTTGTGCTAGAACAACTAAGCAAGGTCAGGACTTTTGGCAAGCAGGGTAGGAAGTGCAGACAGAGGATCTGTTCCTGGTACTGACCTTGATAATCAGTATCCCTCACCCTGGTAAACCAAGTAAGCAACCCCATGCTCAAGAATGATAAGGTTGATGTCCTTTTCTCCCCAGAGGCCATTCCTGTCACTTCTCTAATATACTCTGTCTAATGTAAATCAGTACAAGAAATTCCCAGCACTGCCTTTCACTTCATATTTGACCACTTAACTGGCTTGGGGTCTTGACATTTTTCCAAGCAGATAATTTCCTTTTATCGAACTCTTGAGTTGCTAGTAGCCAGACAGCTAGTAAGCTACAGATGCTCACTTGAGGCAACTCTTGTGATAATAATATTTTTTTAAAAACTGTAACCACTTCAATACTAAACACATAAACATACAGCCTTGTGGCTGGCATTACAAGTACTGTAGCTAATAGACTTTTCCAAGTGTCTATCATTCTGGAGTATCATGGTCCAGTATAGCCAGAAAATGGAACATGTTAAAGCAGCAGTTCTCAACCTCTGGGTCACGACCCTTTTGGCGGTCGAACAACCCTTTCACGGGGTTGCCTAAGCCCATTGGAAAACACATATTTCTGATAGTCTTAGAAACAGAGATACCACTCCCAGTGGGTGGGCTGTGCCTAGGAATCATTGGAGCCATTCATTGCCCGCTTCGTAAGGGGTCAGTGGGGTGGGGGAGGGGTGAGATTTATTGGCAGCACCCGCCCGCGAAAGGACACTTGAGTAATCTGGGCTGCCGCTGCTGTCACCTCCACAAGCTGTGCTCTGCCTAGAGCTCGGAGAGCAGGCAGCATGGAAAGGGCTCTGGAGCCTCCCTCCCACTTCTCCCACCACCCAATGGCCCCGATGTGGAGGTGTCCATCCCTTCAGCAGCCACCCAGGAACCACCTCGGCCAGCCGCAGCCCTCACCTGGAGCGGGCAGAAAAACCCTTGGCGCGTACTCTCTAGCGCTCCCACTGGGTCACTTCCTCTCCCCTCCTCCTCCCCTTCCTCCCACACCCCCGTACCCTCCCTGGTGATGGCACCCTCCTCCCCCCACTCTGCCCACCTCTCCCTCCCGGCTCAAATGTCAGGTTGGCCAGGAGGCATCCTACCCTGAGCATGGAGCAGGTGCTGGGTGGCAGGTGAGTGGCCTGTTACCTCCTGTCAGCCCATTGGCCTTGGCATTGCTTGAGGTGAGGAAGAAGAGGAGGCCACCCCCACCCCTGGTGTTGGTCTTGATCCCGCTCACCCTGTCTTACCTGCCTGCCTGCCTGTCCGCATGCAGTTTCAGGGAGTGAGCCGGAGGCACACGGGGGGAGCAAGAGGCGATGGGGTACCCAGGGGAAGCAGACCCACACTCAGGCAGGGGGACCAGGTGACAGGGAAGCTGGGGAAATGGCTGCTGTTTTCTGGCTGCACACCATTCAAGAAGCCCGGTCCTCCTGCTCTCTCTCCTCTGCATCCCCTCCAGAGGGCCCTTTGCCTCCTCCAACGCTCACTCTTTACACCTGCCATGGAACTAGAGCCAGATCTGCACACCATGCCTGTTTATGCAGTCTCCCCTCCCCCCCCTCCATGCCGGGGTTAGAGGAGGATTTGGGGGGTGGCTCCCAATAGACCTGTGTGAGAGACCTGGAAGGGGTTTCTTTCCTCGTGTGAGCTGAAACCTTGACCTTAAAATACCAGGTGGGTGGGTAGGCTCTGCCCAGCCATGCAACCACTTCCTCTTTGCCGCCACCGCCAAAAATAATTATTTTCTTACCAATGAAAATAACTTTATGGTTGGGGGTCACTATAACATGAGGAACTATATTAAAGGGTCACAGCATTAGGAAGGTTGAGAACCACTGTGATGAAGGCTGATGAAGCTTAAATGGTAGATATAACAGCTGCCTTTGTCTGCCACAGCCCTGTGAGAGAAAATAAATGACCTGTAATGTGGGGTGCAGCTGGAGGAGGAACCAGTCACTGAACTTATTCAGAGAAAGCAGACATTAGACTGTTATTTACCCCCTCATGCCCAGGCTAGCGCCCTTTTCCTTTTCTTCATGTAAGTAAATACTTGACTATGTAAAAATGTAAAATGCTGCATTTGGGAATACTGATGCAATGAAGCTAAAATGTGGGCACCAGATGATGCACCCCCACCCTGTACAAGAGGTATTGTGTTTTACCTCTGTGCATGCACACACAAGTGTGTGTATTGTTGATATTCCTGCAATGTGGTGTTATGCAGATGCACTTCACTTGCCAGCAGCACATGGTTTCTGGCACGCAGCATTTACCCAGGATTCAGTTTTCCTAGAAGGTTTCTGAAGATTACAGTATCCCTGCAAACCAAAGAGTATTTAGCAATAGACCAAGTATCAGATATGGTCTGCAATATTAACTTTTAATGAAATCCCCACTGACCCTCAATTATCTAGGAGTCTCCCTAATCATGTAGAATTTCCTCCAAAAGCAAAGTTAGCTGTCTGCCTCTTTTTGAGATCCTATTCAAACACATAAATTTAAATTTGATTCAGAGGGTTAAAGTCCAGGGAAGTCTATGCCAAATAAAGTGCAGCAGAAAGAATGATGACTAGGACTCAGTATACATATGGGCAAATCCCTGATCAGCCATGGGAACTCACTGAGAAACAGAGGTGGTAAACTACTCCTTAAACATTTCATATACTGTATTTGAAAAATTCTCTTATGGTAGCCATAAGTGGGATGTGATTTGACAGTACATATCAGACCTTTTAAGCTGCCAAATAAAGCTTTGCTGTTTTAATTCCATCACTGACTAATTGACTGCTTGACTGATATAGAAACTAATTTTTCTTCTGATATTTCCATTAGAGATGGGCAGGAAATGGAAACACAGTGTTTCTTTTTGTTTCATTAGTAATGAAGTTTTAAAGTATTTTTGTTATTAAATGAAATGAAATGCTACACTCCCCTGGGTCCTGGAGGCACCAAAATGGCAGGGGAGCTTCCTCAAGCAATTCTCTGTAGGTCCCTAAAATTTGGAGAGGTTTGGGGCTCGGGGGGGGGGGTGAGTTATTAGGCTCCAAAGGGGGTGCCCCTAGGAAAAAAATCATTCTAATTCAATCGGGATTCAGAAGCCAAGCCACTAATTGCTCATTCGCAGGGGTGGGGCCCTATTGCAGTTTCCTGATTCAATTAGAATTATTTTTTCCTAGGGGCCCCAATTTTGGAGTTTAATAACTTAGCCCCCTGGCCCCCAAACTTTTCCAAATTTTGGGGGCTTACAGGGAAGAGGCTTGATGAAGCTCCCCTGCCAGCTCCTCTAGGATGAATCGTTTCATTCCTAGAGGGGGAAATGGCATTTCATTTTATTTTGTAACAAAATGCATTCTACAATTTGGTTTCATAGTGAAACTTTTTATTATGTAACAAAACGATAAAAGAGTGTTTCATTTTTCATTTTGTGTCCATCTCTAATTCCCACCCTAGACTCAGTAGGACTCCTGTATGCACAGGAGATCCATTCCATTGTGAATACTTGAAACGGTGGATAGTACTGAAACCTATATATGACATACAACAAGAGTACAAAGTTTACAGCAGGCAGGACAAAGGCCACATTGCTTACCTCCTTTTGTTGTGGTTTATTGGCTGCAGTAAACTGCAGATAATTGATATTGCATGGAAATGCATCATTCTAAATGCTAAGGGTAGTGCCCCTGCTCTGTCTGTTGTCCACACCAATATACAGTATATCCTTAAAAATACTTATGTTCATTTCCCTTCATTTTTCTAAAAGCACAGAAAGTCAAGTAAGGAGGTGGGTAGGTACACAAGATGCCCATGTAGCATCCATTTTTCTTCAGGTAATATATTAGCCTTCCCCACCATTGTGCTCTCTACTGTAGATACCTTGGGGCTATTTTAGCTGCATTGGCCAGGGGTGATAGGAGTTCTTGTTCAACTTTTTTGGAAAACATTAAGCTGTGGGGGAGGGGCTACAGTATATCTTATGATGGTGGTTTTGGAGAGCTTTCTATATGCAGCTTTAAAACTGTTCCTTAGAAAAGAACAGGAGTAATCATCCAGCCCAAATATTATGCTTCTGAATATATCACTTTTACTGTTTAGTATAAGGAATCATTTGAAGAAACTGGAAAAGCAAGCAAATGAGTGTCTTCAGACTTCAGCAGAGGAAAAAAGTACATTTCAAAAATTACACTGCATTCTATTCAATATTTTGCAATGAAACTGACATTTTAGAATGTAAGAAGACTAATTGTATAACTGAAAAAACACTTCAGAGTTTATTTTCTTCTGTTAAATTTTTATACTTGTACAATTTTCAATTTGCAAACAATTCATAGATTTAAAAAAACATTTTATTGATTTTTATTGGGGAGGGGGGGGCGAAGCTATAAAGTAAATCTACAATTCCCCTGCAAGTTCAAATATTATAAAAGCAACAAAGAAAAATTAGTAACTTTCATATACGGTTTATAGTACTTTTGATATGTTCAATTCTAACCGGACTAAGAACATCAGAGCAATTTTCAAAGTTAACTCGATTGAGATTGTTCCAAATTAATTCTTACTATTTCTGGGCTGAGCATGTGGAGAACACTGATATGGAAAATCAAACGACTGTGCTATAATTTTTCAGTATTACTGTTCCAGCAGGCTACGAATGTATTGTTGTTATGGATATTAGACTGCCTGTCCAAGAGATTGGTCTCCGGCTATAATAGACTGTCAAATGGCGTAAATCTGTTCAGACAATAGCATTTCCGAAAATGAGGCTGGGGGAGGGGGAAAGCCTCTTAGGCTAAAATAAATTCCTCAAGAAACATAATTACCACATTATAGTATATGAGGTTTCTATGCCTAGTTCTTCTGTTACCGTTTCTCCAATTTAATCAGCATTATGACTGTTATAATTTTGCCACTGGAGCTTAACCTACAAAAATAAAATCCATTAAAAAGGGAGAATAGATTCGGAATTGGCACACCGAGTCTGTTTTAGTGTTCTCATACACACACAAAAATATCTTTACTGCTCATAGGAAATTGGAAAGGCCTACCAGATTACTCAACAAAAGGAGGCTAATTTAAATTCTGATCTCACTGAATGAGTCCCTGTTCCCCCTTCAAACTAGTGAAAGAGAGAGGAACCTCAGGCTAAACGAAGAAAAGCCTTGCAAAAATTATAGGAAGAAAACATTGCTGCCCACAAGTGTTGGGGAAATCTTCAGATTGAATCAGAATGTGGTCTCCATTGAAGGTGTGGGAAAAGATAAAAGAAAGATAAATAAAGCAGCAGACTTTAACTTACCAATGACATAAATCACATGTAAAATGTGATATTTCTTTTTTCACCTCTTTTTTTAAATTAGAAATATGCACCGGTATTTTTTTTAAATGCAGAAATCAAACTAGTGTATATGTTTGTTTTCACTGATTCAGTTACACAGAAACTTCATTCCATTGCTGTTTAATTCCACAGAAACTTCATTCCAGGCATGTTTTATTTTTAAGGCAATTTACAATGAAACTGGTTGATATAAATTTTAAAAAGAATGATCATACAGTAAAATTTATCTGGCAGGGTGCAGGCAGCGTCACTTGTTAAATTAGAAATTCAGACAGCTTAGATTCCCATGTATGCTGTAATAGCTTTAGAAAAAACATCCCCAAAAGAGTTATCTTGCATTGGAAAATCCAAATAAATTACTCTGTTTTCACTGTGACCTTCTCATGGGCCATCCTTTAATAAGTGCTGAAAGAATTTTCTGGCTATAGTTGTGTTGTTGTTGTTGCTGCTGTTTGTTTTTTACATCATAGCAAACATAATATCATATCCTGTTTCTTTTAAAACGTATTAAAAAGAAAAGAAAACTCAGTCACTACCATTATAGCAACCTAGAGCTAAATCCAGTGTTCAGTGAGTTGCAGTTCCCCATATCCTATCCCCTTCAGCAGCCTCCTGTTTCCTCACAGATCTTCTCTGTAGGATCCCACAGTCATATGGTTGTGAAAAGGGCCATGTCGGGTGACCACAGAAAGGGCTCCAAGTGCCACCTTTGGCACTCGTGCCATACGTTTGCCAACACTGTTGTAGGAGATGTCCTTCAACAAAGCATTTGTTTCCCTATCTCTGTTGGATGACCTCTGCTGAGGATGTTCACAAGATGAGAAAGGAGAAATGCTTTCTCTCAGTAGCTGAGTAAGTGCTGCATAGACCCATGGGCTACAAATCCCACAAGGCAGGGGAAACAGTTCAAATGATAGTAAGAAAATTACATTCAAGATGGAAAAGTATGAACCCTAATCCTGACTCAGTAGATATGTGACCTAGAGGGCATGGGGAGATCAGCAACAACATGTCTGCTCCTTATAGAGCAGGAAAGAATGGAAGTGATTTTGACAGAGGAACCCTTTCAGTCTCACATCCTTCCAATGTAAGAATAGTTAGGCTAAGAGGCAATGGTTGGAGGGTGCCAGGCCAACAATCTCAGGAGGGCTGAGGGCCATTTTTGACCTTTGGTGGCAGTCTGAAGGCCACACACCAAGAGTGACAGGGAGTAGACAAACTGGCAAATAGTGTGTATGTGTGGAATAATCGAGTGTCTTTATTGTAAAAGTTATGCTGATGGCATTTTGTTTACGGAAAAAAACGAGTTAAGCCAAAAGGGGAAGGCAGAAAGCTAACCACAAAGACATATAATAGCCAAAATATATTTAAAAATAAATAAATAATAAATTTGTATTATTTTACATGCTGCAGATAAAAGGGATGCATCTTAGTTGTATAAGCAGGTTTGTGAGTGGAAATACGATCAAGGTCCACCCCAGAATCTATAATTCGCCATAGTAAGTTATGCATACCTTAATGTAAGCAAGATTTCAACAATTGTATTACACTGTGAAAAATCCACAAAAGCATACAGGGGCCCTAGGGCTGTGACTCTTCACTGTACTTTATTCTTGTGGAACTGTTTCAGAGAAATGACATTTGTCCCCCAGACCCACCCATGAGTTCTGATGCACCAGTGGAGGGAGATGGTCTATTAGGACAAGCATGGCTCTGCCTCACCTGAAAGCTAGCAAGAGTGTCCACGTTCCCATACCTCTCATCAGAGGATGAAATACAAGTGCTGTAGTACAGAAACCTTCTGAACCAATATGAGTGACTCTTCTGCTGTTGTCAAATGTTAAACATTAAGGAGTTGTACTGCAGTTATCATGGCAAGGGAAGAAGAAAAGGACAAAATCAGAACTAGCTAGCCCGCCCATTGTTGATTTTTGGCTTCTCTTCCATTGGCTTTCCACTCCTACCAGTCCCACACCAACCATGACTGTGGTCTCTTTAATATATTGCAGTTAAAACTGCCATTTGAAAAGCTGCTCTCTATTTCTAATCAATGTTACTTGGTCAGGATTGGAACCCTATGCTTCTCAGCATCTGTAATGCTGGATGATCAGAAATCATAATATCCCAGCACTTGCCTTATCATCAACTAATCTGCAGTACTTTAAAGCACAAAGCAAATAAACATATAGCTACCAAGCTGTTGATCCATTATCTTTAGAGTTCCTCTATGTTGGTGTATACGGTAATTGGGTAGATAACAGAGCTTTATGGTACTGTACATGCTCAAAATACATATTCGCTGTTAAATAATTAACTGCTTATTAAATAAATAAATATGTGCCATGAAACAGACCAACAACCAGTTAAATTACAAAGCTGGACTTTTTTGTGGTGGTATTCTCAGACTATGTATCAGCTTTATCTGTTAGTTAATACTCTCTGGTAGTGTCTAATGGCTACTAAAGTTAACCTGTGGTCTTGAGCCAATTTTAACGCCACATGAAACAACCTAATTTGCTGTTTTATGAATGATAAGAGGCAGTTTTCTAGCACAGTGGGGTAATTCCAATAAATAAAACATCTTGTACAGTATTACACAAGTAGTTGTGTCATTTTACATTTAGTGCTTCTGTCTCATTAGTTCTGACCTTATTTCTTAAAAAGATATACCCTATTGAGTTATTATGTCCCCAGAGAAACTCTCTGTACTTATAGCTAGTCCCTCCCTTCTCTGCCATCACTTTCTATACATGAAAAGTGATAAATCAGCACTGAGAACTTCATGCCTATGTACTGCCTGTACACACCAACAAGTACATTGGTACATCTACTTATGAGTGGCTCTACTTACAAGCAATTCAACTTAAGAGCGGAAAACCACTGGTGTTTTAACTGCTGCCTTACAAATTTTAGATGCGGTCTGCTGTACTTACATGTTTTTTCTTTTTTTTAGATATGGCTGCTCTACTTATGAATAGTTCGACTTATGAGCATGCATTCAGAATGGATTAAACTCATAAGTAGAGGTACCACTGTATCCTGCTCTGTAAAGTATAACGTTATTAATTACACATACATAGAGTCGGGGTACAATCATCTCCTGGTCCCAGGCTGCGTCTCTCTGTGCGTGGGTGTCTCTGTGTGTGCCTGTGTGCAAGAGTGTGTGGGAGTGTCTCTGAGCTGCACCTGGGACCCCAGGCTCTTTACTGGTAACAGTAAAGAAGTACACAATAGGACAGAGGAAGACAGAGGAAGGATGGTCTTTGGTCTTTGGTCATGTATGCATTCCATTGGTGGGGGGAGTATGCACCCTTATCTAGGAGGAAATGCTGGCTAGTGAGGACTCATTGGTAAGGGAAAGAGGAAGGAGCTTCGGGCTGGTCACAGAACAGATGTGCCTGATATCCTGATATCTAGCTTGCCATCCATTTCCCCGACCTCTTGAGCTAGGTCAGCTCCAGGTCAGCTTAACCACACCATGGGTTTCCTGCTTGCTCTCTGGATATGCCTGTCCAGGGCCTAAGGCTGCCTCGGTGCTGCCAAGTTATTTCAGGGTTCAGAACCTTTTGGGGTATGGAATCCCCACAGTCAGGATTCTTGTTCACATATAGAGTTCATATTTCTCCTGTGGACTTATCCCTTTCCAATTGTACAAAGTTCTGTCAGACAAAGGAGGGGGACTAAGAAGCTTCCTCTAAATGTGATGACCTTATCTGAGGAGGGAATTACTAAGTAGTGCAATATAAAAGTTCACTTTTCTTAATGTCAAGGCATGCATGGCCCCATCTGTCAACGTTCTGGAAGCAGGTACACATCCAGGGAGGAATTAGTGCCATAAATAAAGATACAAGCAAATGATTAAAAACAGAAAATGGCTGTTGGGTCCAGGCCTTGCTTGTGGGTTTCCTGGAGGCATCTAGTCTGCTGCTGTAGTAACAAGATGCAGGATGGTAGATATTGTCTAAGCCAGAAGGGATGTTACATAGTGTATTGCCTCAATTGCAGCTCATCCAAACCCAGCAATTCCAAGGCAATAATTGCTTCAGCTGCCGTTTCTTTGGCCAGATTCCTTGGCAGTGTCATTTTAGAGATCCATTATAGCTATCATTCCATGTTCCAAGTCTACTTCATTTTTACTTCATGGAAAATTGATTCACTCTCAGCTCAGCCTTATTTCACATACTAATGTTTATTTCCTTAGTGGCATTGCATCACTTCTTATTTGATATCCAAGGTAAACCACTTTATAGCTTCATTCTTGCATTCAGTAATCTATTCCTATACACCGTGTATATAAAAAGATCTTTCATTTACACATCATGATGGTAACTTGGCATGCTGATAGAATACTTAACAACAGCAGTTTTACTACAGGAAGATGTTTTTAGAGGCTTCCTCCTCCTAAAAGAATAGAACAATTTTTTCATATAGACAGTGTCTGAAATAGGACAAAAACAATGTAGATTTGTAAGGCTAGATTAAAGTTTTTTTACTGATGTTCTTGTTTTTAACTTTTTGTGCGAACCGTCCAGAGTTCCCATTGGGAAATGGGAGCGGTATAGAAATGCAAAAATAAATAAAATAAAATAAATACATCATGTTGTATATTAATTCTTTATACATCATTTAAAAACTAAAAATGCATTAAATAACTAGCCACTTTCCACAGCCATAAGTATGCTAAGTGATGCTTTGCTTTTTACCACTGAGGTTCAATGGAGAAAATCAGTGTAGTTTTAACTTATTTTCATAGCTAATTCCTTTTCGGTCCATTGTGCCAGGAATTCACAAACTCTAACTGCCTTTTAGCTTCCTATAATACTACTGACCTTGGCAAGCCAGGCATAATAAAAATGACACTGCATATTGTTATAAGCTCCTTTTCATAAAGCGCTGCATGTCTCTGTTCGTTTAAAGAAAAACATTTCAGAATTAAACATAGAGATTGCTTTTCTTTCTCTTTGTTATGGTGAGTTTTATTCAAATTTGAACAATACCATAAAGAATTCTTCAATGAACCTTTCCCGTTTTTACAATGGCTTTTTTATTGGCCATGTTCATGGTTTCAAATACAGTACAATGTAATATCTGAAAATCCTATTCAAGGTTTTATTTTATTTCTGTTCTTTCACCTGTATAATCTGCCTTTATTAACTTGTCCTTTCCAATATAATAAAATACCAAATACTTTTTACTGTAATCTTGAAGCAAAAGCCGAGTCTTGTTTCTCAGTGTCAGAACTACCAGCACAGAAATATAAAAATGCAATGCGGCAAGATTCTCCACGCACTAGAATTGGCTGTGGAGCCAGATGCTTCTAAGAGCAATAGCCATATATTTACCTCACAATACAAACTGCTGTATTGATTTATAGAAATTAGTTTGCCACGATCCCTAGGTAATTACTTTGAAGACTCACTGGCCATTCATGTCTCCCACCCTTTAAATCTTGCATCCCTCCGTTCTGTCACCAGCTCTTGGTTTCTCCCATTCATCAGCTGTTACTTTTCATTTCATGGCTCAGTGATAAAACTCTCAAACTTTCCCTCCTTTAAATGTCCAACCTGTTTTCTTCTCCTGCGCTTTGACTTTCTCAAGGACTCATCTTTTATCATATTAAACCTTGCCGGCTAGCTCATAAATGTTCTTCTTCATGATGTGCTGCCAGCAATTTGAATTCTAATAAAATTAAACCAGTTCTCAATATAAACATCCAGGGGATCTTTGTTGCCTAGTCACATTTGTCAAACATGCAAGCTGCTCTCTGCATCTCAGTGGGGTTTTATCCCAAATAAATATGCAGAACTTTTCAACCTTTTAGGGAACATCTACCCCTAAGCACGTTAGTTTTAAAGAAATTGCACTAACTGCTAATAGGTTTACAGACTGCAAAGTACTGGTGATGACTTTCATAGGAGCGTGGAAACTCAATATTTGAAGAAGCATCTTATAAACACCTTGACCAATCATTAAAATCTCCCAGGAGGGATGTATTTCTGCATCCTATTATCAGGATCATTAAACTACAGGGAGATAAACAGTAACCAACAGCACCCGGCTTGTGGACTATCTTCCCCCTGGAGTCTTAATTAGCATCAATGTTGACCTCATTTTGTGGCCATGTTATAAACATGGCTGTTTATTCAAGTATTCTAGACTTAGTTATCATGGCTTGGCTTTTTAAAAAATTATTTTATATTGTTTTCAAACAGTTTCATTAATTTTACCCTACTTTGAGATCTCCAGGACCAATTCAGGACACAAAAGGACTACTTTAATAAATAACAATTAATGTCTGTCCTACCAATCTTTCTCTGACTCAACTAATTTTTTTCAGGAATTACCTTTTATTTTTAGCAGCTGTTTGTTTTCCATGATGTTGAAAACTTTGTTTTTTCCTCAGATACTCTCTACCATCCCCCCCCCTCTGGTTTGTATGTAAAATCTTTCTGAGTCTCAGCAAAGCACTTGGTTAGTTATTTTTGAACCTTTGTAAAAACTTTTGAATTTGGGTTGACTCTGGGAGATTAGGGTTAACATTTGACTTTGTGAGACTTTACTTGGAGCCGAATTTCATGCTAATAGAAATGCAGTATTTTAACATAACTTTTAATGCATTGCTTGTCTGACTGATTCTGACTAGCCATTTGGGCAACAGGTCTAATCACTAAAATAAATAGGGTAAGACATCCTTCTCAAGGGGACTTGCTGATTCTTGTCCAGCAAGGCTAGTTCTTATAGCCTAAATAATATTTTACACTAATGCATTGAAGACAAAAATTAGGCCAAAACAGTCTAATTTCCTGAAAGTAACCTTTTGTTAATCACATTGGCATTTCATAGGACTTTCCATATGAATATAAAATTAAAGCTTATTTTATCTTGTTTTTACCCAAGATTCTGAAAGTTTCATGAAGGATTATATGGCTACTCTTGAGAATGATGGAAATCTTTCAGAATTTGGATTAATAATGTCAGGGCTTTCTGTCTATCCAGAGCTGTTGAGGGCTATTTTAGGTCCATGTGAATTTGATTGTGAAGAAAAAATGCTCACAGTTGCTGCCATGGCAACAGGTATTTTCTGAAGTACAGGACTCATGCCTTCTACTCAAGTCTCATATAATTAAAAAAAATATATATCCAACCAGTGAAAGAGTGATTATTTGATTCCCAAGTTGTCCTTTAAACAAATAATAAATTTAATTTAATGTATACATTACTAACAAATAACACTTTTTGATAACTGTATTTTAATAATTCTTTAATTTCCTATTTCAGAAATTCATTTGCCTCCATATACACTTGAACAAAGATGATAAACCTTCCCTCAGTTGCACGGTTCAACAATTAAAATGGATGAATTAATCAGACATGTTATTGATTAACCAGATTGAATTTTGGTGCTCTTAAAATTACTTAATTACCAATTAATTGAATGTAGAGCTAAAAGTTATCCACCTTACATTCTGCTTGGCATAAAATTTCAATTTAATCTCATGGTCAGAATAAAAATATATAGGCTGTTATACCCTTCTCTAATACACTAGTGTTAAATCTCCCTTTGTCTTGTTACTTAACTATTTATGTCATGGCCTTTTAAATAACCCCTGGAAGAAACTATTATATTTTATAATCTTATTTACTATCTCTTTCTTTTGCTGCCACCATTTTTGAGCTGTTGCTATGTACATGTATTTTCTTCTTTGCTCATGCCATTAATTATAACATGCTCCACATAGCAAGCCCTCATGTACTGAGTTCAGCTTGAATAGAACTACGTAACAGGATTCTCTTAAAATAACAGTATCAAAACGATGTTCTTTATTCCTAGGGTTTAAAATCACTCAGGGCAATTACTGTAACCTTGTTTATCACCTCCAACTCTCTCTCTCAGGCTGCTCTCTCAAACAGCCAGAACCACCTCTCTCCATCTCTTTACACCAGGCCTGCCCAAAGTCCGGCCCGGGGGGGGGGGGAAATCTGGCCCGTCAGGCCATTCTGAGTGGCCCACGGCTGGCTGGCCCACCCCTCCCTCCCCCTCCTTCACCCCATGTTTTTTAAAGAAAGTGGGTGGGGCTTGCAGTGGGGTGGCAGGGTTGGGGAGCAACCGGCCCCTGACACATTCTCAGCCACCAAATCTGGCCCTCCTTACAAAAAGTTTGGGCACCCCTGCTTTACACCATCCAGCTGTTACCAACACACTCTTCCTCCTTATCTAGTTTCTCTCCCAACCAATGAGAACCATTCTTTCCAATGTTCCATGCTTCTCACTCCTCCCATACATACTGAAACAATGCATTTCCATTTCAAACAACATGTTTACCATCACAATACATTTGTACATAAGAAGGCAGCATACAGACCTATGGAGGCATTTTTGGTTTGGTTTTGTAAAATGTGATGAAATTTGGTTGCTGGATTGAACTCAGTAGTGTTGCAAAAGATGAAAGAACAACAGAAAGCGCTAAATCGTGCTAAATAGGTCGAATGGAATCAACAATATGAAAATGTCCAAATTGGGCCCAAGTAGCCGTTTTCCCTCACTGGTCTCATGAAACCCGTTAGTGTCACACAAGGTCTCAGGTGTGAAGGGGGAGCAGATGTTACCATTCTCACTCTCACATTTGGTGCTATTGCTCTCACTCGGTCATACTGGTCACGGGAAGTTCCACATGGCACCTCGTGGTAATGAACTGAGGATCTGAAAAAAATGAATTGTTGCTCTACGTAAAGATGGCCTAGGCTAGTGGTGGTGAACCTTTGGCACACCAGATGTTTTGCACGACTCCCAGAATTCTAAGCCCAGATTGTCAATGACAAAGAACTGTGGGAGTTGTAGTCTAAAACATCTGGAGTTCCAAAGGTGCACCACTACAGGCCTAGGCTATAAGCAGATTGCCAAAACCCTGAAACTGAACTGCAGCCTGGTGGCCAAGACCATACAGCAGTTTAAAAGAACAGGTTCCACTCAAAACAGGCCTCACTGTGGTTGACCAAATATGCTCAGCATCATATCCAGAGGTTGGCTTTGGGAAATAGACATATGAGTGCTGCCAGCATTGCTGCAGAGATTGAATGGGTGGGGTGGGGTGGGGGGTCAGCCTGTCAGTGCTCAGACCATATGCCGCACACTGCATCAAACTGGTCTGTAGGGCTGTCGTCTCAGAATGAAGCCTTGTTCAACAATGATGCACAAGAAAGCCCGCATAGTTTGCTGCAGACAAGCAGACTAAGGACATGAACTTCTGGGACCATGTCCTGTGGTCCGATAACACCAACACTGGTGAACTCTATGCCCAAGAGGATTAAGGCAGTTCTAGAAAATAATCTTGGCCACACAATATATTGACACTTTATGCCCAATTTGGACCTTGTCAGTTAGGGGTGCACTCACTTTTCTTGCCAGTGGTTTAGACATTAATGGCTGTGTGTTGCATTATTTTGAGGGGACAGCACATTTACACTGTTATACAAGCTGCATACTCAGTGCTTTACATTGGAGCCAAGTGTAATTTCTTCAGTGTTTTCACATGAAAAGATATACTAAAATATTTACAAAATGTGAGGGGGTGTACTAACTTCTGCAATATACTGTAAATGGGTTCAACAAGTTAACTGTGCACTTTATGAAAGATAAGTAACACAGACCTTTCCTTAAAGCATCAAATAATTTAAATAGCCAAAGAAGCGGAAGGAGATACTATAAACTAGAACATGTTCTTTGACACTAGTGATGCAACTCATGTGTAACCTAGTAAACTACACTGTGATCCTATACATATCTACTTAGCAGTACACACCATGAAACTGAATGGTTCTTCTGATTAAACATGCACTGGATTATACTGTTAAGCACAGCATAATACAGCAACATTTATAAATAAAGTCTCGATAACAAGAAGCAATAAGGGAACTAAGACATTTAGTTTAAAAAGTGACCAGTGTTGAGACATTTCTTGAAGGAGGATGGTATGTTCAGAAAAAGGACTACGGTAATGGCCTAGAAAGAAGCATGAGAACAGGGAGCACTGTATGTGATGGAAACTGTCCAGCAAAATACCCAAATAAACAGAGGGGGTGGGGTAGAGAATAAGGCCAAAATATTGAGATACTCTTTAAAAAAACCAAAAGATTAAAAGATAAAGAAAACAGTAGGAGCCAATCAAAATGATATACTATTAATAGACCAAGTTTGTTGCTTAAATACTGCCTGATAGTGCTTAAAGCACTCTCAGGGCAGTTTACAGTTTACTTATACAGGCTACACATTGCCCCCCTCCAGCTAACCTTGGAAGGACAGAAGGCTGAGTCAACCTTGAGCCACTTACCTGAGCCCATTGGGATCAAACTCAGAGTGTTTGACTGCAATACTGCAATATAAAGACTATGCAATTGGGCTCCTAGAAATGAGTGCAGGTTACAAAGTGCCAAATATCTGTTTGGCTGTCAAATGAACCAGCACTAACTGCCAAAGCAGGGGCTCATGCCCTTCTCTATTTCCTACTCTGAGTGATCCTGCTTATCTGCAATTTCAAACTGAATTTCAGTAAAACAACATGATTTAATCATTTTTCTTCTTCCAAGGCTATGTTATTAACAGTTGTGTGAAGAGTAGCAGTGCAGAAATGATCATAAACAAATTGGATGACACCATAAAGTGAACTAAAATCCCAGAGCAAGCACCAGGTTTTGGACTGAAAGTGCATGGAGTGCTCTTATCTGGGTATTTTAGACAGGTAAGGAAGACAGCTGGATGACTTCTTTGTTTGCATACATTTCCTTACTGAATACAGCATATTTATTTATCTTGACACACACTTTTAAAATTCAATCCAAATACAGTGGTACCTTGCATAAAGGAATTAATTCGTTCCAAGTGAAATTATGTTAAGCAAATTTTTCCTTTATACAAATTCACATAGGAATGCATTGAAAACGGAGTAATCCCATTTTTATGTTGTACGGATTTTATGTTATACAAGCTGTTTGTTATACAAGGGTCCACTGTATACAGTTTGCAATGCACATCATAATACATTCAGAAGCTGAGTCATGGACAATGGCTTGAACAGGCTGGTTAGATGCACAATGGCCTGGGGTATGTGAATGTCCCCCATATTTAACCTTTCCCCACACCCAATAAGCATGGGCCGTTAGCCATAGCTTTCCTGGTGAAGGTGTGAATTGCTTCTGATTTGTCTGAGGATTAATGAAAGGGAAGCACACATGGTAGGCAGATTGTGCCTAAGTCCCCCTTCTCTGTTGAGAGAGTGATTTTCAATAAACATTTGAATGGCTTACCTGATCCCTCTCTTGAACCAACTTTCCTCAGACTGGTGAAGCTACTTGTTTAGAGTAGTGAAACGTTTAGATTTCACAAGAAGTTCAGTTGCCATGACTCAGCTTCTGGATAACCTCATCTGGATGACAGAGAATCTTCACAGACATATCACAATACATTATGCCTTGGTCACTCTCCCTCTCCACATCCCATTAAGTTTAAAGCATGTTAGACTACATTCTTCTACTCTATTTAGGCAACAACTGTGTACTATACTTCCCAGAATAACCTCCACTGATTTTTGTTCTCAGCAAGATGTCTGTGAAGATTTTCAGTCATCCAGGTGAGGTTATCTGGAAACTGAGTCATGCAACTGAACTTCTTTTGAGAGATTGAAGCATTTCACTACTCATTCAAGCCATGACTCAACTTCCAGATTTTCAGAAAACTATAGGAAGAGTGCAGTATTAAGTGGAGCAGAACTATTATCACTGTAGCACTAAAACCTTCTTCCCCGCTTCCTCCTTACAACCCTGTGTGGCACAAAAAAATCCACACTGCACAATTTTAGGGTAAATCGGGGGGGGGGGGGGTCAGGTTATAGGTAGCAAACCCATTGTTGTAACTGCCTTCTATTTAGTGGAATGCATCACACAAATATAACGTCAGGAGGGATTTTAACTTATCTATTTGTGCAACCAGTACCTCCAATGATTCAGGACTCTTTGGGGGCTTTTTCACAATAGGATGCAATTTGTGAAGTATTTCATTTATGTAAATTGTCAACTGAACTAAAAAATAGATGCTACATTAAGGATAAAGCTGCTGTCAATAATACTGCAGCAAGATACCTTCAGCATACAGAGCAGTCTGCAAAACACTGAATATATTTTTACCACAAGAGAAATCCAATATGCTGCCCTATGCCAAGTTAGACCATTGGTCCTTTTCCATCAAAATGACTGGCAGAATATTCTGGGTTTCTAGATAGAAGTTGTTTGTACCTTACCTAGCAGCACCAGAGATTGAATCTGGGGACATTTTTTAGGCAAATCATGTCTATAACTAATGTGTCATGGCCTTCTTGCATTCATATAATTTCAAAAGAATGTGGATCTAATCATAGTGATTTGGCTAAGATGCACCCCAATTTAAAATGCAGCCTTCAAAATGTCAAAAGCAAATATATAAGGACAGGCAAAGCATTTTAATTTGCAAAGATAAGAGAACTGGCTTGTATGTATACTTCCTTTGGGATATTTACTTTCTGCACATAAAAAAGGCTCTCTATAAGTATTTGTTGCATGAGTAATAACACAATGGTCGAAAATATAGAGAATTATCTGTCTTATCCCCACCCATGTTTATTCATTTTATCAGTTTAGGCAAGCAGCCATCTTATCCTTATTTTAGTAATTCGCCTGCTACATTGATCATACGTTTAATAATAGGGGCTGTTAAAGGACCATCAGCCAAGAACAAAAAACACAGTGACGATAAAAAATATGAAAAATATCCTGCAACATCTGTTCAACAGTGCTGCATCACTGAAAATGTTTCTTATTCCAAAATATGTTGAAATGTGGAAGATTCACACATGATCTAATCCCAATATCAGTTTTTGTAATACTGTACAGTGACTGGAATCATGTCATGCTTATTAGGCTGACATAATTCAATCAGTATAAATGTCAATGGTGAATTTCTGCTACATTAATTAGTCAGTATAGGCATTTGCCAAGTCATGACACCTAACACACATAAGCAAATACCTCTTGCCAATTTTTTAATGTTTGACAATTCACACTTGAGATTTACACCTACTGGGTTACTCTACTGGGTGCAAATTCTGGCAAGTACGTGACAAGTGATGAGATATTTTACAAGAGAACAAAAAGAGAAGAATCAGAGTTTTTCCTACTATTTTGGGCAATATGGAACATCATAGCTGTTAAGAAAAGTATTCAACAATCATTTAATAATGATCAAAATATGTTTATTGAACCATAATGAATTTGCATGTGGCTAGTTGGAGAACTGCCATATTTTACAAAAATACAGAGATTAGGTGGGGAGGGAATGCATAATTGATATAGTCATCTCCAGACGCCTCTCAAAAGTCAATGTCTTAAAGGGTGACTCCACAAAGCCATTAGCAGAGAAAGAGGCTTAGACAGAAAGATATTCCTTGAGCTTATCCATGATGGCATCCATCCTGTCAGTGGGGATTACCATCACTGTTCGCAAAGGTTTCATGGGTACATCTTCAAAAGACCACTTGCCTGCCAAGCACGAGTCACTTTCCTCTTCAACAGAGTAACTGAACTTGAGAAGTGACTTCTGCAAGAACATAAGCAGATTGGTTAAAAACACAGTAGTGTAGTGTACTTAGTTTAATGTATGCAATAAAATACTGCGGGGGGGGGAATCGATATAGGTTACAGAATCAATTAAGTAAGAACAGAGTTAGTTGTAAATGAAGATTTGGTAGCTTGTAAAGAAGCTATGCAAGAAAAGCTGTGCAGAAAGCCTCCTTTGTATGCCCTGCAGGAGGCTATAAGGAAGTGCCATAAGCTAATAGGTGGAACAGACAAAAAACAGTAACTTGCAAAATGTAGCCTTTGGCAAATTTCTTTGCAACTTTTAGATAATTCTAAGAATACATTGTGCCTACATAATATAAAAAAGCAAGATGTTGATAAATTACATTGGTTTTCATATGGTTGCTCAGCTTGAAACTGTTCTAAACACAGATGTTTCTAGAAAGTATTGTGGTAAGGAATTGAAGTAAGACTAGACAAAGGCCATATTTAACATAAGACCAGAACTTATAAAGGAAGCTGTCTTTGTATCTTCATGTTTGTCCACAAACCATAGGATTTTGCTTTTTTAAAAAAGTGGGGTCACCACGAGGATAAAAAGGAGAGGCCAACTTCATATTCTGATGGACAGGATTCACAACTGGGAGAATCTACAGAGAAGGCCCTCTTTTGTGTCACTGTTGAAGGCTCCTGTGATGAAAATGGGCCTGAAGGAAAGATCTTTGTTGAAGATCTTAGAGGCGAGGAAGGTTCATATGGGAGATCCAGTCCTACAGTCCTGGACCCTAACCATACAGGGGTTTATAGAACTTTGAATTGGGAACAGAATTTGTTTGGCAACCAGTGTCATTCCATTTAAGTGGTTCCAGTCTGCATTTTGAACCAGCAGAGCTTCCCAAACCATATCCACAAACAGTCCCATACAGAGCATGCTGCAGTAATTCAAGTTGTAATGTAACTAAGGCATGTGTCACCACAGTCAAATCAGACATCTCTAGCTGGCTCAGTTCTTTGAACTGTGGAAAAGCACTCCTGGCTAATGCTGAAACCTGAGCATCCAGGCTCAGAGATAAATCCAGTACACTCAAGTTGCAGACCTGCATTTTCAGGAGAATTGTAATCCCGTCCCCAGAGGATATAAGATGATGATCTCTCTCATAAATAATGACACAGTTTTGCAACATCTACTTAAGCTTCTTAAAATATGACGTATAGACAGTACTTCTATGAACTGCAGCTATTTGAGGTGTTGTATATCACCACTGGCTTGTATAAAAATATTTGGTTATCCGAGCAAAGATTTTGAAGTATATAAGGTGACCCCATAAATTTGGCAAACAGGCTTCCAGATCACTCACTTCAGCACCACAGAAAATATATAACAATTAGTATTATTATTCATCCCTTTTAATGCTTTTCTTCTTTCTGATAAACCTGAGGGGGAAAATGCTTCCAGTCTTTCCCCTCAGCATTTCTGAACCAACATTAAAGATCCCTCTCCTTGCATTAAAAAAATTAAATTTGAAATATCCAATACAGGAATGAACTTTGGAGGCAATAAGTCTGTTACACTGCTGGTTTCTCCTTTGCAGATATTCACGGCACTGAACTGCAATGTGTAAACTCCAAAAAATCTTCAGAAAAATAAGTTACATCAGTCCTTCCTACTTGCCTTTGACTGAATTAACCCAACTCTGACTGATATTTCTGAGCTCCACCTACTATTGGAATGAAACTATTGGAACTGCAAATTTAATTTGTTCTGTGCGGAGGAAACATTTCTCTGTTCCTTTTCTATAAATGTACTAAAAAAGTATGCAGAAATAATAAAATTTAATACGATCAACAGATCAAAAACAAACAACATAGATCAGCAAGATAATCACACAAGAACAGGAAAAAAACAACAGACATATACATAGCATGCATTCAGCACAGCTAACTCCCAGGGAGACATTTCCTTAGACAATTATTAAGACAGTGACCCTACCCCCAATACATATATAAATACATGTATGTTTAAAGATTAGGGTACCATTTTTCGCCTGCAAGCTAATGCTGCTGCACAAAAGCTGGAAACTTTAATTGTTACTGATGGATACGGGTCTGCCAACAGATAGTGTATATAATACTCATCATCTCTTTCAGGAATACTTTGTAGGATTGGATGGATAAAGGTGTCACAGAAAAATCACACTCAAATATTTATAAGATTTAACTTGCTCAATTGGGTGGTCATTTATTTGCCATTGATGTACGATCCGTTTCCTGGTAAACACTAAAACTTTGGATTTATCATAATTAATTATTAACTCCTCAGTTTTGCGATAACTGCCGAGGGCTCTTAAGAGCCGCCATAGGCCAACACAGGTTAATGAGAGAAGTACCACATCATCTAAATATAAGAGAGCCGACAGGGGTCTGTCTGTTAGGTTCGGAGGATGAGAATTTATTCCAGATAAGTACATAACCAAGGAGTTGATGTAGATGTTGAACAAAGTGGGAGCCAATACACAGCCTTGTCTGACACCAGTATGTGTAGGGATGGCATTAGTAAGATGGCCAACCCTGTTACATCTGACTTTCACCCAAGTCTTTGCATAGAAGCAGCGAATCAGGAGCAACAGCCACCTGTCAATGTTGGTTGCCTCCAATTTCGTATGCAGAAATATTTCTGCAGTCTGTGCAGCAATGTTCCTTTTCTAATGAACGCTGGGCACCATAGGTTCATCATCATGGCTATTGCCTGTGCCAAACAATTTGTTTTTACCTCAGTCAACAACAACTTTACACCAGAAAGGAAACAACAAGGTCTCAAATCTTTGATGACTCCCTACTGTAAGTAAAAGTGTACCAAGGAAGTTGAGGGCAGAAAGAAATAAACCCACCTCATAAAAGAATTCCTCTTCAGCATTTGAAAACATGAGCTCCTCTTTCTGATGTCTGTTGCTTCCTTTTTTCCTAACTTCACCCTTCTTATCGGTAAAAGTTTTGCTAATTAAAAGATAGTAGTAGCATTTTCCACAAGGTTTGTTTGTTCTCTGAGCTTCTATGAGTTCTTTCCTAAAAAGAAAAGAACGTGTTCGTGTGAAATATTCCTTCATTCTCTGTTCAGAGCGAAGCATATCTGCAGTAAAGGTCAAGTATAAAGAAGTTGTATGGTGCTCAGTCCTCACACTAGCAAGTTAAACAGCCTGCTTCTCAAATAATGGGGACGTGAGTAAAACAGGGCTGCCTTGTGTGCCAATGCAATTCTTGAACGAGCTCATCAGCCCATCTTTCAAGAAGAGTGGAAAGAAAACATTCTGAGCCCCAAATTCTTGTTGACCAGCACATCATTATGGGGCATTAAGGCAATGAAGTACCTGCTTCTCCTTCCTCCTATTCCCACTGGGAAACTTAGGCAAGTGTCAACTGGATTAGCAGAAGCAATTTACCATCCACTCCTCCCCACAACAGCCCGTTGGGAGTCTTGCGAGTACCACACAGAGAGCTATGGGACTCTGCAGAGTGGGATGTACGGGATGTGGCCTGGGATGGTTATAGAAGAGAGGTGTCCAAACTTTGGCCCTCTAGATGGTTTTTTTTGGACCACAACTCCCAGAATTCCAAGTCCGTATTGCCAATGACAAAGGACTGGGGGAATTGTGGTCCAAAACATCTGGAGGGCCAAAGTTTGGACACCACTGCTATAGAATCCTCTCACATTAGGTGGAGGCACCTTCTGTATGTAGAACCATTCCAACTGTTGGAAGGTAGCTCCTACATCCAATCCATTCTCTTTCTCCATTCTAACCTACCCCTACGAAATAAACCCGCTTTGCTGAAATAAAATGATGCACCAGTGCATGAAAATCTTTTTTCACTAACTTTCTCAACTTCTAGCAAAATGCATAAAAACTTCTGTATGATCATTGGGTCACGAAGAGTCGGTCACAACTGTAACGACACAACACACACACACACATAGGTTCTTTGCCACAAGGTGGAGAATCTAGCTCTTTCTTCCATATCAGCTAAGCAAATGACCTCATAGACTACAATGATCTATAGTCCTCAAAGTACAGTGGAACCCCGACTTACGAGATTAATCCGTTCTGAGCGCATGCTCATAAAATGGTCAAGTCGTAACTCGGGGAGCAGTTTCTCATAGTAATGCATTGAAAATCAATTAATCCATTCCGGACAAACAGATTCCAATGCATCTTATGGGAAACTGCTGTTTAAAATGTCTTTCAGGCACAGAGGCAAGCACTTGCCTCCATACCTGAAAGACATTTTAAACAATGTCCACTTTTCCTCTCACCCATCTTTATTGGGAGGGGGAAGGTGCCCGTTTAAAATGTATTTCAGGCACAGAGTCAAGCGCTTGCCTCCGTGGCTAAAAGTCATTTCAAAGATGGTGCACCACTTCTCCCACCCCACCCCCCCATCACAGGGAAAGACAGGCGTTTTTTAAAATGACTTTGAGCCACTAACCCAAGCGCTTGGGTTGGTGGCTCAAAGACATTTTAAAACGAACTGCCACTTCTCCCCCCAACACACCATCGTTAAGTCATGCAAACCCTTTCTTGCTATTAAGGCGGTGGGGGGACAATGGAAGCGTGCACGGAAGTCAAGATTTTGGTTGTTGGGCATGTCACGGTACCACTGTATTTATTACCATTTAATAAACATAGAAAATAGGATATGAACGATATTAGAGAGGGCTGCTTAACACATCTGTTTAGACCCAATACATTGTTTACATCTTTTAAAGCATTTTTTCAGTCCTCGAAAAGTGATTTCATATCAGTAAAACAATCAATTGATAATAATATGGAACACTGTGTGTTCCCCTAGAGATGTAAAATTTCTGGAAGTTTTGAAGCACGGAAAAATACCATTTTTCCCAGGTCCCCTCCCCCAATTTGAAATTTTCAGAAAAATTGAAAAATGCTACATTAGCATCCCCCACCCTATTTTACAGCTTGAAAATCATTCTGTTACTTTAGGAACATAAAATATGACTAGGGACAAAGTGACTTGGCAAATTTGTTGCTCTGTACTTTCTTCCAATTCTTTGCACACAAAACAGAGGGTAGGTGGGGGGGTTGCAACTGGTCCCAGGGGCCGGATTCAGGACCTTGGGGGGCGCATCTGGCCCTGGGGCCTTAGGTTGAGGACCCCTGTCCTAAAGGAAAAAAATGCATCTTGTTCTTGCATTGGAGAGTTCAGCTTGTAACCTAGGACTTGTTTGTCCTCAGTGCATGGAAATTAGAATAATCTGATCCTAGGCATACTTTTTAGAAATGATTTTGAAAATATCTGAACACCCTGTCGTAAAATATTTTATTCATCATGTTAAAATAAAACATTCCATAATCATGTTTCTTTTTCTTTTTTCAATTTTTCAGGAAAAAAAACAAAACAGGCCTTAGAGAAAAAAAGGGGGGGAAAGTTTTTCCCCCCCAAAATAAATTCTGGTTTCTCCCCCCCCAAGCCTTCACATCTCTAGTGTTCACACCAAAACCAACTTACAAGAACAATACTAAAATACTGTTTTCTTTTCCCTAAGTTTTATTCTTTAAATGCAAAACATCTTGCTGACTCTCATTTTATACATTTCCACTTAAATAAGGTTACAGAGGCCAACAAGGATAAGGACTACTTTTTAAAGTACTTACTGCAGTTGCCGGTGCATGGGTAGAGCAATCTGGGGAGGTACATTAATGAATCTTTCACTTAATAGCAGGCCCACGGGCTTAGAAGTGTCACTTAGTAGCTTATCCAGCTGTTCAACCACATTCTGTTCACAGTTCTTCTCACACTGGCTTAAAATCAGCTCTTTAATTTGCTCAGCACATTCAGTACCCTAGGAATCAAATGACATATTTTCTTTGCAATACAGAATAATTATTTACACAAGTCAACCTGAGGGGAAAAAGCTTCTGGGCATTGCTCTATAGTACTATGGACAAGGTCTTGCTGTGCCTTCTAATAATCTGCAGAAATGTATTTTAAAATTTTTAATTAATTCTTAGAAAAAGACATGGAGGAGCTATGGGCAGGATGAATAAAATTATGACCAAGTATTTGCTTTCCACTCTTCCTTAGAGCACAAGACCAGTCATATGAGTGCATGTAATGACAAAATATGGCTGAAATCCTGTTGCATAACTAACACATGCCAAAGAGCGATCATGTCACCACCAGGGGGCAATTTTCAGAAATTATATACTTTGTATCACAGCTTTGCTGTGTGATCCCCTTTAACATGAGAAAGCAATGGGAAAGAAGTACCGTATATACTCGAGTATAAGTCAACCCGAGTATAAGTCGAGGCCCCTAATTTAACCCCCAAAACTGGGGAAATGTATTGACTCGAGTATAAGTCTAGGATGGGAAATGCAGCAGGGCCTGGCAGCTCCTCCTTTGTGAGCTTGGGGAGTGGTGTGTGATGTTTAAAATGATTTTTAGCCACTGATGCAAGTGCTTGGGTCAGTGGCTAAAAGTTATTTTAAACATCATGCACCGCTCCCCTGTGATGCAGAGGGGAGTCATGAGAAGTGGCACACAATGTTTAAAATGACTTTTAGCCACCGAGCCAAGCACTTGCCTCAGTGGCTAAAAGTAATGACCCACACATAAGTCGAGGGCCACTTTTTTCAGCCCAAAATTAGGGCTGAAAAACTAGGCTTATATTCAAATATATGCAGTAAGTCTTTAATTACTGAAAATCATTTTTGCATGACATTACTTATTTCTGATAATTCAAGACTTCCTCCTTTCATTCCAAAGCTTTCATGTGCTGAAATAATTTACATAAGAGTTGGAAAAGCCATGAGATAGAAGTTTTTGACTGCAGAATGTCATCCCCTGCTGGATATACCACCACCCTTTTATAGACATACATTATACAACAGGAATTCAGCCTACATGAAATAACACATTGCATAAATTGGCTAGCTCAAGTAAAAGTGACACATAAATGCTTTTACAAATGCTAAAAAAAATCATAGTACTGCTAATCAGAACAAAAATACAACCCAAACAGAAAAAGTAAATGCCCCACAAACCCCAACTGCATCTATTTGTGTTTGTATTCTACACAAACAAATAACTGTCTTTGTTTTTTGCTGTTACAAATAGGAGTAAATGCTTTCAAATTTTAAGAATTAAAAATGCTTGGTTCTGCTGAGTTTACTGATGACATCATTCTATTAACATCATAATTTTTCCTCACTGAACAACCTTCCGTTCAGCACAGGGATTCCCACAACTCTTTTAGATAGGCACAGATGGTTTGATGTACATTAACACTATTGATGTCATTATAAAATTGTGTTATAGTTAATTTCATGAACTTACTCCAAAACCAAATTACAACCATTTATTTGCAAAACAACAGAAAGTCCATTACTACTCCTACTCGTACTCCTACTCCTCGTAGTAGTCGTCGTCATCTTTTGAACTGCAGAGCTGGAAGGGATCCAATAGATCATCAAATCCAGCGCCTCTCAAGAAGGTATGGCGGGGATGAATTTCCAGCCACTGGCTCCAGAGCCAGAGACCTAAGCCACCGTTCATTGATATTTTACTGAGGGAGGATTTTCATGTTGTAAAAATTATATTTTTAAAATATACTATTATCAGTTTACAATACTTTAAATAAATATGCAACATAATTTCATGTGTAAATTCACATATCACTGCAATGACCCATCTTCTGGATTAGCAAATGAGGTAAGTGCTGTGTTTACTAGATACAAATGAATAATACTGACCTTTCTTTCAGTCAAGTTTAAGAGGCTTATGAAGCCAAAAACTTCATCATCATCTTCTTCATCATCACTTTCTTCTAAAAGTTCTGCTTGCTTTTTAATAGAAAATAAAGGAGAAAAATAAAATAGATGCCTATTCCCTTAAGCAGTCAATGATGGCTTTTACTCACCTGAAGTATTCCAGTACTATTATAACCAGCTAGCAAGCAATTTTATTAATATTTATTTATTATTTTTAATCTTGGCTGTCCAGTAAAAAATACTACTAAAGGTAACTAACAAATCACTAAAGAAACTGAACAATAAAATGGTGAAGGTCATCAAAAACTATCAGCAAGTAGCAAAACAGCTTATTTTCTTCAAGTAAACCTTTACTTAATAAAAGGAGTTGAATGCTATTTTTCCCAGCCATGCCCTCAAAAAGCAACATGATATAGTACCAGTGCTTGAAAGTTGCATAATTATTGTGAGAAAATTTCTTGCAACTGTAGAAATTATTTATACAGTACTCTTCAGAAAGAGTACTGTATAGAACAGAATACCCAGCCAATGCAAGTAATGTGGGATAGCACACTTTGTGCAATTGGTGATGCCTGTGAAGAAAACTGACACAACACTCACAAAAGCAATGCTTATATGTGACATGATCCTGTGTCACTACACTAGCATCATCTTTTATTCAGTGCTTTTAAAATAGTACAGTGATGCCCTGAATTACAAAATTATTCCATTCCAATGGATCTTTCATAATTCAATTTTTTTTGTCATTCAAAACACGGATTCCCATAGGAATTCACTGAAAACCAATTAATCCATTCCAAAGGGAACAGATTACAATGAACGGGCTGAAGGTTGAAGTGGGGGTGGCGGAGGCTTGTGTGCTCATTCATTTTATTTATTTATTTATTATTTTATTTTTACAACTTATATCCCGCCCACTACCCAAAGGTCTCTGGGCGGCTTACAATAAAGAATTAAAACAGTTAAAACATCAAATATCAATAAATAATTAAAACAATAATAAACACCTTACACTAAAATCATTACACTAAAATTGCCATCAGAGGACCCACAGTCTATGTTGTATCAATTAAAAAACTTCTGGAACAGGAAGGTTTTTACCTGGCACTGAAATGTCATCAATGTTGGCGCAAGGCGGATCTCACTTGGGAGGGCATTCCATAGCTTGGGGGCAGCTGCCGAGAAGGCCCTGTTCCTACAAGCCATCCCTCTCACCTCCTTGAGGGATAGCTCTTTCAAGAGGGCCCCCTGGCTCGATCTTAATTGCCGGGTAGGTTCGTATGGAAGGAGGCGATCCTTCAGGTATCTAGGTCCTAAGCCATTTAGGGCTTTATATGTCAAAACAAGCACTTTGAATTGGGCTTGAGCAGCAACTGGTAATCAATGAAGGTTATACAGAATCGGCGGCCCCGGCGGCCCCACCACTTACCAGCCGCGCCGCACGATTCTGAACCAGTTGCAATCGCCGAACCGTCTTCAAAGGCAGCCCCATGTAAAGCGCATTGCAGTAATCAATAGCCTGTTTACTCTCCAGGAACGCCGCTTTTGGGATGCCTAGAGTGGCATGTTTGGACAGTAAATGGGCTATAGTAACCCCCCGCCGATTGTGGGGGTTAGGGACCCACCCCACCCTCGATGCAAGAAAATCCACGATATGCGGAAGAGGGTGGGGGCGGGAGCGGGGGCGGGGGGCATCTTACCTCCCACCGCCTTCCGCCCGCGCGGCCCGAGGCTTCTCGGGGGAGCCTGGTTGAGCAGCGCGGAGCGACCCGATCACTCCACGCCGCCCTGAGCCTTCCTGGGGGAACCTGGTTGAGCGGCGCAGAGCGACCCGATCGCTCCGCGCCGCCCCTCCGGGCCTCCCCAAGCCTTCATGGGGGAGCCTGGTTGAGCGGCGCGGAGCGACCCGATCGCTCCGCGCCGCCCCTCCGGGCCGCCCCGAGCCTTCCCAGGGGAGCCTGGTTGAGTGGCGCGGAGTGACCAAATCGCTCCGCACCGCCCCTCCCAGCCACCCCGATCCTTCCCGGGGGAGCCTGGTTGAGCGGCGCGGAGCGACCTGATCGCTCCGTGCCATCCCTCTGGGCCGCCCCGATCCTTCCCGGGGGAGCCTATTTGAGCAGCGCGGAGCGACCCGATCACTCCACACCACCCCTCCTGGCCGCCCCAAGGCTTCTCGCGGGTTCGTGGGAGGGCGGTGCGAAACGACCCGATCGCCCCCGTCGCCACCCCCAAGGCTTCTCAGGGGGGCGGGGGCGGCATGGAGCAACCCGGCCTCCCCCGCCCCGCCACCCACGGTGCAGGTACTGCGATCCCACAATGTAGCAGGGCCGCGGTACCTGAACCGCAAAATGGCGGGGGGTCACTGTATGAATGAGCCAACAAGCTGCTGCCTCCCCTTCGCCCGGCTCTGTGCAGGTCAAGGCAAAATTGGGTTCCTCTGTTCTGAGCCAGGCGGGGCTGTCAAAATCAGCTATGTGGTGCTGGGGAGGGGGGGCAACACTTTACTCCTGTCCTCCTGTCTGGCTTCAGCCAAATGGCTGCAGTGAGACCACGGCAGGAGTAAAGCCGCTGGCTGCTGTTCACCACTGCCACATAGCTAATGTTGACACTCATTGCAGGGGTTTCCCAGCAACCCAGCACAATAGCTGAAGCTCTTCCCCTGCTTTGCTGGGTTGGGAAATGCTTCCTCCTACGAATGCCTTGAAAAGTAATTACTTGAATATTTTCGTTAATTAAAAAAATCCACAATTTTTTGTAATTTAAAATTACCCTATTCATAATTCCTTTCATAATTCCAGTTTTTCACTGTTTAAGGCATACGTAATTCAAGGCATCATTGTATGGCAAAAATGAAGGTGATACTTTCTAACAAGGATTCATTTGTAGTTCTAATAGCATTTCATCAATTTTCTACTATACCACTGATTCCCAATCAATGTTCCCTGTAATATCAGCACTACTCAATGGCATCTGAAATCAATGCCTGTTTACTTCTGAGTTTTGGTTGAATCCCTGCCCCCTGCGCACAGACAGAAAAGGCTCTTGCACAGAAGAAGAAGAAAAAATCGAATAGTTGTTTCCAACCTTGGGTAGCCAAGGTGTTTTTAGATGGCAGCTCCCACAAGCTTTAACCACCAGCTGGGCTGGCTGTGTGGTTTCTGGGAGTTGCAGTCTGAGAAAGCCTGGATTACTGAAGGTTGGAACCACTGATCTAAAGTATATACTACATTCAAATAACTGAATTGGCAGAATAAGCAACTGTATTTTGTACTTCAGAACAGTGATTAATTTACTCCACATATCTACTGGGTACCTGAATTGGTAACACCACACTTTTTTATTTATTCATGGTTATAGCAAAATATTGGTTCTGCCTCCTTGCTGTTCACTGACTTTCTAGTTATCTTGTAAGAAAATTATCTCACTGTATAGCCATACAAGCAACAGTAGAAGAACAAAGCGGTAGGCAACCTTCTTTAATTAAGTGGGGCAGATTCATGAACATAAAACTGCTGAAAGTATGCACAGATGGCAACTCTGCAAAAGCATGACTAGAAGGAAAAGATGCATGTTTCTTACATGTTTATTCCAGGTTCCTACTGGGCAGTGTACATGATGAGTTATAATAAGTCTATGCCTGAAACAGAACTTGAATGAGTCTTCATTTTTGTGTCTGTTTTTCAGTAAATGAAAGGGTGTCTAAACAGTAGTAAGGATATTTGAGAGTCCCTCTCCTCCCAGTTGAATCACAGTTCAGGATAGGTTTTGCTCTGTGTCTTGGGATGTGTGACTGCTGAGATGTTAGAGGAAGTCTACCTTGTGGTCACTCCCAGTCTATGCCCAGGGGAAGTTTACTATGCCTCCTCCATTGGTCTTTCAATAGCTAAAACACTGGCTGTTTTGAAAGTGCTGAGCTTGTGGTACTGAGGACATTTTATGAAACAACCCTTCATACAGTAAGGGCTGATAAGAAACACTGATACAATTTGTTGTTGCTTTAAGACGCTTTTTAGTGTTAAAGCATTTTTATTTTATTTTAATGCAAGGCATGGCACCCTATATAAGGTAATGTTCAGACAAAGTAAGTCACAATCTTGAGTCTGCAAGAGTTGAGCAGGACTATTAATGACAGGACACACTGAAGGCCCCTTATTCATTGGGTCACCGTAAGAGACGAACTGATGACACATACCGTATATACTCGAGTATAAGTTGACCCAAGTATAAGTCGGGGGCCCTAATTTAACCCTCAAAAACTGGGAAAATGTATTGACTGAAGTATAAGTCTAGGGTCGGAAATGCAACAGGGCCTGGCAACTCCTCCTTTGTGAGCTGGGGGCGGGGCGGTGTGTGATATTTAAAATGACTTTTAGCCACCGAGGCAAGTGCTTGGGTTGGTGGCTAAAAGTCATTTTAAACATTGTACGCCACTCCCCTGCAACATGGGGTGTGTGGTTCAGGAGAAGTGGAGCACAATGTATAAAATGACTTTTAGACACTCACCCAAGCACTTGCCTCAGTGGCTAAAAGTATTGACCCGAATATAAGTCGAGGGCCTGTTTTTTCAGCCCAAAATTAGGGCTGAAAAACTAGGCTTATATACAAGTATATACAGGAAGTCACTTTTACCACTACTTATAAAATAGAAGGGAGGGTTATAAGGGTATACACAATTTTAAAATAAAACAAGTAGATTTTATATTTTTCTTTCACCAATAACAACCTGATTTCAATCTTTTTTTTTGTTTTGTTTTCAATTTCCCTTAGAACTTAAATGAACTAGACTAGACGTTGTCCAAGATCTTCTCCACTGTTTGTTTATTTACAGGTACCCACAATTACAATTCAAAAGAACAAACTGGTTCTTTGCCTCCTGAAATGTGTTCCCACACCTTATTCTCTATTTTGCAACAAATTGTGGGTTCCCAGTGCTGGATTAAGGCTACTGTTACAACAACTGCAAAAAGGAAGTCCACTGTATTGTATCTCATAATTAATATGTTTGCAGTCTTTATTAAGATGGCACACCTCAAGACCAAGCACCATGGTGCTGTTCGGCTGTTTTGGATTGACTGAGAAACCCTCAGCCAGCAGAGCCAATAGTCAGAGATTATGGGCACTTGAGTCAGAAACATATGGAGGGCATTATGTCCATTCCTGGACTGCATGCAGCACATATGTTTTAGTCCCAAAGGCTATATACTAGGGATAACAGTGACTGCATCTTGGTAACTCACCATAGATACGCGTTATAAATTATCATCATTCTAATATGAAAATACAAGGTACTAAAGAAAGACAGTTAAAAATAACTCACCTTGATAATACTCCCAATATGATTTTGTTGTATCAATATATCTGTCAATTCACTTGTATTTACAGGAGCCTTTAGAAACAACTGGAGAAAGGAAGAAAAGAACTCTGTAAATTTAACAGTGTACATTTTCTGTTGTAGAACACTTAATACCAATAAGCTTTCATTGTTTTTTTTTTACAAAAACTGTATTATATTTTTTACAAAAGCATACAAAGAGCAAACAGAAACAAATGAACATTGTTCAGAAAAAGGAAGAACAATTCAATTCAGACAATGCACTAATTATTTGTGTACTTATTTGTTTTTAATCCCACCCAACCATTCCCCGCAACAAGTAGATCTCCTACCAAGAGATTATTGGTTTCAGTTATGGAATTGCAATATGCCTATGACTTTCCCCAAGAGACTTTGGCAAGAGCATTTGCTGCTTGCTATGTGCCAAATTTAACTATAACATTCTAGCTCTGACAGTAAAGACACAGAAAGATTAAACTGGTGGGAGGAAAAGTACTGTATAAGGTCACACACATTATGGTACAACTTGGTTAGGTTTCAAGTTCATCATATTCAGCTCCTCTTATGACATGTATTCATTTTATTTCCTGCTCCCACAGTATTAAACTTCTTTTTTCACTTTACATGCAGTCTTATTTTTCTATAAATTTTGGAATACAATACTGTCATGGTCTGTAGCTTTGTAACTCCCCCCCCCCCCCAAAAAAAAGAGAGAGAAGCTCAAACTATGGATTTCATTAATGCTTTTGTTTCAATCCCATGCTTGAGATCTGTGACACCTTTTAGAAAAAACATCAGGGTCCCTTCACTTTCCTCTTGAAAATCCCCTTGCCCACAGAACATTGGAGCTTCAGACTGGGTAAACAACTTCTGTTGCTGCTGGCATCCCGGTCAAGAGAAGGGCATAAGTCTTGAAAGAAAAGATGCAAGAAAATCACAAGCACTGGAATGAAACATGTCTTTGACATGGGGGAGTGGGGCAACTTCTGTCCTTCTAGATGGTGGCTGCAATTGTCATAGTCCTTCATTATTGACTATGCTGGTTGGAGGTCCTGGGAAAATACAGTCAAACAACATTTGGAAGACCACAAGTTGCCCACCTTTGCAGGTCACCTTTGCTTTGACATAACTAGCAATTAATCATGCAACAACACAAACTATGAAGAATCTAAGTATGTCACAGGATGTGCCAGAACATGATTCTCAATAAGTAATTACAGTATTTCATTCCAGTTCTTCATGAAACTGAATCTTATTTTATATTCCAATGTACAAACTACAACCAAGTGCCACAAAATCAGACATTTGTACCTGTTGCAACAGTCTTTTAATTCCATTTTTATCATTGTCAGATATTGCATGTGCTTCAAATTCAATATTTACTTCCTGTGGATGAAAAAAAACAAGGGAGAAATTATACACAAGCTTGAAAGCTTAATTCAAATTAAATGTTTTAAAAAAATCAAATTGTTTTGTTATTGAAAACTTATCTGACAGAGATCCTTACCACAGGCAGTCAAGGTGGGTAGAAAGTGTCCAGATCTGAATCAGACCTGAAGTTTTCAATGTTTTAACAATGGGAACAAGATGTTAAATCCCCCCCTCGCTTAGTGTTGTTGAAAATGAAAAAGAAAGGGGTATGCATCTGAAGAGGCTTCTTAATGGGTGGTGGGATCTGGCAAAAAGCAAAGAAAGCCCTGCAAGCTTGCTTTAATGGAGCCTAAAATATGCAAGGACCAACACTTCTTTTCCAAAGCCATAAAAATGCCAAAACTACCTCAGTAACCGCTGGCAAGCAACTACACCCAGCACATGGCCAGAAGCTTCCTGACTTTCTTATTATATCAATACTGTACTTTTGACATAAAGAGAGTCCCTAATTTGAACCCTATCCTCGGAGCAAAAGATGAGGCGAGGGAAGAGAAGAATAAGAGTGACCGCTCTAGAAAAAAGGGATGGGGACGGATTTTCCTGATCGATGGCTCAAAGAGGGGAAAATAGGGACCTTTGTAACGGGGGGTCAGAAAGAGATCGGGCCCTGTCCGTGGGGGAAGGCATGCGTGGGTGTGAATCTGGGGGTGCCACAAAATCTGTCAGCGGCCCCTCATCCGGAGCAGGGCCGAGGAAAGAGGCTCCAGGAGAGGAAACAGGGCATTGTTACCAGGAAGGAAGCGAAGGGCAACCTTCGTTTTGGGACAGGAGATGGAAACGGGCCTAGAGTCACTCGGGGGTGGTTGGGGGAGGGGGAGGGGGAGGCGAAGGGAAAGGAGCCGCGGCTTGTCACTGGCCTCGTTGATCTCCTCCTCCTCGTCGTCCGACTCCGAGTCGGAATCCTCTTCCTCTCCGCTGCCGCCCTCCTCCTCCTCCTCTTCCTCCTCCTCTTCCTCCTCCCGGCACTCCGGTGGGCCAGCGCCGGCTCGCCTCCGCTTCGCCCGAGAAGCCATGCCGCCGCCGCCGTGGCTTTTCCTGGATTCTTGTGCGCCTGCGCCTGGCTCCCGGAAAGGCAGGCCGCGGCCAGCCCGGCGGAGGAGGAGGAGGCGGCGGAGGGGAAAGAGGTCGTGGGCTTCGGGCGCGCTGGTCGGCCGTCGCTCGGTAGCCCGGCTCGCCCACCACCGCGGCTCTCAGCGGGCTGGCTCCCCGCGCCGGTGAGCGGAGACGGGATCGCTGGCGGGAACGTGGCTTCTCCCTGCTTCACCGCGGGAGGGGAGGGAGGGGGAGTCTAGCTAAGTTACCTCTGTGTATATCATGCAGGATTGTTCTTTTTCTACACCCAGCTGATTTCTGAAAAAGAAAGGTCCATGCGAAGTGCCATTGTGTATGTAGAATCCTGTTATCCTGCCCATTTGTATACCTTTGTCCTGTGCAGACTTAACACATGTGATGTGCACCGTGGAACCACGGCCAGCACATGTGAGATTTCCTGTGTCACACATCATTATATTCATATACACTATACAGTAGTACTTTCCCCAGCTGTAGTGGCCATCAGAATGATGCACTTTCATGTGAGTGGCAAGGTGTGAAGAGTGTGTACATGGGTTTTATTTGGATGTATCAGATTTAAGCTGGATGGATAGCTTAATGGTTTAGGAGCCAGAGGTTGGGAGTTTGATTCCCCACTGTGCCTCCTGGAAGAAGAGCCAGCCTGTGTAGTCATGGGCAAGCTGCACTCTCTCGGAGCACCCCTAGAAGAAGGGAATGGTAAACCGTTTCTGTATAGTCTTTATTTTAAAAAAAACCTGAAAGGGGTTGCTGTAACTCAAAATTGACTTCACAGCACACAATTATTGTTACATCATAGCTTTGTGTTGTCTCAGGGGCTTTGGGTTGCCAAGAAAACTCCATGGACATGGGGTTACAAAGAGTCAGTCATGACTGTAACGACACAACGCACATACAGAACACAGATTTGGGGTTTGCAGTAACTCTTGCAATGTGTTGGCATTACATGGTGCAGGGGCCAACTAGGAGACTTGTGGATCAAAGTATTTTGTTTTTACAGGCTGCCTCATCTATTCATGTTAATTACCTACATGACTAGCATTATTTTAACCCTATGTGAATGAGCCACCATCATTAAGCATCACAAATGGACATTCCCCATATCCTTTTGACCTTTCAACTACAATCTTCATTGGATAACACAGTTTGCGCATGCAGTTGCAGTGAAATACACATGCATGGGTAAACCAGCCCACCTATGAAATACAAGTGTATGTAATCATGTTGTGAGATGGTTCTCATACCATTTGCTTAAGAACAATTCAGAAGGATAGCCAGAATTGAAAGTCTTCTATCCTAGAATGGGAAACATTGGGTTTGTCAGATGTGTTTGTTCTAACTCCTGTTAACCCTTACAGCCCACTGTACTGGCTGGGATTTGAGAGAAATTTGAAGTCTAAAAACAATCTGAATGGATATGATTTGTCAGTCCTGTTGAATGTGTCAGTCACAGTGAATGCATGTTTATTACTGTAGGTGTTCTTTCAAAGCTTTCACTTCAGATGTGTGGCTTGTTAACCATTGGCCTGGGGGGGTCAATGTTACTCCCAAACCACTGCTAACAGCTGTGCAAACCATTATATATCTTGTGCTCATCCATCAGCAGCATAGTGGAACTGAGAAGGCTGCTCTTTTTGTATTCTGGAAAAATTGTATTTCATTGTTGTTGAGTGTTTTTGTGTATGAGTAGTCCTCCTTTTTTCTTTCATATATGCTTAGTAAAAAGTATTCATTTTCCAATGGAGTCAGGTTCTGGTTATCCTTGTTAGCTCTTTATTACCTTTGTGTTGCACACTCTGTGCCACTATTCTGTTTACATATAAACCCAACAAAAGTTGGAGCTTACAATCCAGTTAACTTGTTTAGGTCATCTTGGCTGCGATTGTTGGTACATAAGAACATAGAAGAACATAAGAAGAGCCATGCTGGATCAGGCCAAAGGCCCATCTAGTCCAGCTTCCTGTATCTCACAGCGGCTCCACCAGGTGCGTTTGGGAGTGCATGAGACTAGATATCTGTCTCCTGATACCACTCCCCTGCATCTGGCCCTTGAAGTAACCCGGTTTAAAGCCTGGAGACTCCACATCTCCATCATGGTTTGTAACCTGTGATGGACTTTTCCTCCAGGAATCTGTCCAATCCCCTTTTGAAGGCATCCAGGCCAGATGCCATCACCACATCCTGTGGCAGGGAGTTCCATAGACTTACAACGCGCTGGGTGAAAAAATATTTTCTTTTGTCTGTTCTTACTCTCCCAGCCCTCAATTTGAGTGTATGTCCCCTAGTTCTGGTATTTTGGGAGAGAGAGAAGAGCTTCCCTCTATCCACTTTACTCATACCCTGCATTATTTTGTATGTCTCAATCATATCCCCCCTCAAGCGCCTTTTTTCCAGACTAAAGAGGCCCAAATGTTTTAGCCTTTCTTCATAAGGGAGGTGCTCCAGCCCGGTAATCATTTTAGTCGCTCTCTTCTGCACCTTTTCCAGTTCCACTATGTCTTTCTTGAGATGCAGTGACCAGAATTGTACACAATACTCCAGGTGGGGCCTTACTATTGTTTTGTATAATGGCATTATAATGTTGGCTGTTTTATTTGTCAAAGGTCCTAATCAGCACCCTAGTTGCCATGGTGTGCTGTTCTGGTTTCTTCTATTTCTTGTGTTGCTGGGCATCTCTTGTTGCTAGGCCCATACTTCGTAAGCACTGCCATTCTAGCCATATTCTGTTTTATTCCTGGAGTCTCTGGGTTATCTCCCTATGTTGTGACCTCATGGTCCTTCTTGTTTGTGCATCTTGAAGGTGTTTGTAGATTGATAGCAAGACTTCTTGACTTTATGGGGTGGGCAGGATAGTAAGATAGGCATTGCAAGATAATAACATCATAGTATTTAGTATTTGTCTTTGTTGTGAACATCTTTGACAGATAAAATACAGAGCCTGATTTTATCAATTAGGTGCTGTCCAACATCACCATGTACTTTTCCCATATCCCTCTTTCCAACCTCCTAGGACATAAGTGTATTGAAATCTTCACAGAGTGCCAGCTAGGGTCATGGCACAGTATTTTAGCTGGTATACAGCAGCCAAAACTGTGCTTATGACCGGGGGTTCAGTCTTATATGGTTGACTCATGGTTGATTCAGCCTTCTATCCATCTTAAGTCAGTAAAACGAGTATTCACCTTGCTGGGGGGGGGGATGCGAAGCCTGCATAATTAGATTGTAAACTCCCCAGAGAGGTAAGCACTATGGGGTGGTATATAAGCGGCATGCTTTACTTTTTTGTAAGGCTAGACATTTGCCTGTTTATAGTTTTGATATTCAAGTATACTGTATTGGGAAGGAACACTACCAAGACTCCTAATCAGCACAGTACAGTATCCCACTTTCACATGCTTTGATAGCACACAAGACTGGGCTGAAAACACAGCTAGCTGAAATGCTGTTAGAATTTGTATTTCCACATGTTTATATTTTTGTAAAGGTTAAATGTGTAGTATAAATGAATGTCAGAACAAAGAAAAGGATGTTTAGAAATATATTTAGATGCATGTAGAAGCAGTGCTCCTCCATGAATGAAAGATGTCTGTTTGTCATAGCGCTCAGTTTTCCTTAGATGTCTCTCTTGCATTTCATATGCTTTATTTTATTACTGGTAAATCACACTACTCTGTGGAAGCATGTCAGATTGCTAGGGGACAAACTGACAAAAATTGTTGGGGATTAATGGGTTAATGGTTATATTGAACCTTGAGGTTTTAAAAATTAGCTCTTGATAAGAAATAATATTAGTGTTAGTCAGAGATATATATACTGTACATATATGTATGGAGAATATTTCCTTATGCTGGACTTGGAAAACCATGTACGTTTTCCCTGAATTGCTGATGTATTTTTACATTTGGTGAGGCATTTGATATATTGTGTATGTTAGTATATTTTCACAGTGTTTTTTTTTTAAAAAAAACAGTAATGCAACAACAGTGCAAAATTACTTTTCACTAACACTAAATTGTGAGTTTCAGATGTGTTGAAATCCTGCACAAAAATAAATTCAGTTGGAGAACAAGATACCATCATATTTAAAAAGGTATTACTGTAATGGAAAAAGGTTTAAGATGCACCTGTAGGTTTCAGTACCTAAGCACAGTAATTGACAGCAGTTTTTAGTTATTCTGGCTGGGAGGTTGCTCACTGAACATGTGTGTTTTGGCATATTCCTAGGTGCTTATATTCATGCACATCTGTTGAGGTGGCAGTATGCCCAAAGTTATAGGGCTATGACAGTTTCTGTAATGCATTGTTGCTAAGGGGTGTGTGTTGTAGAATAAAGTGTCCAAATCCTAACAGTGCAGAGACTGTCTCAACTGTGAAATAGCCTTACCAATGTGTTTGAAGCAATATGTCACTTTGAAATTGCTCACACTTATTTACTGTCTTTTGCTTAAACCTACCAGTGTTTGAAAAAGAAGAAGAATCGGCTCTTAACAGAAACCTGTCATGGATGGCCAGAAGCAAAACAAATGTGGACATTGTCTAGAATACTATTTCCAAACCTTTTTTTTAGTTGCAAGCCCCTTTTATAATAGCCAAGTAACTTGCGACCTTCTGCCATATTTGTATAAACTGGCATTTTAATGTGAAAAAGAAAACAAATAGATTTTTCAGACTATAATTATAACCCAATATATTAATGTTAATATATTAATACGTAAATAGGAGGGCTTTAAATCTGCCTATATCAGATAAAATTTGAGAGGGGAAAAAGTCAATATACTTTGAGTGTAATTTACCTCCATTTATGTCTCCCCCCCCAAAAAAAAAAATCATAAGTAAAGAATCCACCTTCCCAAGCTCAAATAAACACATTTCCTTTTCATTTGTTTTTGCATATGTGTGTGTGTACATTTAATTTTAACCTATAATGCCTGCACAGACTAACATTGCTATCTCATCTGTAACTATTTGGATGATTATGTCTAGGCTGACTTGTACTTTTGGATTCCATTACCAGAATTAAGTTGCTCTTAAATTTAGGTATAACCACTGGCAAGAAAGTTTGCTTACAGAAATGTTGTTCAAGTTCCCGAGCACTCCTATTACATATTTGTCCCTCAGACCTGCACAGTTGGTTGGCTGTTCCATTAGTTCTGTGTCTCTTTCAAATAGTAGCTGTTGTCCAAGCTCTTAGGCCAATTTGTTCTCTAGCTATATTATCTCTAAGTTTACCTCAGGATGCTGGTGGCCCTTGATGCCTTTTTCTTCTTCTATGTCTGGGGTTATTTCAAATGAGCTTTCCTGACAGCCTTTTAGGGAAAACCCACACACTCACTTTCTGTCATAACCAAATGATAGCATTGTTTTAAAGTTTCATCTGGGCAAGGGAGATGTACCATGGGCAGGAAAATTAGGATAGAGAGAGAGATGCAGCTGATACTGGATGAGGCTTCATTATCTCCATTCCCAAAGGGCTAAATTCAAAGCAGGGAGTCTTCTGGATTTGACAGTGTATTCGGAAGTCCAGGATTTGCTTGGGACCTTGAGTACCTTGAATTAGTTTTGATTGATACATTGTTGTGATCCTATGTTGTTGGGAAACAAAATACACTACAGTTATTAGAGGCAGTACATTTATGGTATAGGCTGCTTTGGGTTTCTGGGGAAAGGCAGGGTATAAATCAACTAAATAGATGACAGAGACTTTATTGTATATGCACTTCCTATGTCCAGTCTAGACTAATAATAAAGTTTTGCTGATGGTCAAATGCTTATTAGGATCTGATGTGTCAAATCAGTTAAATCAATAAATCAATTAAATGCCAACTACATTAGTTACTGTGTCTTTTTGACCCACATTCAACATGCTGGTAATTTTGAAGTCTTCAGCAAGTGGGTTTCAGGCTACATGAAGAACTGCCAACATTCTTGTGAGACTGTGCATGTGTTTTTTAAAAAGGGAAAGAAGATGCCCTGTTTCTTGGTCTGCTATTAAAATCAGCAGAGTTGGATATATTAGAGATAAGGCGTTTCAGCAAAAGTGCATTCAAATTTCTGGTGGTTTGCAGCCCATGGCAGTTTTTTATTTTGTGAAACAAAAACACAAAGAGATTAAGAAAGAGAAAGTGAGAGAAATGTTGCTGGATGTAAATTTACTGAAGTTCCTTTGTCCTTGTGTGATTTAAACAAAAAGAGGTGTCCCCTGGGAGACCTTTTGCAGTGCATTTTGAACAAAACGTTGCATGCTAACATTTAAGCTGAACTGGAGTTGTACTGAATTCTCCTGGCAGGGGCTGTCTGACCTGTTGTGTGGAGAACAGCAGAATTGCTTGGATTTTGGGGTTTTTTTTGGAAGACCACTTGCATATAATAATCATTTCATTGGATAATACTTGTTTTAACAATGCCACAGGTTGCTTTAATAGTTCTGCAGGCGTGACAAATGTCTAAGAAGAGGGTGTCATTTTTAGTATGCATTATTTTGTTTTAAAGTAGAGGATATTTCTTCTAAGCAAAATGTGTGCCTTATCATTGCTTTGTTTATGCAGAGGGACCATATCATTTCAAACCAACATGTATTTTGTTTGCCTTATCAGGGTAGATGTTCATTTCCAGAAAATGCACATTAACTGCTTACTCATTGAGCAGTGAAGACCTCTTTCTATGCAACTGTTAATTATCCTGCTTCTTGCAATGCTCGGCTGGTATAGCAATTATACAGAGAAGAGTCCTCTAGATCTAATTTAGATATATTAACATTTGTGTTTTTGTATTCTCTAGCAATTCTCTAGTAAACAATGAAAGTCCTTTTGCTGAAAGATCCCAAAGAAAGTGAAAATGGAACAGATCCATATATAAAAGTAAGTACAGTACACTTTTAAAATCTTAGAAAACTTTGGTAAATCATATTTGTTCTCCAGTTTAAATGTAATTCTTCATTTTAGTTTAATAGACCCATTTAGATGTATCTGAGGCATTAGGCTAGTGAAAAATATGCATGTTTGTGTTCTACTCAGCACCTCGTATATTATTTTTATTTGTTTATTTATTTATATAGCTTGTATGCCGCCCACTACCCAAAGGTCTCTGGGCGGCTCACAATGACAATTACAGTCATGGCTTAGATAAGTAAAATCAAATAACTTAATGTGATATTTGTTCAAACAGGAAAACAAGGGTTTTGCAAGTAGATGAAGCTTACTCAAGGAAAAATAGCAATACATATAGGGTAATTCATAAAGAATTGCATAATCAGAAATGTAAAATGGCCAGACAAATGTAGAATCATGTGTATCTTTTTTTCACCTATCTTTCTGGGAGTAGTATTTTTCCAATTTCCAATCTAAGGATAGACTGGAAATTGTCACTTAAAGGCAACAATGTACTAATTAAATCCTTTCAATTTGCTACATTCTACAATTTCATGTTTTCATCCCTCACTACTACTGTGCAAAAATGTATGCTCCTTATTCTGGCAAACAATTGTTTACTAAAAATGAGAGGACACGTGTAGCCATGTTTCAAAAAGTTATAGGTTAAGTGTCTTAAGGAAATACTGTATATCTCGGTTTAGTACCACAGCTTCTACAAGATGGTCTTCTCCTACCTATGTCTCTAACAATATCTTAAGATTTCCCAAAGAGGTCCTACAAATAATGTCTGTATTTATTGAGGAAAGCCAAGTGTTCACAAGGAATAGAACATTTTTGTTGCTTGTCAGCTCAGCCCTATTCAGGTGTTCAGAAAAATAAAAAGATTGTGATAAGTGAGAAAGTGAACATGCAAAGTCCTGCCATTATCATTATCACCACCACCATCACCACCACCACCACCACCACCACCTTTACTTGGAGATTAACTATCTGACTAGCCAAGTATCTGAGAGGGATAGAGGCTTTCTACGTTTTTGAAAGGCCTGAAAAATCCGGATTCCTGATCACAAGAATAAAGGATGGTGTCTTCCCTGAGGAAGACAAACTGTTGCAGCCCACAAGTGGAAATCATTCTTCAGATACTGGAGCTAGTATGGTTTCCTTTCACATGTGCTGATTTCAGCACTTTTTGTAAATAGCTGAATAGGTATTTTCTTATAAAAACCTCTCTCCTTAAGCTTGTTAGAAGACTTAAAAGGAGCTTTAAGATAGGTAACTGCTATTTTCCATAATGTTGGTATAGGTATAATTTCAGAAACTATAGTAGCAGATTGCTGATAGTTAAAAAGTGTTGCTGCTGCCCGCCTTGCTGGTC
Source organism: Phrynocephalus versicolor (assembly GCA_023846285.1). Classification (NCBI taxonomy): domain Eukaryota; kingdom Metazoa; phylum Chordata; class Lepidosauria; order Squamata; family Agamidae; genus Phrynocephalus; species Phrynocephalus versicolor. The sequence continues at coordinate 1,374,355 of JAHTLZ010003518.1, read as the reverse complement.
CAATACCTGTCATACAAGCAGCAGCTTTTTAATTAGTTCCAGTTTAACGGGTAGTTTGCTTAATAATTTAGGTGTCTGGCTGCGGGGCCACAGGTTGGGGGTTTGATTCCCACTGTCCCTCTTGCAAGTATTGCTGGCTTGCGTGGCTATGGGCAAGCTTCATCGTTCCAGAACACCCCTAGAAGAAAGGAATAGTCATCCTCTTCTGAACATTTTCTACCTGAAAAACCCTGAAAGAAGTTGTCACAAGTCAGAATTGGCTTGAAGGCACATGGTTCATTTATTGCTCTATCTCACACTTGTATAAATAGCCAATATTTTAAATAATACTACTACAGGGATTCAGCAGAAGTGTTGCATATCCTCCCCCTTTACCTTTGTAACTGTAATATTTATAAAATACTGTGTTCATTATTGTTGAATAAAATGTGCCCATCGTTGGCTGTGCCTCTCCTAATTATTTGTTTCAAACTGTGCTGTTGATATATTACAGTGGAGTCCAATGTTCCGAACATGTATCATTGTTTTCTATAAAGCTATATCTTTTAAGTGTACAGCAGTGCAACTTGAGTTGTCTTGCTAGTTAAATAAGTGCCAGAAATATTCTTTAAAATGAAATGTCAGTCATTATCATGTTATAAAGCTTTGTGCATTCTGTTCACAGGAACTGGGTTCACTCGGCCTTGAAGCTACTTTGATTCCAGTTCTAGCATTTGAATTTATTTCTCTTCAAGATTTCTTTGAAAAAGTAAGTTTTACATTCTCCTTCTGGTAGTAGCCTGATCAGGTTATAGAAGCATTTAGTTTACTCTTGATTGCATTAATTTTGTTAGGCAGCTAAGGGTGCTTTTACACGACCCCTAAGATCCGCTGGCAACTTAAATTCGGACCAGAGATCTTGGGGGTTTGTCGCTCTTCCTGTGTTCCCACCCCTCTGCACTTCCTTGCTCCTGTCTGCGTGAGGGGAGGGAGAAAAAAAGGGAGAAAAGAATGCAGGCTCACCTCTGCTCTGCCATGGAGCTGCTCTGGGAACCATTCCAGTCTCTTTCAGTCTCTTAAAGAGGCGGGGGCAAAAACAAACAAACAAACACAAGGCGAGGAGAGCCCAGCACTCACTGCTTTACATCCACATCAGAAATTTTTCACCTTCGGAGACCAGGTACTTGGAAAATACGCTGGGACGCGCTTAGGTGGGTGTGGTTGTACTTAATTTTTTTAAAATTCAAGCTGGTGGGAAAACAATTTAAAGCTCTAGATCTGGGAGCCTTTTGTCTCGGATTTTAGGGGTCATGTAAAAGATCCCGTGCTATGACATTGTGTGGGTGACTGTTGGCAGAAACAGGTGTTATAGATAATCTGTCATTAAAAGAGGAAATGATGGCGTCCGAGCAAAATATGCATTGCACCTATCACTGATGCGAAGCCCGACTGCATTGGTTTGGGCATGTCCTGCATGCTGATGAGGAAGCTCTGGCCAAAAAGGGTCTCCCCTCGAGGTCTGTGGATCCAGACCTAACCGACTTCCAAAACAGCTCTGAATGAGCACCTCTCAGAATGACATGAAGTTGTCTCGGGTTCACCTTGACCTAGCGCATGACTATGTCAATTGGAAGGCCAAAACAAGAATATCGGACCCCACCACTGTGAGACAAACATGAAGAAAAAGAAAAAGAAAGAAGAAATTCCTTAATGACTGAAAGCATGCAAATGTTTAGCAAGAAGTTTGTTCCCTTTCTGAAATTTGAAAATTAGCTTGCTTTTGTTTCGTGGTTAGTTTTCAGGAAGCACAGAATGCTTTTGAGGTCTAATTTCTGCAACACTAAGGTCTGGATGCTCCTATTCTCCAATATTCATATGCTTTCAGCTCAAATAATATACTATCCATAGTACGATTCTTAATTTCAGAATTATTAAATTGGTGCACCATACTGGTTTGAATGTTTTTCTGGTGTTGCTCTTGTTTACCAGTTTTTAGTGCGGTATTGCTTGATCCTTTTCAATATCTGTATACTTACTGTTTTTAGCCTTAAAACAATAGGGCCCCTGTATCTGTGGGACCAGTTTCTGTGGTTTCATTGATCCATGGTTTAAAAATATTAAAAATATTAAAAGAAAAAATCCAGAACAAGTAATACCTTGATTTCAGAGCGTTTTGCAAGACAAGCAACCATTTTTATCAATTTTGCCTTGATCAACAAGCACTGTCTTGCAATATGAGCACTGGAGCAGGTCACATGATCACAAGTGAGCCAGTGCACTGTCTCTCTCTCTCTCTCTGCTGGATTGTGGGGGATTGTCTGGAGTGTTGCATCTCAGACAAGCCTCAAAAGCAGCAGAAGGAGAGGGGAATGGAGGTCCCCTTGCACCAGACAGGAGCATTTTCAAAAGAGAGTGCAGGTTAGGTTTGTATTATTATTTTTATTTTTATTTAATTTGTTTTCAACATCCTTTCTTATTTTTCAAACCACTTATTGTCATGGGGCAGCTAGTTAAGGGTGTAGAGGGCTACAAATTGCACTTTTGTTATTGTCATATTAAAAATACAGAGTAAAATCCAGTTGTTAGTTCCAACCAGGGCAGATTCCGCAGCTAAGTGCCTAAATCATGGTGTGGACGTGGACTTCTAGCCAACTTCTTTTGTGAGTTTTGGCATTTTGTGTGTACAGTATGTGGTCTGCTTACCCAAGTCCTGTTGATTCAGTGGGTCTACTCTGGTCAGGAGTAGCAACTAGATTTAGCCATGTATGTTTCAAATTGCATCCTTAATCTCTGTCTGAGAGAGATGTATTGTCTGTTGAAAGATGTAAAAGCAAAGGATGAGGGGATGATTAGTAAATATTTTGATACCTGCCTTACCTTTGAGGCTTAGCATCGCAAATGGTCAGCTTTTTCAGCATATTTGGGAGCTATCACTCACTGAGGTAGAGCAGTTTAGACACTAGCTAGCTGGTATAATAACAAACTTAAAGTAGGATCATAAGGAATGATCCTGCTCCCTAATATTGTCAGTTTCTACCTCAGGATCAAATTCATAGTGTTTTTTTAAATTTCATAAACTGGAGTAACTGAGCAGTTAAAAGCTCATTACTAGCTGAGTGAAAGCCACTCAAGTTGAAGCAGTATCTGTTAACCAACGGCTATTTAAATGAGGGTATATAAACAGGTGTTTCTTCTTCTGCACTGTGAATGTATGAAAAGTACTTCATTTTCAAAATGTCCCTCTAAGTTACAGATTATTAGGACAACCTTTCCAGTTGCACGTCTTTTGCCGTATCCCATGGCTTCCAAAGTAAAGTAGTTTATATGCAAGGAAAATGCCAGCAAGCCTGCTATGGGTGTGATTGTTCTCAGGGCTACAGTGGTGTGCCATCATTGATCATGGATAAAGCTCCGTTGAGCAAGTGTTAGGATGGTGCTATTTCTGCGACTGCACTTGCATATTAGGTGCTTGAAATAACTCCCCCCCCCAATAGATAGATAGATAGATAGATAGATAGATAGATAGATAGATAGATA